>JAKGSA010000119.1:76691-193921 GCA_033558755.1 Philaethria dido
TAAATACTTAACATTACAATATAGGTACTTATATTATACAAAGGATATTAAAAAAATCTTAAATTTAGTCTAGACGCATTAAAGAAGACTGCTTCTTTTAAGACTACATACATAGCTCGTCCTCCTCCGACTGGCTCGCGACCACTATCATGTCAAAGACGAACCGCCAAATATCTAATGATGTGTTCCGGTTCGATGGCATGTAAGCCAGATCTTCCCCTTTCCCACCCATCCTTTCCCCAAAATGTGGTGGTTCTGATAGTGGACTACTACATTGTCCCCCCTTCCATCAGTATCCTCAAGGTTGGCAACGCATCTACAACATCTCTGGTGTTGTAGATGTCTATGGGCGAAGGTAACCGCTTACCATCAGGTAGTCCTTCTGCTCGTTTGCCGTCCGTTATCAATAAAAAAAAAAAAAGCTTCACTCTGTATCCCGCATATGGCAGGGTAGGCAGAGGGAACCTAGTGTTAAGAAACTCCGTTCCCCACTTTCCGCCGAATTGAGGTATTGCGTGCTGTGTGGCGAAACTCAACGCCGCGCTTTTGCCTTGTTACCAAACCCAGGAAATGAAAAAATCCATTTGCTGGAGTGGGAATCGAACTCACAACCTGTCGCGTTTACAGTCGCACGCTTGTGCCTCTGCGCTGCGACAGGCGTTAACTACATACCTGTTTATTATATATTGACTTTATTTAAAGTATTTTTAAAATGCTTTACCTACTTTGTAATAGTTTTAATTAGTAATTTCGTTGTTTCAATAAATAAAAGTATATGAATTTATAATTTAGTAATAGGCGGCCAGATTCTTTTACTATGAAGTAAGTGAAATAATTAAATCTGATTTACGCTCTCTATGATATATATTATCACGTATAAGAAAAAAAAATGTCAGATATATCCAATGGAGTAAAGTTTTGACACAGGTAGACATCAGACTTTTTTTAACAAGTTTTTTTTTTTAACTTCACGCTGTATCCCGCATATAGCAGGGTAGGCAGAGGGAACCAGAGAACCTAGTATTAAGACACTCCATTTTCTTTCAATCTTTCCGTTCCCCACTTTCCCCCGATTTGAGGCATTGTGTGTTGAGCGGCGGAACTCAACGCCGCGCTTTGCCTTGTTACCAAACCTAAGAAATGAAAATACTAAATTTTATATTTCCTGGAGTGGGGATCGAACCCACAACCTGTCGCATTTACAGTCTCACGCTTGTGCCTCAGCGCCACGACAGGCGTTAGTAAACAAGTTAGTCATAGTTATGAGAAAACAGCAATTTTTTTTGTATAAATGCATTTAAAATATTGGACATTAAGAACAATCGAGCTAGACAGATAGAGTTATAATAAATTCGTCACGAAGCGCATCAAAGCCTTAATTAAGATACGGTCGCACCGATCCCTCGAAAGCGACTAAAGTTGAGCAGTTTGCCGTTTGTCTTGGACTACTTGGACAGTAAAGTAACTAGTCAAACAAAGTGCGGCCTCGCCAGCTGAACGCCGCGCCGTCACTTCAGATTTACTGAAATTAAATGCCCGATCACGTCTTACGTATAAACTGTTGGTAATATTTAACAACTCCTGTTCGTGCTATTTCATTTTTAACCGATTTCAAAAAGGGTGGAGGTTAAACAATTGTTGATTTTTTTTATATGATAACTAGTGCTTGTTATGTGGTTCCATTTAAATTTTGTTAAGATCTGACAGGTAGTTTTGAGTTATTCGTAATAATTGTATTTTTCAGTGAATTTTTGTTAAAGTTGTTTTTTTTTTATTAAATTTTTAATTATAATTTAAGTTTTAAAATGGCTCACTCTTTCGCATTATACAAAGAAACAATAAATCTAGGGACGAATTATTCCGTTTCTCTTATTTCAATCTAATTAGCAATATCATATGTTGAACAGTTGAGTAAAGCCTAATTTTTCTAAACACGTTAGTCTGTCAAAACAAAAAAGCTTTTTATGGAAATATCGCGTGAAATAGTCCCAACTTCTTCATAATCATATCTTTGAAGTATATAGTTTTTTTTATTCACGTGCCATAAAACAAGTGATTTAATAGCTCACGTTAAAAAAAATAATCTCTATACTTTTCAAAATTTTACTTTTTTTTACTTCACGCACGCACGCCCGCATATAGCAGGGTAGGCAGAGGGAACCAGAGAATCTAGTGTCAATACACTCCATTCTCCTTCAACAATTCCGTTCCCCACTTTGTGGTAATCGAACCCACAACCTTTCGCGTTCACAGTCGCACGCTTGTGTCTTTGCGCCACGACAGGCGTTCAAAATTTTACTCGTTTCTGAATATTTTTTCTAATCCTAAGTCTTTGAATAACACTGATAAATTAAATACTTTTAAAAATTTCTCTTCACGTCAAATAAACAGTAATATAACCTAAAAGTACATATAATATTTAAATTATAATATCCTCCACCGTGTATGTACTTGGAGTATTCACTTCACAAATTGGACCCAATTTAAGGCAACTGAAAACGTTACATAATAAAATTATAATATAAGCATACAAAAAGATGCCACGTTTATTCAGGCAAGATAATAATGTTTGTGAACTCGTATGTAAACTCAACATTTGCTTTTCATTACCGAGCTTCGAGTCGATTATGGTCCAAGATAAATTCACTTAAAATGCAACAGTTTATTTAAACATATACTATGAGTTTTGGACTTTTAATTTAAAAATTACATCACAAAAATTGTAATTTGGATAGACATAGAGGACCTTACACTGCAGTCCATATTATAGTGAATTTTAGCTCTACATTTGGTTAAATATTAATTTTTCTGAATCAATATAGTAATAGTGATACATACATATAAATACTTTTTGAATGTAGAATAAACAAAAAGGAAGTTGACCTAATAAAACAATTAAGCAAAATATTCAAGTTATTAATTCTAAACTTTGTTTATCATAAATCTCAGTGTACGTCTACATAGCCTTGTTTCCATTTTAAGTTATAAAATGCGGTAGGTTTCATAAATACGACGCTAGGGATACAAGTTATGAGGTAAAACGTACAAGAAGTTGTTGCCATGGGGAAACGATTTATTTAGTATCTTGAAAATTTTATGTGAACGTAAGTGAACTCATAACCAAATATATTATGTCAAAAATTGTACCTTTTTCCTGAAAATAAACTTAGGATATTTGTTTTGGACAGTAAAATGCGGAAGTTATTTGTGTAGAAAATATCTACTATATTATTTAAGTCAACCTTGGCTTATTTAAATCTTACATAACATTCGACTTGCCCCACATCCTTAAAGTCCAAGAATAGCTCAAGGTTTGGTATCTACTAAAATATACATTTAAGTGAGGAAAGTTGGTGCTACGATTGCGAGCGCTGTTTTTATTTCATTGCATCCCAAGAACATAAATTACTGACATTATTGCGGATAAAATTCATGAATTTAAAGTTTAAATTGCTTTCATTTAACTTCGCTGTGCCGGTGTAGGCAACATATGTATTTGAACGTAATTCCTTCGTGTAGGGAACATAAACTCGGAGCAAGAAGTTCGCTCGGTGATACTAACTTACTCTGTTCGACTCCGCGTTTATCTTGTTCTGCCTATATTTAGCTTCTATATTCATTTCAGTTTACATTTCGTGTAATTACTTTCTAGCTATAAAACTTTAAACGTTACTGTATAATTTTATAGAAAATAGTATATTATTTTGCCATGTTACAAAATGTTTGTAGCTCTATCAAACGTTCTTATCACGTTAGAAAGTATTTATTTAAAAAACATACATTTATATAGTTTAAGCATCTCAAATCTAGCAATTAAAAAATCATATTTTTCTTCTGGTAGTTCACTCTGGTAGTTGATTCATACAACACATCTTATTGTCAAGTGAGATTTGAACTCGTTACCGAATAACAGTATTTGTTAAATAAAATAAAAAATTGTATTTAATTTTTTATAATTGGTAAGACAATTCGCGGCCCAGCACGCAATGTCTGGACACTGGATTCTCTCTGACTACACAGCTATGCGGGAAAAAAATAAAATTGCAAAAAATAAGGAATTAACGCCTGTCGTGGCGTAGAGGCACAAGTGTGCGACTTTAAACGCGGCAGGCTGTGGGTTCGCTTCCCACTCCAGGAAATGTAAAAGTTTAGTATTTTCATTTTCTGGGTTTGAAAACAAAACAAAGCGCGTCGTTGAGTTCCGCAACTCAGCACGCAATGCCTCAATGCGGCGGAAAGTGGGGAACGGAGTGTCTTAACACTAGGTTCTCAGGTTCTCTCTGCCTACTCTGCTATATCCGGGATACTACGCGAAACTGAGAAGAAAAAAAATAAGGAATCTATTTAAATAATAGAAATTACTTAAAGCTCTTTTCCGATAGATAAACCGTAAGCTAGAAAATTAATATACATATTCACTTCAGCCATTAAGATATACGTGGAATTACGTCTAAGTTTCCATAGGTTGAATTTCAATAGCAACGTACATAATATATCCTATCTCAATTTAATATCTAAATACATTGTAAACGTCTCCTAGGGAGATGAGAGTTATTATTGAGTAACTCGAAACCTCTTCACGGTTTGTATAATTTTCAAGCCATGTACGTATATATGTTTATAGTCAAATACGGTTAATATGAGAAGGAAAAATTATGGATATGTTTTTTTAAAGTACGGAGGATTACGAAATACATAAATACAATTACGAAAATTAAATACATTATTTAGTATCCGTCCACTGATAAACGTCGAGTGCTTAAATAGGGAAGAAAAGCAATATTTTTGTAATAATGTATGAGAAATGCAAAAAATAGTGTTCGATACGCTTGTTGTATAAAGTGATGTGTTGACACGTTGTGAAGGTAACGTAAAAATTACATAAAATAAAGATATTTCATTGAATAGTATAATAGTGTATTTTCATAGTTCTCATTGTTTTATGATATTTTTTTTTATACGATCAATGTTTTAAATATATTTTTGTCATACGTATTTTTTTAATCGGCTATCAGCTGCTGGGACTGCTACCGATATATATTTATTCAATACACTAGGCTTTGTAATTTAAATGGCATTCATATAATTAGATATCCTATTAGAATACTGAACAAATATTCATTAGATAAATATAAAATAGTGCTGAATTCGTTTCCGATTTCAATTCAATAAAAATAAAAATGACAAAAATATAAAAACTAAACAAAAAATGGCCCGGCCGGTATTACACTACAATTTACCTATAGCATTTATTACGTTTTCAATTTGACACAGGATAGACCTCTGTCTGTTATACGTCAAATTTCCAAAATGAATTCTAGCTCTGCTATTCAAATATTACGTTGTCAATATATTTTGAATATATGAATTGAATATTTAGAAATGTGAGCCTGTGTTATGCAGTATGAATAGAATTATATTAGCAAAAATTAAACCGATCGATATGTCTACGAAGTCATGATTCACATAAAATCATAATTAGCCTACATACTAAGACTACGCCTGTAGTGACGCAGAGACACAAGCGTGCGACTGTAAACGCGACAGGTTATAGGTTCGATTCCCACTCCAGAAAATGGATTTTTTCATTTCCTGGGTTTCGTAGCAAGGCAAAGCGCGGCAATGACTTTCGCTACTCAGCACGCTATGCCTCAATTCGGTGTAAAGTGGGGAACGGAGTGTCTTATCACTAGGTTTCTTCTGCCTACCATGTTATATGCGGGATACAACGTGAAGCTATGTATGTATGTATACTAAGACTATTTAAATAACAATGAGAAAGAAATCCTTTATTATACGGAATATGTCGGTAGAATAAAGTAATTTGATTTGTCATATGTTCTTTACTTTTCATCCATTTTACAATTTCATGATGGTATTGTTTTATATATTTGCCTAAGCGAAACGAAAATATTGACTTAAGCTTCAATGAATTCTAAAATGTTTCTAACAAAAATTAACTGCAAAAAATGACAACAGAATAAAAAATATTTAAATTCATAATCATAGACATAAAAATGTTATTCACTCACATGAGATTAAAGGTTTAAACTAGTAGCGTAGCACAATTCCAAACTAAACCAATATCAATTCAATGACACGTCCTAGTGTTCTAGGAAATCGAGCTATACGTTCATAATCCACTAGTTAAAATTAGTTGCTAGTTACAAAGTGTGACAACGACATGAGCTTATTTCAAAACATTTGTATAATTCCGCTAAATACGACGGAAAAGAATAAAATCAATTTGATTGATTTTTTTAAATGTATACCGCATAGTTTTTACTGAGTGAATAATTCTTTTTTTATATATAAAGTTTCTGATACTTCTCTATAGTATCTAGTAACTTCTAAAGTAGTCTTACTTAAACTTATTTAAGATCTGACGAGTAGTTTTTGAGTTATTCGTAATTATTGTATTTTCAATTAAAGTCGGTTTTCTTTTTTTGTAAAAATTTTAACTATAGTGAAAATTTCTTAACATAAAACTTATCGTAAACTTAATTTACATTTAAGGTTTTTTTAAATTTTTAGTAATAAATTTCAAGTCTCAAAGATCGCATGAGATTATTTTGTTTGAAACACAATGTTGTAGTTTATCAGCGCTTTCTCTGAAATACGATTCTAAGCCCCACCCTCCACCTGTTCCATTGAACTTTAAATTCTCACCTGGACCCGCCCTTTGAGTAAACTTATAGCCTCAAGAGGAAATTGTATTTGAAATCACATTGATTTTCAAGAAAAAGTAAATGTTTTCTAGGTTATATACGAGCATGGCACCGCTTGAAAATATATTTAGCAACAGTTTCAAATAACAGGTCATGGTTTATATTTACTTTTATTACCTACTTCAAAAAAGGTGGAAGTTATAAATTTTACAGTCTGTAACTTAAAAGTGGGGAACGGAATTGTTGTAACAGAATGGAGTGTCTTAACACTAGGTTCTTAGATTCCCCCTGCCTATCCTGTTATATGCGGGACACAGCGTGAAGTTAAAAAAAAATTTAGTGGGTAAATTACACGAACAGTAGTGTGATAAAACAATAGTACACATCAGGGGCATATTTAAATTTAGCTTTTTTTAGTATATTTTCTTCGAAATGGTTTTCTTTTTTTTTAAATATTAATTATTTTGCTTAATGCTGTTTGTTTCAAAGCTTCAAAAGTTACTAAATAAGTGGTAATGATTACATTGTCGGACCCAACCTAATAGGCTTTCATAGAATCAAAGCATAATATTATCTCGTTTTACTTACAAGAAAGTTCACTAAAAAACTTTTTAGTTTAAAAATGCATTCAAGCTTATACGAGCTCGTAACTTCCTTATTAACTATTGACATCCAGACCCATTTTCATCAAAAGCGTTCGTCTATCATTTAAAAAAAGAATCATCAAAATTGCTTTACCCAGTTAAAGTTATGCGATAACACATAAAAAAATAGTCGAACCTTCTCTTTTTTTGAATTCGATTAAAATCAAAAAAGTGCATTATGCCATTTCTATTCAAATACCTAATCATAGGTTAAGTGGAATAAACCAGATAGTATCATAGTTTATAGAACTTGAAAAATATATACTAACTTAAGCTTGGCTTAATCTTAGAACGCTAAGCAAGTATTCTGTGTTAATAATACTTTAAGATGCCTTTGTTCTTCTTAAAAGTAAACCGAGCGTGCTGGCTGCGATACTTTAATTAAAAGAATATTTAATCAAGTAGAAATCGAAGATTGGTTTTTAAAATATATTTTACCGGAAATGCGCCAAGCAACGGAACTGTGTATAAAATTTAGGAAACGTATACAACAAGAAGCTCAATTAGCCTTTTACCAAAACATTTTAAAAACTCATTCATTAAGATGTCTTTAGAAATTCATGTAGTGATGTCGTTATACTTCTTCTATAGGCATTGTACTTCTTCTATAGCATTGTATACAATTTCAATGTTTTATACATTTCCGGCAAATTATAAAAATTATATTTTACCATATAACGTATAGAGTACGATTATTAATGTCAAATTGATTTATTAGTTAATTTAAATTTTACTAAATTATTGAATTAACTATCTATATTTATTGGTTGAAAACTATAGTTTCTTCATAACCTGACATAAGTAGTTGTAGAATACATAAGTCTATAATAGCTAACAGACATAATACGATGCTATAGCTATTTTACAAAAATGTTAAAGCCTTGATCTTCAAATTCCATCACCTTTATGAAAGGATGAAAAATATTACGATGCATTTGAAAAGACGCAGTTTTAAGATGAAAACCTAAGAGAAAAAAAGCAACATAACATCTTTATACTATGTACTATAAACCATTTTACAAGGTTTTATATTATAAAGTAGTGTTTTCTTTTCCTCGTCGTGGATTCAACAACCACAACGAAAAAACAAAAGCAATCAGTTGACTAGTAAATCAACCTGACGTCTGACACAGATAAAGATTCTTAATTTCACGTGTCCCTGCTTCTTATTCCGGACGGAAATTGCGGACGAAAGATGTCTGGAAATCTTGCTGAATCTTATTTATTTTTATTAAGTTTATCCAAAGGTCCCCGTACCGATATAAACTACACGAGTGACAATATCCCTCTACAACTTAACTGAAATATATGAAAGGATTTATTGCTGTGAAAATGCCGGTATATTGAACCTTTTATGCACTCTTAAGAATATCTATTGTAGAAAAGAAATATAGTTTCTATTTTATTTTTGCACGGTAGAAAGTTTAGTGATAATAACTGTATTTGAAAATGTACTGTATTTTTCTTTAGTAACTACTACGCTGTGACCAATTGTTAGTTGTATAAGCATTACAAGAACACCTCAATTATAAAATATAACTATATTATAAAATTCTATTACACACATTTTTTATTTAATCTAAGTAATATAAAAAATATATAAAAACTGGGGGTAACTGTTATTCATGCTTACTAGGTTAAGCAACACTTTCCCCGGTTGCTTACAAGATGGGCGTGCACACGACTCCTAATTTCCTCTACAATTCAAAGGGCACTTTGGTTAGACGCTTCCGGAAATGAGACTAACATCATTGATGGTGGGTATGAACAACCATAAACATAAATATATGATGTACGTATAGTTCAACGACTAGACCTGCTATGCGGTAACGGATAGTCGATATCTGTAACCACAGAACTCAGTTATATCTGGGGGTCAACCGCAATAAAAATAGTATGATAACTGAATTATTTCCAACGATAATAGTTTAACACGAAGTATTAAAAAAAGCCTATCGTGGCGCAGAGGCACAAGTGTGCGACTGTAAACGCGACAGGTTGTCGGTTCGATTCCTACTCCAGGATATGTAGTATTTTCATTTTCTGGGTTTGGTGACAAGGCAAAGCGCGGCGTTGAGTTCCGCCACTCAGCACGCAATACCTGTGCGGTATATGGGATAAAGCGTGAAGTTTAAAAAAAATAAAAATATTAAAAATTTATTATTTTTTCTTTTTTTTCAGCCTCACGTTTTGCTCCACATAACAAGGCATTATTCAGACAGATTGTGGTCTCAAGACACTCAAACATTGCTTATTAAGAGGCGAAACTCAACGCCGCATTTTCTTACTCTAACAAATAAATGATAATAATTTAAATATAATCATTCCCCCGAGTAGATATCGAACCTACAGCCAATCATACTCTATTCCGCTGGGCCACGAAGCCGCAAAGTTTCTTAATTTTCTTAAATAATATTTTGCATGCACGTTGTATACTTATTAGACATCTTCCCTATACATATATTAGTTTACTTTAGCATATCTTATATCAGAACTATCAAAGCGACCTGTATTAGTATACTAATGGACTGATGTCCTAGAATAGATTAGAGGCTTCTATTGACCGATTGACGGTCTATCTTGAGAAACACAATAGTGATATAGAATAATCTATTGTAAAGCCGTCTGATATGAAAACCAATCGGAGAACGCTATGGTGGATATGTAGTTTACCAGAAACGTATTTAAAATTTAAGATTAAATAAATAATTGTAAATTTTCAATTTTGTAGTCTCCTTTATCTCTTGTATATGTCAATAAAGTCAGCTCTTTTCTTATAAGAATGAAACACGCAACTATTTATCTGTATGTATGTACCCAATAACAATAACAATTTTTTTTTTTAAATAAATATATCGCAATATATTTGAAACTAGTCATTTTCGAATTATATAGTGGTATAATAAAAATTTGGTTTTAACCTGACACAGTAAGACAGCGTGTGACTTGACAATTGGTTGTGGGTTCAATTCCACTCGGGGGAATACTTATATATTTTTTTTTCATTTCTCCCCTCTAGTAAAATAAAGTACGGCGTTGAGATCAACCACTAAACCACAAAACACTAACATGCAATGTCTTTAATTGAGGCGAAAAGCGGAAAAGACTGTCTCGACACGAGGTTCTCTGACTACCCTGCTATGCAGGATAGAGCGTGAAACTACAATTTATTAAATTTCAACTATATTTACATAGAGGATACATAAAATCATTCCATTTAGCGGCCAGCTAATACAACGTTACGAATTAATTTGTTGACAGCAGGCCATTGGCAAGCAGAATTTGACGCGAACGCATGCACTGATTGCCTGGTCGATACCTATCAAATTAACATTTTGCCGCAATTAAGTTTGTTACACGCAACAATTGGTGTATTACTGTACGTTTTATTTAATTTACGTGACTTTGCTTGTATGGAACGTGAATAGAATTTGTATAAATTAATATTTATTTTTATTACACTATATTTAAAGGTAACTCCGGTTATTTCAGACATATTGCTAGAATAGTCAATTATGTAATACTGGATGGTAATTGTCACATTTTTGTTATAAGGAATAAATCTTCGATTCGGCGGAAAATGAGGAACGGAAATCGTAAAGAGAATAGAGTGTCTTAACACTAGGTTCTGTGGTTCCATGTGCCTAACCCTACAATGTGCGGAATAAAGTGTTAAGCTAATAAAAAAAATAAGACATAAATAAACTATGCGTCAGCAAGTTAACAAAACTATCTATATAGTACGTACCATGTTCTTCTTTCGAATTCCCTATCAGAAACCACAATACCTACTTACTCTCTTATAACTTTGCTTATATTTCTTCATTGCACTTTGACGTTGAAACTCTGCATAAATAAGAATAGAAACAAGTTTAGCACTCTCTATAGCTTCGGGTTGTTTTCTAAATTTCCTACTCGTTCGTAGTTGAAAACAAAAAACTGTCTCAGTCAGTTCTTTCTGTAAGTAAAATAAGCGTGCTTCTCAAAGGTGAACAGAGGAAGTGCACGAAAACTTTTGGAAAAGTCGACTTTTACACTGTCAAATTCTACTAAAAAATAAAGGAAGGAAGGAACCAGCTGTTACTGAACACTATATCAAATGTGCTAGAATTCTTTTTGCTATATATTTCCAAATGCTCATTGAAGATAAAACTATATTGAGTTCTATCGTAACTCATAATACCAATTCTATAAATAAATTAAAATAAAAAACATCACAGGAATATTCAATATCAACTAGTTTCTATATACGTATTTCTGTTGTTTTTTTTGAATATGAATTACCTACTACATGCAAAATAAATAGTTATTTACAATCATCAATCAAAATACAAGCCAATTACTAACCACTGAACCAGAAATCGAATATACCAAAATATGTATGTTATTAAATGATTTTTTTAAGTGAAAAATATATTTGTCCAAATATTATTTTCCTATGTTCCTATTTGAAATGATTTAATAATTTAGATATATGGGATACAATATCTAGTTAGACGTATTGTTGCTGATAATCATTTTTTTGGCTATCAATACCTAATACACTGGTATGACACATAATATATGAGAAAATGGAGGGCAAAGACATGTAGGATTAGAGCTTAATTTATTTTTTACGCATCAAACAAAGTATTTTGAACTTCACCAGTTCTCACTCCCTGTGATATCGGAAATATTAAAGTCACGCGATAATGTACTTTTTCAAGTTATCAAAATGGTATACGAGGTGTGTTCAAAAAGTAAGGTGACTTTTCAAATTTGGCGGGCAACGTACTTTCGATTATCGATTTTTTTACTTTGTTATGTTGGTACACTCTTCCCGAACATCTGTACCAAGTTTCAAGTGTATAGCATTTTTTGTTTGGTTGGGAGAGGCGTAAAGGTTATAAGTGTTTTGCGTGCTCGGCGATTTCTTGCTATCGAAAAATATGGATCAAAGGATTTGCATCAAATTTTGTGTAAAAAATAAAATAAAGTGCTCCGAAACACTTAAAATGTTGACAGTGGCATACGGTGAAACTGTTCTGAGTAAAAAAAATGTTTACAAGTGGTACAAACTCTTCCAAGATGGCCGGGAAGATGCCAATGACGAGCCTCGCTCTGGACGCCCAAGCACGTCAACAACTGATGAAAACGTTCAAGCAGTGAAGAAAATTGTTCTGGAAAATCGTCGAATCACTATCAGAGAAGTTGCTGAGGATGTTGGTATATCGCTTGGCTCGTGCCATGAAATTTTTTCTAACGTTTTGGGCATGAGACGTGTGTCAGCGAAGTTTGTTCCGAAATTGCTCATCATAAAAAAAAAACTTTGAAGGGGACAACATAAATATTGATAAATAAATAAATATTTTTTTCTTAAAAATACAAAGTCACCTTACTTTTTGAACACACCTCGTAGTCACAATATAAGCGTAAAATAAAAACTATTTGACCAAAACAAATAATTTTAAAAGTTTTATAACTAAAACTATATTCATAAATATGCGTATTAATTTTATATATATAAACTAATTCATTATATACATCCTTATGCTTATGTATCACAAAAATTTTGAAATTCATATTCAGACAATTTTTTATTTGTATATTGAAACAAATATTAATTAACTGTCGCTAAAATTTCATTACACAAATTAGAATATGTTTCGTAGAAATAGTTCTATAATAGCTATTTCAGTTAAAGTAATAGAGATGATATTTGCGAAAGCTGTACAAAGCACATGGGCGTAACCCGCATGCGGTTAATCATACTGTATGTACTTGCAGGTATTATTTACGTGCCACAACTGCACTCGTTAAAGGTGCCAACAACTAAATATCGCTAAATTATTATTTGGATGAATATATTTTCATATGAATATGTCCTGTATAACGCCATATTGGACACAAATGAATTATAAATATTTTTCATGTACTATTAAATTCATTAAAAAATTGTTTTTGATGATAATCGATTTAGTTAATAAAAATAATATAGGAAAAAACTTTTCTGTGTTAAAAAAATCTTAGGAATTCATTAAAAATTCTTTATTATTCGATGTTAAATGATATTTTTTTTTATTAAAAGATAGTTTAATTAAAAAAATGCATATGTACACATGTATATAATAAATAGAACAAGATATACAGTACAGTGATTTGTGTAACGGAAATTTGGGTTCCGTTCCTCGAATGCGGTTGAAGATATTCTAACACAAACATTTGAGTTGAAATCCAATACTACCGGACTTAAGTGATAGCATTGAAATGGTCTATAAATTTAAGTTTATCCTTCTAGATTTTCTACTTTAGTTAATGTAGGCCACTGTTAATTAGTTACTAAGTAGGCAGAAGATAATATTATATTCAGAATGTTTATGAATAATGTACTTTTTTTTCAATTCCACGCAGGCATACACAGATTTGCCTAAATATTTAACATTTGTTCTCCTAAAGTGGAGAACTGAAATGTTAAAAGAAAACGGTGTTTCTCAAAACTAGGTTCTCTCCCTCCCTCTATCTACCTTGATATGTGCGATATACAGTGTGACGTTAAAAAAATAATTCATCCAGACCTACCTTTCAGAGTTATTTACCTAAATATGTAATAAAATTTAAGTACATAGAATTATCATAACTAGTGTCCCCGTTGACGCGTTAACAACGCGTTGCTTAGCAACATATATATCACTTTATATAATCACGGATGTCAAACCGTGGTAGTGTGTGTAATATTTATTTTATTCATTTAGTATATTTAAAAAAAAAATCTTATTCTGCTCTCTTTCGCTACATAAACTATAAGTGTGTCAAGTTTCATGCTCTTCCGTCCGCATAATTTTCGTAAAAAGGGATACAAAATTTTTGCTTCACGTATTAATATATTTATTTATTTATTTATTTATTTATCCACTAACGTTTGTTTACACCATTACAAAAAATAATATATTCAGTACACAGGACTATTCTAGGTGTAACAAACACTTACAGGCAGATACATCATGCTAAGAAATTCTTTTCATTTCTTAGCATTGTTATTGATTTATTTTTTTAAATTTTGAAATAGTATTCTGAACAATTATAGTTAACATAAGTTAGCTTTCTACATTTTAATATAAAACTACATATTTCGTATGCAGAGAATATGAAAGAATCTCAGATTACAATCTCAGTGCTGATTTATGAATTTCGTTCTGGCTGAAACAAGTGTATTTATGAGTTTCTTTTTTCCAGCTAAATGGCATAACGAGTATCTCGCCGTGATAATGAAACGCCCGGGATTACAGTTGCATAAAGAATGGCTGCTGCAAAATTGAAATTGCAAACTTTTTAAATTAGCGAAACAACTTCATCTTTCAAACAATTTATTTAGAGTTCGCTTTGGGTATGCTATGAATTAAATACCAAATTTACTATTAGCCCGCCAAAACTTATCTTATTTGTATGTGAAATTATCTAGTTGTTAGTAGCTATGCGTAACCATTTCTCGTGACGGGTTTATATTGTATAATGTATGTATCTGTTTCGAGTAATTTCCCTTGTGGAATAGATTCCTTTCTCTGTTCTTGTTTATATGTTATATATGATGTATAGCGCATGTGTTATTATATTATCTATTACTATCAATTCTTTATACATACATAAATAGCTTCACGCTGTATCCCGCATATAGCAGGGTAGGTAGAGGGAACCTAGTGTTAAGACACTCCGTTTTCCACTTTCCGCCGAATTGAGGCATTGCGTGCTGAGTGGCGGAACTCAACGCCGTGCTTTGCATTGCTACCAAGCGCAGGAAATGTAAAATTCTATGTCCTGGAGTGGGAATCGAACCCACAATCTGTCGCGTTTACAGTCGCACGCTTGTGCCTCTACGCCACGACAGGCGTTAATTCTTTATTTTCAACAAATAACGTATGTATATTTCTTATCTACGACTTTTCAGATATTATAATATTCGTTAGTTTTCTCTCGCCTGTCGTGGCGCAGAGGCACAAGCGTGCGATTCTCACTCCAGGAAATGTAAAATTTAGTATTTTCATTTCTTGGGTTTGGTAACAAGGCAAAGCGCTGCGTTGAGTTCCGCCACTCAACACGCAATGCCTCAATTCGGCGGAAAGTGGGGAAAGGAATTGTTGAAAGAGAATGGAGTATCTTAACACTAGGTTCTCTGATTCCTTCCGCCTACCCTGTTATATGCGGGTTACAGCGTGAAGTTAGTTTTTTTTTTTAATTTTGTATTTCTTAGTTTGAGTTTTCATATATTATTAAAATCAATTTCTTCAAAATAGAAGTCGTAATCTAGTACTCTATACGAAATTAAAATCGTAAATATTAACGCAGATGCAGGCGTTGTAAGTTTATTGGATCAACCTTGCAATAGGTTATATTAATATTTTTCGAGCAATTGATTTCCTCGATTGCATTTAAAAGCGTAAAGTAAGTATAAGTGTAAATATAGTATCAAATTGTTTGGTTATTTACTTAACTTATCGTTATGATTTGATAAATAATACTTTATAACACATTTTGTTGAAGGGCACACTATAAGAGGTCAAGACAAATGGAGTAAGAGAGTGATACAATGGTATCCGTGAGAGGGTAAAAGGAAAAGTGGCAGACCTCAGAAAAGATGGTATGATGATATCAGAGAAGTGGCAGGAATACCGTGGAACAGAGTGGCTCTAGAAAAACCAGAATGGAAGAGGTTGGAGGAGGCCTTTGCCGATTGGCAAACAGATCTACAGATCATTAAGAAATATCAAATACTATATTGAAAATATTTATTACTCTAATTTAAGCGTACTTTGGAATACTGTTATTAGGTTAAGTTGATCTGAATTAAAGGGCTATTTATTTATTTTTTTACAACACATTTTAATTATAAAAAAAAATTGAAATATTTTTACAACTTTGCATAACAGGTAAAGAGATCCTAGTGACACTGCATCCTCCACTTTCAAACCATTTTAGATGGCATATTAGGGTGGAACACAACACCACGTTATGTCCTTCTAAATCGAATAAAAAAAAACAATTTTAATATTATAATTTCCCCGATTGGTAATCGAATTCACAACCATTGCATGCGTCAAAAAATCGAATTTCAACTGAAATTTGGAAACATATTCGAGTATCACTTAACTTTAATCAGTGCATTTTAATGTAAATTTACCACTGCCCACAATCGACGCGTAACAAGCGTAATGAGAAACAAATGTTGGCTTATCATACGGCTCTACAAACATTATTATCCTACCTGAGTCCATCCTCTTTGTTAACCACTGTTTTATTTATATATGAGTCAGTTTATTATTTATATTTGCAATGTGTGTTTATTAAATAAAAAGCAGATTTCTTTCTTGAATTAATTGTTTAGTAATTAAAAAATCTGGCAAAGACGGTAATCTATGAACACATACATAGCTTCACGCTGTATCCCGCATATAGCAGGGTAGACAGAGGGAACCTGAGAACCTAGTGTTAAGACACTCCGTTCCCCACTTTCCGCTAAATTGAAACATTGCGTGCTGACTGGCGGAACTCAACGCCGCGGTTTGCCTTGTTACCAAGCCCAGGAAATGATAAATTCTATTTCCTGGAGTGGGATTCGAACCCACAACCTGTCGCGTCTACAGTCGCACGCTTGTGCCTCTGCGCCATGACAGGCGTTATTTTTTTAAATATTTTTTTGTTAACTTATGAATAAAAGCTTTAATTTGACCATAATATAGTAAAAAATATATATAATGAAAATATCTTTACACTAAATAACAATAAATGACTAAAAATATAAATATTAAATATCTACTCACTATCCGCCACTCAGCACGCATTGTTGCAATTCGGCAAAAAGTGGGGAAAGGAAATGTTAAAAAAGAACGGAGTGTCCTTAACACTAGGTTCTCTGGTGTCCTCTATCCTGCAATGTGCGGGATATATCATGAAGCAATGCCGTAAAAAAATTAATTAATATCTAAAATATATTTAAAACAATATGTAAAAAATTATTGCCCTTTTATATTTTTCTACCAACTGATCTAAACCCTTTTTCCCGATATTGACTCTAAGTAGAACATCTCAGGATTTATCTTATCGAAACTGTTTGCTTTTGCAAGTGAAGGATCGGCGATCGAGAAAACTTTTCACATTTCAAACAAAATTTGCATATAGTCTGCAAGGCAATATTTCCGATGCGGACCACATTTAAATATTGCTGACAACATAAAGAAAAATATCTATCACAAATGGTTTTTAGCTGTTATTTAAGGCACTATCTTTAGAATTTTTAAATAACATGTACTTTTAAATTAGTACCTATATACTAGATTGCTACTGCCTTTATTGAGAATAAATTATATTTGAAGAAAATAGGTCAATTAAATAAGAGTCGAGTGATTTCCAAGAAATTAGTTCGTAAAGAAATCTACTGGAGAAAACAAGCATTAAAACATAAGTAAGAAGATAGCTCGAGTTTATTATTAAGAATTTTGTCGATTAAAATAGATCGAGTTATATAAATGATTGGCAAGTTCTGCAGATAATTCCGTAATTTTTTATAAATATTTATTTCTCTTAATCTAACTTAACATTTAAGATATCACTTAATTTTAATAATAAAAAAATACAAATGATAATTCCTGACACTATAACATATTTCAATATATATACTTTAATATATATTTCAATATATATATTTTAACATATGTACTTTAATTTTTATTTTATAATATAAAACATATTACCACTATGAGGAGGACATCATCGTTTATTTTCGAATGATTCTTCAATTTGTTCTCCAAAATGTCCATCGTCCTTCGTTGTGAAAAATGAAATTGAATCGGTGAGTGCAGAAACAATGTAAGTCACAAAAAATACAAAAATTCGTAATCGATTTAAATCAGCTTAGAAAGGCAAGTTAGTACACTTTTTTCTCCCTCCTGCAAAAATTGAAAATCTGGACTTACGTTGTTTCTGTACTCACCGATTCAATTGTATTAAACATTAACATTTTACAGATTGATCGAACCCAAAGCTATTACATAAATTGATCATTTCTCAACAGCATCAAGATTCACGATAACGAATCACGTATCAAAGTTTCCTTAATTTAGAATTCTTCCGATAACTTTGTTAGTGGTCTTACAGCTAGTTTTAATTATTTCAATAATGGTTATTAAATGTTGAAGTCCAGTGAGGCGACAGCTTGGAACATTTTGCTTACCATGCCAAAAGCGGTCGAGTTATATGAGAAATGTATTTTGTATATAATAGAGAATAATTTAATAAGAGTAAGTAATCTAAACTGATACCGCCGTGACACCGTTATCTAGTTTAACGCTATGATTGTCATCGAAAACTCAATTTGACTTAATATAGAATTTGCTTATAGACATAAAGATATTTAGAGATTTTTTATATTTTTTTTTTTTTTTTATACCACGACGGTGGCAACAAGGCACACGGCCCACCTGATGGTAAGTGGTTACCGTAGCCTATGGACGCTTGCAACACCAGGGGCATCACTTACGCGTTGCCGACCCTAAAATATGACTGATAGTGGCTTGGACTGAAACGCAGTATGTTACTTATTATAAACTACACACAATGCTGAATACAATATGATTATTCAAGAACAAACTTTTTACGTTATTTGTCACCTATTCATGGTATTGTTTATCTCTGCTTTGTATATGTAGTTAAGAAAAATAGCCACATTCGACGCCGCTATTCTAAATCTAAAATGGGTGGACAACAGAGCGCACTGTAATACGTCACCCAAGGTCCCTTTGTCGTAGGATACACCAATGATAGATGAAAGAAATACACAAACACCGTATTGCCACAAAAGAAATTGTATAAACGTATTTTTCAATGCATAGTATCGATATTCCTTTTGGAATCGTTTTGCCATCTGTCCCAATTATATTCCCATTTTTTATCACCAGTGCGGGCTTTAAGACAATACCGCCTCTAGCATCAAGTTATTAATGAACGCATTTCTAACAAAGAGATAAAGGAAAATGTTCGTCGCTTATTTCTCTTAGCGAAACACTTAATCCAGGATGAAGGAACCACTCTCCCTTCTAATTCCTTCGCAAACAATATTTAAATGTTTCAAGTAATGAAAATGGCCTGAAAAAAATCAGTTAATCCTGAAAGTGTTTTTAAATTTAAATGTAAATTTTAAATAACCTGAGATAGTAAAATCTTTAAAAAGATCTTATATTTTTATGATTCATAGGTATAGTGTAAACCGAACATTGTAACTATGAACGAAATTTACTATGTAAATTTTATGTGTTATTCGTACTGGTACAAATTTAACATTATTTCTATCTGTAATTAAATTTTAATATTACAGGTTCAAACCGTATTTCAGATTCAAAAACTCAAGACCTTTATTCCAGCCTAGATTTCGTTAATTAACTAAGAAAGTTATATCAAGTGTTCTCAAATAATAACTACTTTTAAAACTTTCACAATTTGAAGAGAAAATCTTCAAACTGATCTTGAACGTAGTCGTAATTAATTTAATAAGTTTTAGAAGCACGATTTCATATTTTCTGGAGTTGGTACCTAAAATATTTGTTCACTTTATTGTAAATAAAGGTTTCATATTCTATTATTCAAAACAAAGCTAAACATATAGAAAAAAAAACCTAGCTGGCATCGTTAACGAATATTTCATGCAAAGGTTTTTTTGAATTTATTAAATATATATATATTCTTTATTGCACTTTGTAAAAACAATTAATATAGTATAAACATATATATTTTATAAACATATATTTTTATAAACATATATTTTTATAAACATATATATATAAAAATATATATTTTATAAATGTTTAATGTCTTCTCTATAAGATATAATAACTTTTATTCCCTCACTTACGTAGCAAGAATTAGTTTACGTCAGTACGTTGATGTTAATACTGTATTTTTTATCTTTTTTTACTTCACGCTGTATCCCACAGATAGGCAGGGTAAGCTGAGGGAACTTGAGAACCTAGTGTTAAGACACTCCGTTCTTTTAATATATCCGTTCCCCACTTTCCTTGGAATTATACTCCATTCTTCAATTTCACTCTTGAGAAAACCTGGGCATTAAACGTATATAAAGACTTTAATCGAAGTTTCCATAAATATGCGAAGTGCAAAAACATTGTCTATAAAAAATAAATATTATATAGAATAGGATCCTAAAGATAACCTTATCCTATAATCGCTTTTTAAGCAGTATTACTCAGACGCATATCAACTAAATATAACGTCACATCATCGATGCTATCTAAAAATAATGTTCTATTACAATGATTAAATGTGTAGGTAGGCGAGTACATACATCAAAGGTAAGAAGTAAATATATGAGTCAAAATATATATGTTTTTTTTATGGATAACGGATAACAAACGAGTATAAGGACCACCTGATGATAAGTGGTTACCTTTGCCCATGACCATCTACAAGACCAGAGATGTTCTAGATGCGTTGCCAACCTAGAGGAAACAGATGGAAGGGGAGGACAATGTAGTAGTCCGCTATCGGAACCACCACATTTTGGGGAAAGGATGGGTGGGAAATAGGAAAGCCTGGCTTACATGCCATCGTACCGGAACACATCAAAAGATATTTGGCGGTTCGGCTTTGACATGATAGTGGTCGCGAGCCAGATAGAGGACGAACCTCCTACCACCAAACTACTGGGATACCCGCCTCTTACGGGACAATACCCAGCGGCGGAGGGGAATTGTATTCTAACCCCGTCCCCTCAAAGGAGAATTTTTTCATTTTTTTCATTGAATAACGACGATAAATATAATATATTAAAAAAAAAACCATGCTTTAAAGTTTTTTGTTGTCATCCCGGCATATCAGGTTTACGCTATGAAATTTTTGTACTGACTTCGTATCCACACGTGTACAATTTTTTTGCATATTATTAAAAAACTGTCGTCATTTAAGATCAATATATTATTTTATAAATATATTTCTTAAAAACAAATGCATTTAAAAGAAAATACATTTTTATGATAACAAATGATAACATGTTAAACGATTAATTTACATCAGTGAATCACGTATATGACTCACTAAATACTAATCACCCGTAATACATGTATATATCTATAAAAATAATAAAAAAATAGAAAAGTCGTATATATATAAATATATATATATATATATATATATATATATATAAAAAAAATAGATAAATACTGGTACGACCTTAGAGTCTGCCTACTCACTATATATATACCTACCTCACTATCAAGTAATGTATATTATTTGATGGCCCACCATTCCTTCGAATTTGCCTTCAAATTTGCCTAAAAAATTATACACGCGGCGGAATCCGATGGCCTTTAATTTATTTTTATACTTATTTATTAGATGTTTTTGTGAACTATAAGGGAACATCATAAAATCTGTGCTAGTAAATCAATCTTTGACTAATAATGACCGGATAGTTACCGAATATTCGTTTTATGAATTTTAGATTTTTAGATTATTTTATGAGTTTTATTATTATAAATATTTTAATTTAACTCTTTAGCTTTCAGTATCTGCACTTATCCTTCATATTAACATATGGATGTTAAATTATATTAATTAATTTTCGTAAAAAGGATTACAATGATTTTTTCCTCTATTACATACGTACATAGCTTCAAGCTGTATCCCGCATATAGCAGGGTAGGCAGAGGAAACCTAGTATTAAGGCACTCCGTTCCTCACTTTCCACCGAATTGAGGCATTGCGTGCTGAGTTGCGGAATTCAACGCCGCGCTTTGCCTTGTTACCAAACCCAGGAAATGAAAATACTAAACTTACGTTTCCTAGAGTGGGAATCGAATTCTCAACCTGTCGCGTTTACAGTCGCACGCTTGTGCCTCTGCGCCACGACAGGCGTTTTTACTCTATTAATATAATAATTACAAAAAAACCTGAATTATTCAACTAACATGATAAAAATAATTAAACAAGAATATTAGGTGCGGAAACACAGTTACGTTTACCAACACTTAATACTAGTTCCAAACAGATGGTGTTCCGTAGGCAAGGTGGCGCTTGTGTGTTTAGTTACTTTACTGATCAAATAAGTTAAAGATAAACAACAAAATATTCTACTTGTGTCGCTACTACGCGAATAATGTTGTATGTAGAAAGAGTTATATATAGACTTCTATCATTTGTATTTTAGTAGGTAATCCTTTTTTTTATTATGAAAAGTTATTTGAGTTGAGTTTAAACAAAATTTTAAAACTTGACATACGACTTACGACGTATTGACTAAATATATATATATAAATATAATTAAATAATCCTTAGAAATTATGTATTTAATTTTAAAAGATATAATTGACTTATTTAATATAAGAGGTAGAGAAACTTAAGCGTAGTCCGAGAAAGCTCAGTATCAAGATCCATTTTCTACTATCCTCAAATAAAGGCAGGGCAGTGAAATGAAATAATATAAACACAACTATTACACGAGAGGGAATCGAACACACAACCATACTTACAATCTTGCTGTATCTCCGGCCTTAATTGCCTCAGTACAGACATTAGTGGTTAACCTGGCATTAAAAATATTTTGTAGGTTTACATACTTTTTTTTATAGATAACGGATGGCAAACGAGCAGAAGGACCACCTGATGGTAAGTGGTTACCTTCGCCCATGGACATCTTTAAAACCAGAGATGTTGTGGATGCATTGCCCACCTAGAGGATACAGACGGAAGGGGGGGGACAATACAGTAGTCCGCTATCGGAACCACCACATTTTGGGAAAAGGGTGGGTGGTAAAAGGAAAATCCTTATAAAATACATCCTATAAATCATCGCTATTAAATATTTAATATAAAACAGAGTCTTAAGCAGACATTGTGTTGAAATCTGGACCCATCCCTACAAATGAACGTACAAACAAAGATTAAAACCGCTTCGTGACAGGCTCAAAGCCCGCCGCATCAGGTAGGATCATATTCGGACCCGACTTTCAGACGAAAATTGTACCTACAATAGAAACGATAAGCGACGAACAATCTCTTCTTATCTGTAAAGAAATGAACAAGTGTTTTTATCTATATGTACTTTAGGAAGTCAGGTCTTTCCCTTTCCGTTCTCGATTTTTTCTATATTTTGAAGTATTATATATTTGTATTGATAGTTAATAATGAATTTACATTAACTTACTAATTCTTAAGTTATGCCCGTAATGGAATATTAATTCCGTTTTCAATAAAATATGTAAAACCGTATATTTGTGACTGTTGTAAATCTCTACTAATATTATATGTAAATATTTGTTTGTTACGCTTTCACGCCAAAACTACTGAACCGATTATCATAAAACTTTGTACACATATTATTAGAGGTATTAAAAAGGACATTTATTTATTTATTCTTGAAATTGTTGATTCTGCTATTGGAATGTTATTAAACATAACAGTATAATAAATTATACTCAACATTTATTCAAGGGCTTCAAAGCGAGCGAGGCTGCGGGTAAAAGCTCGTGTTATATAAACTTCAAGAAAACGCTTTATTAGTTTTGCTGTAAATTTTAAATATATTACAGTGAATACAGTATTACCAATATCTTGGTGTAATGAATTTTAGCTTTTTTAACTTATACGCTTACAAAAAAAGCACTAAAATGTACATGTTTAAAATATTTTTATCATTTTCTTGGTCATCTTAGTCAGGACCTAGGACAAGTTCACGCTATGACAATATTGTAACATGTATGCAAATTTTCATGCTAATCGAATGGCAAGACGTGTATCAGAATAGATATTGTTACATCAATAGATATAGATATGATAATAGACATATATATGATGGATTACACATGAAAGTAATAGAAACGTAAGTATGTTAATAAAATATTATGAATTAAAAATTATTATAATAATTTTTCACAAGAATTTCATGAATTTTGACCTAATACAATTTAAGCTCTACTTTCTCTACGACCTGGACTAAATTTCTAAGCTACATGTAACGTGTTCCAACTTGGTGATGTTAAAATGAAGATGCAAAGTTTAGACGTCAACTTCACAACTACAAACCATATTGTGTTAACAAGGAAGACAATGTCTCGTTTCTCAGCAACTTGGTACAGTACAAGTTTAACAACTAAAGTATCTTCATCAAATATTAATTGGAGAGGTAGTTCTGCTGGTTCTGCAACCATTCAAAGACAAATACTTAGGACTTAGTTTGCCAGTGGTATTAGACTTCAAATGCTAAACTAGACAATAGAATGTATAAGTTCCTAACTTTGCCATACTTCGTTAAGTCAAACACTTTGAGCACCTACAGCCGTAAACAAATGTATACAAACTGCCTCGCTTGTTAGTAGTTACAGCTAAGCTTTATGTATTAAAAATAAAAATCCAAAAATAATATTCTAATTTAAAAGAACTAATAGAGTAACATTCTTAGAATATTTTGTGCTTGATGACAGAATTAAGCTCAGCACAGCCTGTGGGTTCGATTCCCACTCCAGGAAATGAAAATATTAAATAATATCTAGTATTTTCATTTTCTCTTTCTCTTCTCTTCGGTAACAAGGCAGAGCCCGGCGTTGAGTTTCGCCACTCAGCAATGCCTCAATTCAGCGGAAAGTGGGGAACGGATATGTTAAAAGAGAACGGAGTGTCGTAACACTAGGTTCTCTGGTTCCTTCTGCCTACCCTGCTATATGCGGGATACAGCGTAAAGTTAAAAAAGAACTAAAAAAATAAATTCTTTTTATATAGAAACACTTTATATTAAAGAAAGTAAAAGAAATTTTATTTCAATTTCACTCGGAAGAACTTTTGCTAAGACGAACTAAAGAGTAATATAAGTATTTGCTGAAAATTTTCAAGCGGGAGTGCAATCAAGAGCTGTTCGATGGTGCTGGTTCAAGTTTCCGTCTGCGAATCCAACTTGTGACCCGGGAGAGCGCTTTTTTTTCCTTCATCTCAAAACTGATGAAATTTTCAAACTTTCTAAGAAATTGATTCCGCATTTCGGAATTTCAATGAACGTTGCGTCTTATTACATTTTTTGCATCTAGCTTTTGTAAACAATAAAATGAAAAATTAGAAATAAGATATAAGTCCTTTATTTTTTTTAGCTTCACGCTGTATCCAGCATATAACAGGGTAGGCTGAGGAAACCTGAGAACCTAGTGTTAAGACACTCCGTTCCCCACTTTCCGCCGAATTGAGGCATTGCGTGCTGATTATTTACAACTAGCTTTCCGCCCGCGGCTTCGCCTGTCCTATAGTCTTTCCCAAGGTCTAGACTAGTTGTCAAAATTGGTTAAGTGGTTTATGTGGTGAAGTTGTAAACAGTTAAACAATCTTACATGATTTTATGTTTGACAATAAGGAACTTCCATACAAACTTTCATCCCCTATTTCAACCCCCTATATCATTTTTTTCGCGATAAAAAGTATCCTATGTCCTTTCCCAAGTTTAGTTATATCTTCATACCGAATTTCATCAAAATCGGTTCAGTGGTTTAGGCGTGAAAGCGTAACAGACAGACAGACAGAGTTACTTTTGCATTTATAATATTAGTAAGGATGCATAGTTATGATTAAACGAAAAAGACTATCGTAGCGCAATGGAACAGCATCTGATTTTATAGCCAGACACTGTACACGGGTACCTGGGTAGATTTGGGTTCGATTCCCACTTAGTGAAATAATTATATTTACATTATTTCCCCACTTTGGTACGGCGTTGAGTTTTGCCACACTACAGAGAACCACTCGAATTCGGTCTAAAAAAACGGAAAGTCTAGGTTATCTCTGTCCGTCCTGCTGTGTGAGATAAACTGTAAAGCTGAAAAAAAAATAAGAAAAGCAAATAAACGTTTAAGAAAAAATATATTCTTAAGTTTAAAACACTAACTTTAGCGCTCGAGCTTCTTTATTTTTTAGTATTCTTTTTTTTCAAATTATACATCACTTTCGTAACTTGACTACAATTTTAATTTACTGCCAATCTTATAGACTTACTATGTATTAACAATATAGAAAGGATAGTCACTTTCATAGAATTAATTAAATAATAATAAAAAATCTATACCGAAATAAAGATTTCTACAGAAATGGAGATAACAATTTCAAGTAACATAATAAGTATTCTTATCAATACTCAAAAGATAAAAAGGTAAGCGCGATTCAATCTTACAAGCACGTATTTTTTCTAAATCTACAATAAGCAGATATATTAGCATAATGCATAATATTTTGTTATATTGTTATAAACGCACTAATTTTATTTTATTTTTAATATTTGATATTACAGTACAATACATTACTTGGTGATTTCGATTATCTTGATGATTCGTGCAAAGTGGAGTAGGTTAAGTAGGAAGGCAGACCCTGGCTAGCCGGGATAAATGCTAAGAAGAAGAAGACATTACTTGGTCCATGGCGGTTCCAAACTCCTCTTTAAGTAAACAGAGCAGGTAAACAAAACAAACTCGACATAAAAAAGCACCTGATGCATGTAATATAAAATGACATAAAAGGATCCAGGTTAACGAACTTAATTACTTAGTTGCTTAATCTATACAATAGTAGGTGCTGCACCTCACAGTATAACTGTTCATTACTAGTAAAACTTGTACCTAAAGCCAACCAACATTACTTTAATGACATATATACTCAAGCACATATATTGTATACACACATATACTTAGTAAACTTTGTTTGAGAAAATGAAAAAAATACAATGAGAAATTACGAGTTAAAAAAACAAAGTTGATTCAAACCTTTAACTCTCGTGGTCTCGTTGGCACAGAATAGTTACACTACATCCGCGATGAAACCGTCGGCATTGTAATAAAAAAGTTTTGTATATTTTTTTAACTTTTTCCATTAGAGCGCATTCCCTGAAGAGCGGTCGTTCGCGTGAGAATGAGCAATTTCCTCCAGACCGCCACGATTTCGATCTGGCTTCCTGCCTGAGCAACGATTTTAAAATTTATAGAATCGCTTTACATTAAATTAAATATAAGAACAAACATGACTTCAGTATGCCAGCAAAATACTTAAGAATCACGGCATTCGTGCATTGCCTCGGAAATGCAACTGTGTCAGAATATTATTTTATGTTACACAATATTTATGATTCAAGTTTGTATGAGGTTTTGCAGCTTACTTTATAAAATATATTAATAAATTTCAAAATGTATATATGCTCAAATGTATTTTAACCCTTGCTTCATTAGATTAAGGTATAATATATTCACATAATTACAGGTAATCGCTATAATTTTATCTGTTGTCCCTACTTTTATTTTTAACAGATTGCTTGCTCGGAGCTCGGTAGCAGAAGCCAACACTTCGCTATCTTAACCAGAATCGTTAGCATGAATCCAAATGCTCGTCGCTTTCGGGATTCGCAACCTCTAGCATAATAAGAAATATTAGTGAGTAACGTGGCACCGCATTGCACCACGACAATCCTCATTCGTTGGAAGGTTTATTTTCGTAAATTTCTTGAAATATTTATGGCTTATTGGATTCGACGTATCTGACTAATAACTTTTAGGTGATTACTTAATTATTATTACTTCAACAAAATATTTTGTACAATTATGGACTATTAATGTTTGCCATATACTGTGTTTTTTGGGCTGAATCAGGCAAAGAGCGGTTCGTTCAGCCTCAGAATACCTAAGTTGTAGTGTTTTAAAATGGACATAATAAGAGAAACTAATCAAAATAAGTAAAACGAATTTCTTTATCACTTAGTTCACACCGCTTACACCTCAAAATGTAAAGATAATTATGTGAAACATATTAAATATAAAAATATAATTTATCTTAACTAGAACAATGCCACGAAGAAATAACAATTTTTGTGTAATGAAACTGCTGTCAACCAATATTATTTAAAGTTCAGTATAAGCGTCAACTAAATTATCTGTATAGAGGTAGTTTAAAACTAAAATTCATTGATTTCTGTTTCATATCGAACCAAGAACAAATTGCCAGATCTTAGCTGATTGGAAACACATCTTCTCAATCTATATGAATATTTAATATAAGTCGAAATATACTTTCGAGGAATAACCCTAACCTAGCCTATGTAGTCATTTGTCAGTCGCTTGCCACATTTGCACATTTTCTATGACGTCGATTAATGTCACACTTCTGTATTTGTAATGTAAATATCACGTTTTAACCTTAATTACTTTATACTAATTTAGACATAACCTACTAGAGTATTCGCGTTAGTATACTTAATTTATTAACAAATCTATATACTCGTACAAATAAATGAAGCAAAAGCTTTGAATCCCTTTTTACGAAAAATACGCGGACGGAGGAGCATGAAACTTGGCACACTTATAGTTTATATAACGAAGGAGTGCAGAATGATAATATATTTTTAAATTAATGCATAAAAAGTATATTAAATTAATAAAATAAATGTTACACACACTACCATGGTTTGACATCCATGTTCATATAAAGTGACATATACATTATTAAAACCAACGCGTTGTTAACGCGTCAACGGGGACACTAGAACAATTAAATTTTTCAATTTTCAAATTACTTTTTATACTTATACAAACATAGAAACCAAATGTTATCAACTAAAATATATTTATTTATGATTTGTTTATTCAAAAAACGATGAAAGGAAGAAACAATATGTATGCTAATTTTTAACCTGGGGGAAAAAGTGTGAAGCTTACAAAAAAACATTCCATGTTTTCTTAAAGTTGGAATCTTTCATTCAATAAATTGTGAATGATAGAAATAGAATAATGAGATTTTGATCACTAGAATTTCACATACTTTAACAAATTTTCAAAGGAATAAAAAAAAATGGCAGTTAGTGTTTATTTAGGTATACCTATATGCCAGTGGCGAGGACTGAAAATTTTAGTAAGGCAAGCCGGTAAATTAAGGGAAACCGACATATATTTAGGAAAGCCGGTATATATATTTAGGGAAGCCGGTAATTTTTAGGCAAATCGATATATTTAGGGAAAGTGGTATAGGATGTCAAGGTATTTAGTAATTTCGCTATCGAATTTTGGCGATGACCTTTTTTTTTAGGTCTAAACAGAGTCAGAGCTTGTTTTTATGCACTTTTATATACAATATTTTCCTGGCGACCTTTTTTTTTAGGTCTTGTATTTGTATTTTGAAAAGGTATGCAAGCCGGTGGGAATCGAGTTGTATGGAAGCCTCGCCACGGCTATATATTTATAGATTAAATTCTTACGTAGATTTTAATCTTTACTATTGCACATATTTTATATTATACCTATTTAAATAAATGGAATAATATTATACTTAGTGATTATACATTTCTGTGGAAAAACCAAATAATGCTTTAAAAGATAATGAAATATTATAATAATAGACAAAGACTAGATACAAAAAATAACGATTATCATATTAATTTATTTCATTTATTTTGAGACCTTCGTGGCGCAGTGGGATAATATTTGGTCATTAAGATCTTGGTTAGCTATTCTAATCGTACTTACTCTGAAGATTTTTTTTTATTTATATTATTTTCTTACTATGGTAAGCGCGGCGTTAGATTCTGCCACGCGTAGTAGATATTAGGCAGACAGTGTGGAACTCAGTGTCTGAACACAAGTTTTCTCTGTTCAGCCTCTGTGTATGAAATTAATTTAATTATTTTTTTAGCAAATACCTTTAGGTGTAAAGGTTTGTGTGAATTTTATTTAACATTATACGTCAATTACGTCACAATAAAACGCACAACGTAAACGTACGTAATTAAAAACATACGTAATTTCTTACCCATACCATGAAAACCCATGCTGATATCTACTTAAAAAACTTTACTTTGTCAAAATATTTTTGCTAAAAGTTTAATTTAGCGATAGCTAAGTGTGCCGTTTGGTATTGTTCATGATTAGAGAAAGAAGTAAACAAGTATTTGAAAATCATACTCAAAACTGCCATATTTGTTAAACAATTAATCGATGCACGATTATCGCGTGTTTTTAATTTTTTGCTCTACTTTTTAAAAAGCATTAAAGTAAGAGCAAAAGAAACAAAATATTAAGTATAACTTCAATATTTATCCTGTAATATTAACGCCTGGCGTGGCGCAGAAGCACAAGCGTGCGACTGTGAACGCGATAGGTTGTGGGTTCGATTCCCACTCCAGGAAATGGAATTTTTCATTTCCTGGGTTTGGTAACAAGGCAAAGCGCGGCATTGAGATCCGCCACTCAGTACGTATTGCTTCAATTACTTATTTAAATCACTAGGTTCCCTCTGCCTACCCTTCTATATGCGGGATACAGCGTGAAGCTATGTACGTATGTTCAACATTTACTTATAATAAATATTTAAGCATCATGTCATATTCATATTAAGTAGTTAATAATCAATTAACACTAAATTTATTAACGATGTCAACATAAACCAATAATAATTAGTGACTGTGACTAATAAAAGTAATAAGAGAATCCTGTTGGACTAATGATTAATATATAAAGGTGTCCCAAAATTAACGCAAGATTTGACTTTGCCGCCATTTGCTATTATATTCATTATTCATCCGCTATTAAAAGACTAAAATGGAATTTTCTATTTAATTCAAATCTTGCGTTAATTTTGGGACACCCTATATGTGTGTCTAATACTAATTTTCTTTGACGATTACAAGCAAGAATCAAAATAGTACAATTAGTAATGCAAATACCTATATGTTTATTTATTCAATACATTTATTAAAGCTAGTGTCCCCGTTGACGCGTTAACAACGCGTTGTCTTTAGCAATATGTAGGCATGGATGTCAAACCATGGTACACCATTGTTACATTTATTTTGTTAATTTAATATACTTTTTATGCATTATTTTAAAAAAATGTTAGCATTCTGCACTCCTTCTCTATATAAACTATAAGTGTGCCAAATTGTATGCTCCTCCGTCCGCGTAATTTTCTTAAAAAGAGTTTTTGCTTCACGTATTTATATATAGATAGGAGCCATCGTGACACAATGGGACTGCATCTGATTATAAACACGATTAGGTAGTTGTGGGTTTGGTTACCGCTCGGGAGAATTATTATATATCAATCAGAAATCAAAATCAAAATCTTCTTTATTCAAATAGGCTTACAAGTACTTTAGAATCATCAATCGACATCAGTATTATCGGTCCTGCTGGAAGCTTATCATTTGTATTTCTCCACATTGCTAAGACAAAGCTCTGCTCACAATTCACTTTCGTTAAACAAGGGAGAAAAGAATATGTAAGTACATTTTTTAAATGTATTATATTAAAATTTTGTAATAGGCATTTTATTTATACATACATACATACAAAGCTTCACGCTGTATCCCGCATATAGCAGGGTAGGCAGGGGGAACCTAGTGTTAAGACACTCCTTTTCCCACTTTCCGCCGAATTGAGGCATTGCGTGCTGAGTGGCGGAACTCAATGCCGCGCTTCGCCTTGTAACCCAGGAAATAAAAAAAAACTATTTCCTGGAGTGGGAACCGAACCCACAACCTGTCGCGCTTACAGTCTCAGGCTTGTGCCTCTGCCTTTTCAAACCTTAATTTCGAAACCTTATTCAATAAAATGATTTTTAAAATTACAACGAATCAATATTTTGTATACTTTTAAATATTACTTAACACTTAAGTCTAAGGAGAGACTTTGCTTCCTTGTGCGTGTTCTACCGCTTGTATAATGGGTTGTGTTCTGAAGAATTGTTTGACATGATGTCCACGGCTACTTTTCACCATCGCACCGCTCGCCATCGACAGGGAGTTCATGCTCACACTTTGGAGCCTAAATGGTCCCGAACAGTTCGATTTCAAAGGAACTTTCTTCCGCGGACTCTCCAATTGTGGAATGATCTCCCTGCCGAGGTTTTCCCAGAGGGCTACAATATGGGGTTCTTCAAAAGGGGAATAAATAGGTTTTTGAAGAGTCGGCAACGCGTAAGTGATGCCCCTGGTGTTGCAAGCGTCCATAAGCCACGGTAACCACTTACCATCAGGTGGGCCGTGTGCCTTGTTGCCACCGTCGTGGTATAAAAAAAAAAAATATTTGCTTAAAATAAATAAGTAAAATATGTAATAAAAAAAAAAAACGAGAAACATGAAATCAATACTTACACCGTCTTTTAGGAAACGTGTAAATTTTGATAGTTTTTTTCGAATAACCTTATCTAATCACAGTAAGCATTTTCAATGCCCACAACTTTAGTATCTCGTGAAAAGTATAAGTGACCGCACGTGACAAATAAATCAAAGAAAATGTGGTAAGTTTAATAATTATTAACAATTTTTAAAAGATGAATAAGAGACCTATATAAATTAGTTGTTAAAAGCAATAACCTCTTTCTTAAAGTTTCCAAACATACTTCTATAGTAATATAAACAGCTAAAATTTAAGCGTAAAAAAGGGATAAACATATAAGATTTACTTGCTATCTCTTTCTTTCACCTTGAGCGAGACGTGTTCTCGGCGTCGGACCGCGAACTCTTACTTGAGTATGCAATGTGCATTATATCTTTACTTATATTATAAATGCGAAAGTAACTCTATCTGTCCGTCTGTTACGCTTTCACGCCTAAACCACTGGACCGATTTTGATGAAATTCGATATGAAGGTAGAACTGAACTTGGAAAAGGACATAGGATATTTTTTATCGCGAAAAAATGTTTATAAAATTTTTTTTTTTTATTTTTTATATTTTTTTTTGACAAATAGTCTAGACCTTGGGAAAGACTATAGGCTACTTACGCGCGATGTAACCGAATTCCACGCGGGCGAAGCCGCGGGCAGAAAGCTAGTTATTTTATACATCTGCACTTGATTCATTTACAATGCAGCCATTAGGTTGCAATACTATAAAAAAGTTAATAAACTAAATTACTGTTGCAGTCATCCTTAGTTCCATCTTTGTTGAGTTATTTTCTAACTATTCTCTATGCTTTCTCATACAAATCATTTAGCTTAGCAAATGGTCACATCTTGTGAATGGTGAAAGTTGCCAAAAATTTGTTCCTATAGGTATAATATTATTGATTTTTACAATCGTGTGGTTAATACGAAAATTTTTTAATTGCAACTTCATTAAAATTACTATAGTGTATGTAACTAGACTAAATCTACTCAAATATTTTATTTATAGCTCATTCACTGTTTTAAATGTTCAATTAAACTATAGGAAAAGAAATAAAAATAAATAACCATGCCCTTGAATTCTTAAAGAGGAAAAAGCAAAAAACCTTCCTTAGTAATCAGGTCAGCTGGCTTCCTTCCTTTACAGATGGCTACTAGCATATTAAATATTTAATATTATGTGGTTTGGTTAAATTACTTCATGCTAAATTTTACCATTTAGATAAACTATTTTATTCGAATTAATCCTATTTATTTTCATATAGGAGGATAATCGATTATTGTATTTAGTAGTATAAAGCTCGAAACGTTGGGCTTTCTAAATGTATTATCGAATGTCAAAATCCCAGCCATAGTTCAATTGGACTATATTCGCAAAATAAAGACATAATAATAATATATTAGTACCTAAATAGTAACGCCTGTCGTGGCGCAGAGGCACAAGAGTGCGACTGTAAGCGTGACAGGTTGTGGGTTCGATTTCCACTCCAGGATGTAAAAGTTTAGTATTTTAATTTTCCTGGATGAGATCCGCCACTCAGCACGCCTTGATTCGGAGCAAAGTGGGGAAAGGAGTGTCTTAACACTAGGTTCTCAGGTTCCCTCTGCCTACCCTGTTATATGCGGGATACAACGTGAAGCTAATACCTAAATGATAGAAACCATAACCTTTCTTAAATCAATATTATTATAATAATTCCCAAACCTTAGGTAAATAATAAAATCAAAATAAAAAATGGCTAAATTACAAGAATTTGCAGTTAAAGTCCACTAAAAATGTATATTTTAGAAATTTTCAATTCTATTAAAAATAGAACATTGTAACTAACAATAAATTGAAGTAAAGGACGACTTTATTTAAGTGAGCCGGATCTACCGAAATATAGACTTATTTATAAATACATAACTATTCTCCACTTTTACTTAAAATATAAGTACAATAAAGGTCTATTTTGTATATACATTCAACAATATTGAAAATATCTTTGCTTTTGTTAGACACAGCTATTTTAGCTTTAGTAAGTATAAAACAATATATTTTATCAATAAATCTACTTATTAAATCCAGTATCATTAAGGTTTACTTTTATGACTATAATCATTATTAAATTTAAATTAAGATACGATATTCGATTGTTTTAATATTACAGTCACGTTTTCCTATAATCTTCATGAAACACGGAATTTGATAAAAAATATTATCTCGTAATAAAATTATTCTATAAGTTAAAATAAAAATAAAATTTATTAAATACGAATACTTAAGTAGATTCTGCTGTTGTAAAATTATCCGTGATAAAAAAAGAACGTAACAAAAATGGTACAAGTGTAACAAAATAATCCAAAAAGACCTTAAAAACAGGCTTCCACGTCCACGTAGGCCCTATTTAAAAAATATAATAATTATATTAATACATGAAAAGAAACCTTTGGATTCCTTTTTAGAAAACTATGCAGGAGTATGAAAATACACATACATTTAGTGTAAAAATGAAAAAAAAATACGCAAGACCTGTATTTTTTATAATAATGTATCAGAAATTCATTAAATTAATAAAATCAATATTGACACACTACCAATGGCGAGGAATCCATACAACACCGTTTCTACAGGTTTGGCTTTTGTTTTCAAAGTGACAAGAGACCTAAAAAACAAGGTCGCCAAGAAAATATTGGGCATAAAATTGCAAAAAACAAGGTCTTACATCTTAAAGATTTAAAAAAACAAGGTCATCGCCAAAATTCAATAGTGAAATTACTAAATACCTTCACGTCCTATACAGCTTTCCTAAATATATCGGCCTCTCTAAATTTATCGGCTTGCCTAACTAAAATTTTCACCCCTCGCCACTGCACACCACCATATGTTTATCATGGTGCTGATATAAAAAAACATCTTTCTGTTACTCACTGATTGACTGACAGACTACTGGAAGTAAAATGCTATAATTTGGGATATGAGTTCCTTTCTAAAGGAAGGATTTCTAAATATTACTTCGGATACTCAAATTAAAATATTACGGGAAATGCAAATAGTATGGCAAATATCATCTAGTCCAAGCTAACAAAGTTGCAGGCAACAACTCGTAAAGAGACAAATATAGTAAATATTTAGAAGCAGAAACCACAAGACTGATAAAACCATAACAAAACAATAATTTTTTAACTTTGTGTCAAGCCAAAAATATAAAAAAAATCATAACATTACCTAAACATTTTCTGCATACTTAGTTTACAAGCACACCCATACCATATCTTATCATATACCAGCAAACGCGATATCTGATTAGTTTTTATAGATTACATTATTTTCAATACAATTCCATATCAAACCATTTTTTTATCAAAATATTTTGATGACTAATGTAAAGGTTTTTACTTTACCAGTAAAATTACTAATCTTTCCTGTTATAAATGTACGTAATATACTAATGTACGTGATTTGCTTAAGTTGACAGTTAATTTGAATTTATAGTTAAAATCCCCCGCCCGCACGACTCGCGCAAGCCGAGGTCCTAGCCCCGCAGGGGGCGCCCTTGCGCCTGTCGGCATCCTCTCAAGCAGCCAGTTAGTGCTTGCATTTCGCAGGGACTGAGCACCCTCTTCCCTCACCCCCCCGGTGTCGCTGTAAAGACCGCTAGGGTCAACAGCATGTGTATTCATTCGAAAAAAAAAAAAAATATAGTTAAAATATATGTTCCTTTTGTCTTTCACATATCTATGACAATTAAAATTCAAAAACATCAAGAAATAATAGTCTAAATAGTTGTATACTATCTCTTTGTTTCTGCCATATACCTTAATTTTAATTTTACAAAATCAAGACAATTTATGCAATCTATATCCAAACAATACGCATAGATTCAATACGGAATTTCCACTATAATAATAATTTAAAATATTATGAAATATTTGGCATATATTTCTAATATTAATAGAGCGCTAGGTAATGTTATCTAAGGGGTGACGGATCGTATCCTGGTAAGGTGAATTTTCAGAATATTCGAGTAGAATATCATGACGCTCATATTAAAAATATATATTTACATACAAGAACAGCCATGGGAACTACTAAATAATATTTTTTTCAATAATTCACGTTTTTTTCGCAAAGCAGGTTAGATAGCGAGAACCTATTGACAAGACTCCGTTTTCATTGAAAATAATTTAAATATAATTCTTATTCCTCCGAGTGGAGATCGAAGTCAGAGTCAGACGCTGTCCTACTGCGCTACGATGGCCTAAAGAAATTATAAAGTTGATATTTCAATATCGTATCACGCACTTAGCTCTCATTGTTATCAGAGATTAGATTAGTTCTATTTTATAATATTATTAATATGATATAAGCAAGCTATGTTTGTTCCTAGCAATAAAGAAATAATAAAAGAAGGAATGTTACACGTGTTGCACTCTTTTCAATAATTTTCTATGGTAGAAAAATATTTTTTTTTTACACAGATCAATTGCAATATATTGTTACCTTGATATAGATCGTGACGCCATCGTGGCGTATTGGGACATCGCCTGACTGTAAGTGCGAGTGGTTGTGGGTTCGATTTCCACTCGAGGAAATAATTACATATGTATTATTATCATTTACACGCCTGTCGCCTGTCGTGGCGCAGAGGCACAAGCGTGCGACTGTAAATGCGACAGGTTGTGGGTTCGATTCCCACAAGGCAAAGCGCGGCGTTAAAAGAGAATGGAGTGTCTTAACACTAGGTTCTCTGGTTCCCTCTGCCTACTCTACTATATGTGGGATACAGCGTGAAGTTAAAAAAAAAATCCTCATACTGATGACTACCCCGCTAGGGATAAAGCGTGAAGTTAGGTAGATAGGTATAATTTCCTCATAACACAAAGCACGGCGTTGAGCTCCCCACGCAATTTCCTAAGTTCTGCCGGAAAATGGGGAACCGAGATAGACCGAGATTTTTGACACTAGGTCCTGTTACCTAATACAAAAATGAAGTTAAAGTGAAGCTCTAACATAATGTTAATTATTATTCTTATGTGATTTAATATTTGTATATTGTTTTTTCCTTACAGTTTGACCTGTGTATGCAGTTTATTATGCAAACTCATCAGTTTGGCATTATCAGTTATCTTTATAATTGGTATTGTGTTACTTATTCTCTGGGCGACGAACGTCATCTTCGTGTCAGATGTAAGATTAATTTTAGTAATTTTTAATTTCAGTCTTTCGCATTTTGCTAAATAAGGAATAATCATTTTTAAAAGCGATAAAGTTGAGTTCCGCCACTCAGCACGCCATGCCTCAATCTGGTGGAAAGTTGGGAACGGAGTGCCTTAACACTAGGTTTCCTCTTCCTACCATGCTATATGCGGGATATAGCGTGAAGCATATGTAAAAGCGATAAAAAAATGTTTAAAAAATCAGTATTTTTTAAGATATTCCCCGTTCTTACATTAAACTCATCAGACCAGAAGAATTAACTTTATAATTTAAATATAAATATTCCAATGCATTCCATAGTTTTAATTGGTATTAAATGACTTTAATTTATTTTCTATTTACATTTTTTTTATTTATATTTACTAATTTCTTCTTTTTCTTTAACAGAGTAATAGCTCGTCAGATATTTCTGATTCAGTACGACACGCGATGAGATTGGGTGTAGGAGGTCAATGACGAAGGTGCCGGTAGCATAGAAAAAAGAAAAGAACATAATTATAAGTGATAATGACATAATACATAACTTTACTTAGATTACATATAATTATTTATAAAAACTGTATTGATGCTAATTCAAAATCCCGGTTACCGGTAAATCTTAGATTTTACTATTAAATCTTAGGATTTACCAACATAAATGTAAGGATTTTATTAAAAACATTTTTTGAAAGAAGTTCACGTTGTAAGGGGTTATTATATTAAAAGAAAAAACTTATAACGATCATCTTACAATGCATAAATATCCTTACAAATTTAGATATCACGAGTTTAGTCCAAAAACAACGAAATTAATTGATTTTTATAAATATTATTAGTCTACAATAGCGTCAATACAGAATATCATATTAAATTTTTTTATACTGTGGTTTTAAAAGGGTTTTTTTTGTCAGCAGCATATTAACTTCAAACTTAACATAAATAATAAAAAATCCTAGCACCATCAAATCATTAAAGAAAGAAAAGTGTTTTAAATATTACTACGAGTATATAACTTCACAATTTATATTGTATATATATATTTTATATTAAGTGTATATCGTTATTTATAACTTAGTATAATTTTTTAATAAAATATAAAAATAAATTTTATTTTCACATTTATTCTATTTATTTCTTATCTGTGATAATCATTTATTAGAAAATGTTTCTTTTACATTGTAGGTTATTTTTTTTTTCGAATTTTGCTAGAGAATCAACAAATTGAGTGTGCTAATTATTTTTTAATTAAGATTTTAAACTTTGACTACATCCCTATTTAAATTGATTTAAAAATAATATTGTTAAAGAATCTTTAATTAGTTTCGTTCGAAAATATTGAAAATATTCTAAAAATCTTAAATATGGAAATAAAAAATATATATTTATTGTGTATGGTTCTCCATTTAAATATAACTTAAATTTAATTAATTTAATACAATTTTTGTTGAAAAATTCAATTCAGATCTTGGTCTATCGCGTTTCATAGTTAAAAAAATAGAAAAAACCGAATAACACACATGCTGACACATGTCAGATGTAAGATTTATAGAGCAAATAATATTATAATATTCAAGAATATATAATTCAAGAATAAAAATATAATAATATAATATATTTTTATAATTAAATTAAATTAATTTAGGATTAATAACAATGTCACAGGTAATATATATTTTTTTTAGGTAAAAACTAAATCGTTTCCAATATATATTAGATAGCAATTACCATTTACTATTAAGAGGCAATTTTTGTAATTAAAGTATACTTGTTTACTTGACTTACTAGATGACGTGTAATATAATATAGTATAAATGAATAAAATGGAGGACGGAGTTACTTATATAGTAAAGTTCTGTCTACTTATCACATAATATAACACGAAACTAATAAGATATATATATATATTTGTATAAAAGAACCTAATATTTTATGTGTATATTTATAATTAACGTTTTTTTATTGCATGGGTGACTCATTATATTATATCAACTGATACACTTAATGCTATCTTCAACAAAATACATGTTTATCTATGTGTATCTATATTGATTTTTCCTGTGACGTTAATACGTGCTTCTACTTAAATTGATATTGATAAACGTAAATACTAACTGCATAACTGAAAATTATTAAAATTAAAATATAAATAGCGCGGCGTTGAGTTCCACCACTTAACACGCAATGTGTCGGAATGAAAATGGAGAACGGAGTATCTAGACACTAGATTCTATCTGCCAACCCTGTTATGCCGCATAAAGCGTGAAAACATTTAGTAATGCATCCATTCTTTACTTTTGACAAATCTAGAATCTCCGCAAATAGCATCTTAAGATATATTACACTAACTGTATCCGACGACTTCCTTTGCATGAACTATCTTAAACACCACTTTTACTGGTCCCATGCACTTCCTAACGAGCCTACATGTGTTTCATTTTTAGGGCATGTACGTTGTTTGTGAATTACTCAGTGATGCAAGCGTTTTAACAACATATATGTAGTGCTAAAAAAATATTATATAAATATAACTTAATAAATAATAAGGACGAATATGGCACTCGAGATAAACCTGAGTGGTTTTTTGTAGTGCCTATAATTATAAAATAATATATGTAAATTTATTAAATAATAACAAATAAAAAAAAAATAAAAAAAAATATAATCATGCCCTGGACGGACATCAATATCTCAACAGTTGTGTGTAGTACTTTTCTATGGTGCAACGCTATACCTTGTTGTTTACGAGTATGTATACCTTTATGAGTTCTATACTTGTAGGTAATTCCTGTACAATCTGGTTATAATTAACACTTGACTATACATTGGTAATACATTATGAATCGTAACATAACATAATAGAATTTATTTCTGCTTTCTTACTAACATACTATATGTACAGATACATAACAATCTAACGGCATATTGAATACTTATGATTGTTTTTGTAATAAGTGCTTCTCTTCATTCAGCTCGATGTGTTGTAACAAGTGACTGCAGTTAACAAAGGATTCATTAATATTAATAATTATCATTAATACAATAAGTAAGAAACTGGCATTATGTGGTAAGAATATCTACTATTAATATTGCATACATGATGGAAACCATCGCAGCGTGACGAAACGTTTCTCTATAAACACGTGGTTGTGGGTTCGATTCTCACTCGGCGGAATATTTAAATTAGCTTAATTTCTCGGCTATCGTAAAACAGAACGGGGTGTTGTGTTCTGCCACTCAACATGAAATACTCAATTTTAAGTATAACAAAGTATTTGGACACTAGATTCTTTCCAATTACCCTGCGATGCGTGAAAATACCTGAAATTTACATATGTACCTATGAGTATGTAGTACGTAACTGTATAATTGACATAACTGTCTTACATTTCCTGTTCTAACTTTACAACTTTTAGCATAGACACTTTTTTGTGTAAAAACGAGATAATAGATTACGAGTTACAAATAGATCCCCTATTTGTAACTAATTACCAAGTATATGCATGCTTTACATACAAAATTCTTTAAAATATATATTTTTTATATTTACATTTTATGTGTATGTAACAAAAGTACATATATATTTTTAATTTTATTTTATTTCAGTTGCATATGCAATCTGATATGTCAGATTATTACCTGCGTGGTAGTGGTAGCTTTCATCGCTGTTGTCGCAGTCATATCGCTATGGGCCACTGGCTACGTCGGTGGCAAGTATCATTTTATATTTATTATTTATTAGTTATGATAGGTAAATTAAGGGTACAATTTACCAATTAAGCTAAACTTTATTTTAAAGTAATCTCAAAAATTTCTAGTTCAATTACTTATAAATTGCCCAAGGTGATCATGGCGCAGTGAGACAGTTTCGGACTGTAAACGCGTTTGCTTGTGGATTCGATACCCATTCGGGGAATGATTAGATTCAAATTATTATCTTTGTTCCACTCTGATAAGACAAATCGCGGCGTTGAGCTCCGTTTTGAACACAATGTCTCGTATTTTCACGGAAAGTGGGACGTTGGAAGCGGTAATGATTCATTCACTAGGATTCTCTTCGCAATGCATGATAAAGCAAGACGATTTTTTTTAATATTTAGGCTGAATTTTAGAAATTTTAAGTTTGCAAGTGATATGTTGAAAAAACAGGACAAACTGAATAACCTACAGTCTATTAGTGATACACAAATTTATTGTATATTAGTATAGAGGTACGATCTTTATCTCTATATAAAAATTATACACATATAAACGCCTGTCGTGGCGCAGATGCACAAGCGTGCGACTGTATACGTGACACTCCAGGAAATCTAAAAGTTTAGTCTTTCCATTTCCTGGGTTTGGTAACAAGGCAAAGCACGGCGTTGATTTCCACCACTCAGCACGCAATGCCTCAATTCGGCGGAAAGTGGGGAACGGAGTGTCTTAACACTAGGTTCTCAGGTTGCCTCTGCTTACTCTGATATATGCGGGATACAGCGGGAAGTTAAACAAAATACACATATAGAAACAGAAAATATACTGATAAAATCAATTCGTTTCCCCAAACATCCTATTTCAAATTAAAAGGTTAGTAACTATATATTTATTTCTAATTTCAGGATAACAGCAAAAGGGGACATAAGCTAGATATAGACCAAGTTTAAGTAGCTAAGTATAAGCTTTGTATAAATATAATAAATGGTCTCTAGATAATTTACAGCTACATGCGTTTCTCATATACTATGGGAATATCAAGTGATACGTCACTCTGTTTTTCACTTTCCGTTTATTAAGATACTTTTTGAGTGCCATACTTTCATTATTTATTTAGTATTAAAATAATATTTTTTAATTATTAACGCCATCACAGTGAATTTTGATAGTGTCTGATTGATTGTACACATTATGATTGTAGGTTATTACCACAATCGAGGGAATATTTATGTTTTATTTTCATTTACCCTATGTAATAAAACAATGCGCGGCGTTAAGATCCATCATTCAGCGAACAATGTATCTAAAATGAACAGAAAGTGGAAAACGGAATTTTTACACATTTTTTCTATTTTCGGGATAAAAAAATAATACTTTAAATACAATTTAATAAATATATTTAAATTTATACTAGCACTTTGTTATTTTGCACCTACCTTGCAAAAATGAATTCCTAATATGGTAAGCATATAATTATTACTTAAATTTGACTAAGTAATTTAAAAGTGTCATACACAAACAATGAAAAAGATTACTTATTAAGTTAAAAAAATATAAAAAACCTTATTGGACCTTAAGAAAATTCTTTGGTTGATTCATTAAAAGTTGTTCATTGAGAACACTATATCTATCAAATATCAAACATCTTATTAAATGAAACTATTTTAACCGGATTAATCGCAGTAATAATCTGTGATCACATTAGACCTAATAGGAAGATCTACGTGAGACCACGGACTACTGTAAAGTGTTCGAAACGTCGGGTTTCCAAATGTATTTCTAAATACTAAAATATACGCGATTAATCCGGTTAAAATAGTTTCATGATATATGTGTATAGATCGCGAAAATCAAGGATCTCATTATTCAAACATCTAGTTTGATCTCTAGTGAATTTTAACTAAAGATACCTAGTTAAGTCTGCTTAAAAACTGTAATAGTTTCGAATTTATGTGCTACTAATATTAAGTGATATTTATTTATTTATTTATTGGTTTATCACAATAGTACAGTTACAATATATAAAAAATACAATTACACGTTAAAAAAAATCATTTTTAGAAGAATACAGTAACCGTACTCATGTATGTTACGGTAAACACCACATACAATATCAATGTGATAAAAAATAACATATAAACGAAAGGGATTATCGTTGATAAATTTACAAAACTGCTAAAAATATTACTCAACAAAAATTACCAGTTAAATAATATATTCAGGTCTCTAAAGATTGTAATGTACCGTACTCCCTATGGGATATATATAAAATGAATTTCTATGTCACGTTCTTTGAAGTACTTTATCGATTACTATCATCAAATATATGTATATTTTTATGTATATCTGTAATTTTCCTCCCTCAATTTCGTTTGCTTGGACTATACATCTAAAATCCCAGTTTTTGTTGTTTTCATATTTATTCGAGAAATTCTCTTAGTGCTCCTGTACAGTCCTCAAGGAACCTACATGCCAAATATCACCTATCTATGGCCAGGAGTTTAGCCTGTATGTTGTCTATCAATCAGCCATTAACACAATCGTTTTTTACAAATAAATTAAATCGCCCTTATCGCACTCTAATATATTGGATCGAAATATAAATCATGAAAATGACCAGAGTCTGAAACATACGTAATTACAAAAATATATAATCAAAATAGTAGATATAACAAATTGATGCTATCTATAAAATTGATTTCACTCATCAATTATATGGATATCAATGTAGTATACAGTTCGGAGTGAATTTTGTTTAATTAATCTATTATTATTTGTCCTAATTTAGTATTTATCGTTATTGAAAAATTAGGTATGGTTTTTTTTTCTCTTTAACTTATATATTTTCAAGGTGGTGATATTAAGGGCTCGAGCATAACTTACTTACTGTGGCAATCGGGAACTGTAAAAATTAAACACTTATTATAAAACAAGATAAGTGGTATCATATAAAATTTTAAAGCTAGAGAATACAGATAAATAAGAGATAGATGTACCTAGTAGAAATGAACTTTCTTAAACTTACTAGCACAAGAGAAAATACCTAATGTATAAAAGAATCAATTATTACCCTATACTTTTAACGTACGTACATAACACCGTCCTAATCACCAATAACGTCAATAAAGATATAATTAACTTAACCTTATCAGATTCCTATATAGGATTTAAAAGTTACCCTACATCGAAATTGCATTAAAATTATTGAATACTATCATATTCATTTGTTATCAGTTTCATTTTGTTACGAACGTATAACAAAAGCTCCTTTAAAGCGTCTACCACCATGTTGTACACAAGTGATTTCAAAATTCCATCGTCTAAACTTCTTCCACCTGTTAAGAGAAATGCGTTTACAGTTATCTTACAAAAAATCAAAAAGAAGAAAATATTAGGCACCTATTCCATTGCATATGCATACAAACCTCTTTTATATTTTACTTCGATTGTTGCTATGCACGCTTTTGTGTACTCTAAAAAAGGTATTAAAGTAAATGGCATATTTAGTAGAGTACACTGTTTGTTTACAATAGTGATGTATACTGCAGCGACGGTTATTATACGTCAAAAATCTTGGGGAATGACTGCATCGGATATACCTTTGACTATATTAGCCAAAACGTTCACGATCCTACAAAATATTGAACTGAGTTATGATATATTTGTACTGTCTTTCGAGAAAAGTGTGTATTATATAAATCTTATTACAACAATCGATGATTTAGACAGTCATTACACTATGGACGACAAGCAGCTATTTACCAAGCGGCGACGTTTCGTATTTTTTTTGTTATTTGTTGCTGTTAGCTTAGTGCTTTCAACACTTCTTTTTAATACATTTCAACTTACTAGTCTCTTAACGTATACCACCTTTTTATTTGTTATGTTGCAAGGTGTGAATTGTGTTTTCTTTCTTGCTATTGTTTATACGCAACTATTGAATTTCAATGGGCTTCTTTCGAGTAAAGCTTCTAAATTATCGGATGCAAAGAAATTAATTACAAGAAATGATATAACTGCAAATATGTTAAAGGTAAGCAAAAGAACGATAATTTAAATTATAACCTTTCAACATAAATATGTACACCCAAAAAATATTGCAATTTGGTCCTATTTTTTCATTTTTTCCATACATTTAGCTATATTTTAATCACTACCATTGTTATTTCAGAAAATGCTCTGTAATTCAGTGAACACATTCAGTAATAACAGCTATTGTTGGTTTGAACTCATGCAAATATATGATAAAATTTCCGACTGCATTTATATTTTCAACAAGATATACGCCCAGCAGGTATTTTTTTTATTATTCGTATTTCGCAATATTCAACTAATTACAGGAAAAAACGTCAGCTACGTTAAACTAATTTCCTCTTCAGAATTTAAGCTTTATATTTTATAAATGAATGTTTCTACATTTATAACTGAAATTATTTATTATATAGTAACATATAATCAGTTCAGTTCTTTAATTCTGGCGCTTCGAACGTGCCAATTGAGTACAAATCACTTCGCCAATGTCACGTTGTATCGTTGTCGAGTAGATCACACACAGAGGATTAATCGGTAAAAAGAGATACCCACATATATAATAAAAATAAATAAATTTAAGTCAATATTCTATGCCTATGTATTCATATCGGAGAATTGACCATTTCATGAAATGGTTGGACATATCATAAGAGAAACCGCACGATTAGTTGATCACATTAGGAAAGGATTTTTTATCTTTGATCATCGTAGAGGGTAATTTGGCCAATCAATAATTAAGCATTTCATGAATCGCTACCATTTCATGACTATACTCTACTCTATTACTATACTCTATTATTCCATGAAATAGTCAAATTTATGGTATAAAGACTAAACATATTCGAATGAGACCCATTCATGTAAATATGTTAGTGCAGCAACCACTAATGTACTAATCTATAAACCTACTTACATATGATATTATAATATTTTAAAGTTATCAAACTTTTTTACAGATACTATTTATGTTTAACTCCTGGTTTTTATCAACTTTACTCGTCATATGTAGATCAATATCTCCTGTATTAAAAGTAAGTTAGTCTTTCATTTAATAAAATGATATATCAATGATAAACTTATAAAGTATCTAAAATAGAAATCTATTTGCATTAATAACCACAATAAAATTTGATATGTCAAATGGAACAGCAAGTTTTCCTAGAAAATATTTGTTTTAAGTTGTCTCGTTCATCTTATTTATTGGCAATAATAGTCTTAGTAGAGGAGAATATCTTCAAAATATGTTACCTCAAGTGTTGTATTCAAGGGCTGCTGTCATATTCGTGCATTGTATAAGGACATACAACAAAATGTTGTAAAAATCTGAGAAAATACCACATACGGAGCTCGCAAAATATCTCATAATCAATGAAAAAGATATCTTCGGGACAAGAAACACATATTTTTACAAATCTCATTTCTTTAAAGAATAAGAAAACGAAATGACAGTTAAAATATCTATCTTATACTTTCAGAACTCTGATTTTGTTAAAACTGACGTATATTATTACATATTTATAAACCTGCGACCTCTACTTGTAACTAAATTGAGTGAAAGTTTTATACAAGAAAGACGAAAGACGTTGATAATTTTACAACATGTTTTAATTGATCACGATTTAGGTAAGCATTGATTTATTTATTTTTTTTTTTTTGTTAACTTCACGCTGTATCCCGAATATAGCAGGGTAGGCAGAGGGAACCTGAGAACCTAGCGTTAAGACACTCCGTTCTCTTTCAACAAATCCGTTCCCCACTTTCCGCCAGATTGAGCCATTTATTATTATTTACATAACATTATCCTTCCCATCGATTTTATCCTCATTGAAAACGTGGGGTCATTTTGTATGTGATTAAAATTATTTAATTACTGCAAGTTTCAAAGACAATATTTCTTTCTCTTATAAAAAAAATAATAATGACCTACCGTAATATTATTAAATAAATTGAAGGCTTGTTTTTCTTAGTTATTCATGAAGCAATAATATATGAATCTAGTACTTGAGCTCTAGATAGTTAGACGTATTTAATTACTAACTATAAATTATTGTTTTAGATCACGTTTATCGTGAGCAAATAGAAACTATGATGCAGCTGGTGGAATCGAGAAATATGAAAATATCAGCCAATGTATGTTCGATCAACTTAAGATTGATGATCGCTTTTGCTGGAAGAGTAATATCTTATTCAATTCTTATGATACAAAATTTTTATTTACGTCACTAGCTTCTTTTCTAGTACTATCTATATATAAGTACGTATACTTTGGATCCCTATTTACGAAAATTATGCGGACGGAGCATGAAATTTGGCACACTTATAGTTTATATAGAAAAGGAGTGTAGAATGCTAACATTTTATTTAAAATAATGTATAAAAAGTATATTAAATTAACAAAATAAATGCTACACACACTAACATGGCGTGACATCCATGTTTATATGAAATGACATATACGTCACTACGCAATGCAATATTAACGCATTTACGGGGACACTAGTTTTAGTAAATACCTATATATATTTTTAATATATTATGTGTAAGTTGGACTTACGAAACGAAAAATAATAAAATAAGTATTCTTGTCTACTTGTCGTGTCACTTTCTAAGTAAAATTTGTCAATTTTATGAATGGTCTAATAAATATTATTTTTAAGATTATACTTATAGACCTTTTAGTTCAATTATTTTTGAAGTTCAGGTTGCAGTGTTAAAATAGATTTATCTCTACATAAACATAACAGTAGTAATAGATAGTTGTTTTATTTTATATATAATTTATGCTGGTTAATTGATCATAAGGATAATTAATTTTTATTATTGTTTAAAATTATAACGATACTAATTAACTAAAATAACTATTACTTTAAGTAAGTAAAAATTATTATTAAATTAAATATTTAACCTAGAAACATAATGATCATTTCAAAATATTTTCACGAACAAATGAGAAATAACATAGTTCTGTTATTTCCCTCGGGAGAAATAAAATCCAGGGCGAAAATATGAAGAATATAAACACGCTATGCGAAATAAATTTTACATTGTCCAACATTCAACGAGGAGGTTTATCTTTTCAGAATTAAACGAATACATCCGGTGAATAACGGATACGTAGAATAGATTCAAAATTAAACTTAGGAAATTGTAAAAAAAACTAGGAAATACCAATTACAGTATTTTAAGTTATAGCAAAATAAACAATTTTGATTCTTTTTTTTCCGCCCTAATAACTGATCACTGTATTTCAGAAAAAGAATAAAACAAGTAATCATCTACTTCTTGTTATAATTTAATTAATGTAATATTTTTATTTTTAAATTAACATAATATTTGGTTTGTTTTATATGTGTTTAATCTAGATTCTAGTTCCTACATTAGCACTTAGTATCATAGTTACCTACTGCTTACATAATTATGATTTTTAGCTTTCAAATATTATCTCCAGTATGTAATACAGTAGTGATAGTTTTATTTTCGAACACAAACATTGCACATTTAGATTAAAAAAAAAATTTCGTTATAATATTATATATGTATAACCAAATAACGCAACATAAAATTGTATAATTCCATGTTTTATTCTTTTCTATAAGCTATACCTTTAACTATACATCTAGTTCCGTCCGTTCTGTAGTTCTGAGAGAAATAGTAATAAGCAGCTATTAACCCATTCTTAAAAACTTTCGCATTTTTATATTAATACCATTAAAGAAGAAATTGTCACTTTGTTTTTATAAGTATAAATGATTTTTTTTAATATTTTAAACATTTTTAAAGAAGTTCATATTTTTATTACTAAAATTTCGTCTACGCGCCCTCTAGCTATTGATTATAAAATGATATTGTACCTGCAAGCAAGCATCTGGTACTACATAGTATCACATTATTTAATTTATGAAATGTGTTATATTGAATATAGATGGCTCTTTTACAAATACCTATTGAAATATTCTATGACCGAAATAAAAAAGTATTTAGATTAACATATAAAGACATGTTTTATATGTTAATATAATGTTTTTTTTTATTTTTTTTTTTATAATGATGACAAACCAGTGACAACAATACTCATTAGTCATAAGTCTCTACTCATTAGTAACCAGCAACACGTCATGAAAAACAATTGTATATACAGCAAAATTGAAATTAAACTACAGTTGTAAAATGACAGGGTTCATACATTTTTTTAATATTTGATTTTAATTAAGTGTCCCAACTCGATCTTAAATTCGAACCCAATAAATTTATTTCAAGAAGTAACTTAGGGATAATATTTTTAAATAATTCAAAAGGAATCAGATAATACTAATAGTATAATTCCTTATTTTTTATATTTATAAATGTTTTAACACAGCCTTTGATATAAAACTAATCGATACAAATTAAAAATTTCAATATTCTTAATATATCTAGAGACTCAGTCACATCCCTATCACATAAATAAAACTCAGTACCACAGATTATATCCTGTTTCTTATTTACAATTTATTTCTATTTGTTTCGTTAAAGTAATTTGTATATTTTAATTACTTTAAACATTACGCTTCATTAACTCTGTGTTCGTCATTTTATTGATTTTTATTTTGTTGTCAAGTGTAATTTATCTGTAGCAGTCTTTAGATAGAGCCACTGACAGCTACTACATCTGTAAAGTGTGGACGTGCAAGAAATAAAGTTTCACTTTTTAGTTGGATTCGGATAAGTAACGGAGTCTATTGCGTTATTTCTTCCTTTTATTATTTAAGTAGCTTTTGGAATAAACAATTTGAAGTAAAAATGTCTGGATGTAAGTATTACCATGATTTTCTAATATACTTCTCATTATCGCTGTTGTAAGTTTCGCCGGTATTGTGAATTGTGAAATTGTTGCACCATATTCACCAAATGACTTGTTGCTTCTGATTTGTTTGAAGAAAATGTGGCTTGTATATAGAAAGCTAGCAGATATTGAATGACCAATATATAATGAGCAAGTTTTCTCAATGTTTGTATATTATTGTTTTTGTCATTTGTTAACATTTTTTGTAGCGTCTTAAAAATGTTTACGTTTGCTTTTGTATTGTTACCTAAAGTAAAGGTGTGATAACTTATAAAATATTAAAAATGTACTTACCATATTTTGTCAAGTACTTAGTGGGTACTTGTAAATGAACTAGTGAGTTAATTTATCATTTTAGATAATGATCTAATACATTACGATTAAACTTAATGATTTTTGTCATTATGACAAATATATACTTATCAAACTTAAAAACTTTTAACCATATGCTTGATAAAATATAAAGATATCTTTATGTTTATTTTGATATTTTATGACTAATTATATATTACAGATCCATATGGAGGCAACCCTCAGTACCCCCCACCCCAAAATCAGGTCTACCCACAAATATATAACCCATCAAATATGCCACCTGGACAACCTGCGCCTCCGGGATACCCGTCAGGTCAAAATCCCCAATTTCCATACCAGCCAGGGTTTGCAGTATATCCAACTCAGGCTGGTCAGATGCCACCTGCAGCTATGTCCTATCCTGGGGCACCACCACCAACTGCTCCACCATCATATGGATATGGATTTCCTCAAGTTACACAGCAGCCAGGATATGAGCGTAAGTTTCATCTCCATAAATTTTATAATAATTACATTTTATTAATTACTTTAAAATGGTTGTTTCCTAAACTTTTTCAGTTAGTACTATCTACATATCTATACTCATAAATAAGCAGGAAAACTGAAAAATATTTAAATTTCTTAGTTTCCTTATAGAAAAAATATAATGAACAATATTGAGAAATATTCAAATGTTTTGTAAGGAAAGTATTGATAAAGAAAATTATTAAGTTCATTTTACTTTAAAGGTGTCGCACTATTTAAAAATTATTTCAAATATATCTTCTACTGGTTTAACAAACTTCGTTATAAAAAGCTAGATGATTATTTTTGTTAATTAAATTACTATTACTGACTATGTTACCACTTAAAATTTGATACTTGCTTCCTTTATCCTCCTATCTATAAGGATTTATATGGACAATTATTTACATTTAACTATTGTACTGAAACAATGAAAAACAACAATATTATATCCAAAATTAGATAAACATGTAGATAAGTAATCAGTAAAAGTATTTTATGATTGCAGTCCGTTATGACCCTTGAGATAAATATAATTTATAAATTGCATTGTGTTTAAATCATTTATATTTTTAGAATATTTTAAAATATGACTCATAGTGATTAGTTAAATGTGTTGATTTAAATGCTATAGTTATACTTTGAAGTGTGACATGCAAACAATACATATGTACTTTTATCTGTACAGAATATGACTCAGAAATCTAAAACATACCTATTAAATTAAAATTCACGTTAAAAAGCAATTTATATTATCTATTTATAATATAATTTTTCATTGGATGATTGTTATAACAAAATGAGAGTGTAATTGATATTGTAGCTCTCTTGTGATTTCTATAAATTTATGTATATTTCTACAATACTTCTAAGTCCACTTATCCTGCCTTTCGTATATTTCTTATAAGAATTAGTAATAAAGCCTTTCATGAGACAGTGGCAAGTGGTTAGTTTGATTTCCACTCGAGAGACTGAATATGTCAAAATTATTTTCATTTCCCTGCTCTGGTAAGAAAAGCGAGGCATTGGTTTCTGCCGCTCAACACACTATCTATCTAACTTAGGTGGAAAGTGAAGAAAAAATTGTCCTGACACTAGATTCTCTGTCTATCTTTCTATCCGGGATAAAGTGTTTTAGTGGGATAGTGTGCTTTATTACGTCTCCATTGAGAAATATATTCTGCTAGTATTGATAGTAATTTTTTCCATAATTTGAGTAAGTGTTTGAACTGTTTTAATATAATGGAGATTTCTTTTTTATAAAAGCTTCGTGCAACTTCTGCCATGCTTTTCTGTTTAACGCAACCTTCATACAATATGTTTCCTTTACCAAGTTGTGATTCCTACGCAGACCACTTTTTTCTGGATCCATTTCTTGCCTTAATTGTTCATCGCCTTTTCCCCTTATAACAGCAAACGCTTTTATAAAAATGAATACAATGTTTTAAAAACATATTTTAATTTTTTTTTAATTTATGTGGAATGTGACTTATTTAATAATTATTTTTGGGAATACATATAACATAACATACATAATAAATACTAATCATCCAATCAAAATCCAAAGTTTTTATTACAGTTTATGTGTTTCTTATTACAGCAATTGTAGAATGGGTTCCAACACACCCAAATGATGCATACAAGTTAACTAACAGGGCTGTTGTGGCGGGATATGAAGGTCACGACGGTAGCCCCTTGTGGGTCATAAGAGCTAGGTACGAGGGAGACCTTATACCTGGAAAACTGGCTATTAAACACAAAACTGCATATGTTCCTTGGGGAGGCCGTGAAAATAGTGTTCAAAATATTGAGGTAATTTGATTTATTTTTTATTTTATTCATTTTTAATTTATATGGACGATGCTGTTTAATAAATATCTATCAATTACATTTTATTTTAGACTGCCACTTTTAGTTTAAAATCATCACACTGTGGAATATTTGAAATGAAAATAATAAATAAAAAATATGTCAGATTTTTTTACTTTCTCTGAATAATGTAGACAATGTGTTGAAATAAAACAAAGAAAATGTTTTTTAATTCCTAATACATGGATTTTCTTTTAATTAATTGAATGATACAATTTTCTTTAAATACAGTAAATTTGTTTTTGATCAGAATAAAGTTTTATTTACACATACATATATGTATATTCTTAAAGCCATTGTATCATAATTTCAGGTTTGCTGTGCTCGTCCAGAGAGAATCCGTTGGATAGATTGCAGAGATGGCGTCGTGCCTCCAAATGCAATTGTGGCTGGTAATACTTCTGCAGGAGAACCACTGTATGTAGGCAGAGTTAGGGAACAGGGATCTCTTACACCAGGAAAGGTAAGATTGAGATTTTGTAACATTAATTTTAGTAGTAAATTTCTTTATTCATGCAATATTACCCGAAAAATATTTTAAAATTAAAAATTATTAACGGAAATCCAAAAATTTTAATTTTTCTGTTTTGACTGAATATAAGTATATGTTCATTTTTGGAGTTTCCTATAAATAAATACTAGTTAGTGCTATGCTAGCCAATTGTGTTGTGCTCTCCAATGTCTTTAAAATAAGCAATACTGTGCTGCTACTAAAACAATTATATTTTTAATGATTATACATTAGAAGGGAAAAAAGAGTGAAAAAAGGTTGAAGTGGAAAGAATATAGACTGCACAGAATGTATATCTTTTTTTAGCTTTACTCCGTAGCGTTTGGCGCTCCATTCTCTCTGACTACCCCACTAGGGATAAAATGTGAAGTTAGGTAGGTAGCTTTAATCAACATTTAATAATAATTTCGTATATCAAGGTAAGGAGAGAAGACCTAGTGTCCTGACACTGTTCTCTGCTTTTTAGCCATTCTTCATTAAGGCCGCATTTTGTCTTACCAATGCAAAATATGTAAATAATTTAAATGTCGTCGTTCCCCCCAGTGGGAGTGGGTATTCCACAACTCCACCGACTCAATCATACATTGTTCACAATCCAAACAATCTCACAATTAAGTAGTATACATTTTTATACTACTTAATTGTGAGATTGTCTGCAGTAAAGTTGTAAAAAAATTAAATCTTTATTTTCTTTTCATACTCATTTTTTCTTTTTAGGTACATCCAAGCCACAAAGCCATGTACATATCATTTGCTGGCAAAGAGGTTGCTCACAAAGTATATGAAATACTGTGCTCCATTTAAATTTATTTTTATACTTCTGCATTCTGTTTTTTATTGTGTATACTAAACTTTATATACATATAAGAAAATTAATGTATATTGCATTTGAATCTTAAATTATTTTAAGGGTATTCAGTATTAGTGTTTATGTATTTTTGTTACATCTCACTGTAGAGATGGATCTTTATTGAAGGACTTATATTGTTGTTTGGAAAAGGATTTAAAAGACAATATAGTCTGTTATGAAACTTATTGTTTATATTTTGTAACAACTAGAAATAAGTATTGTTACATTTTTAATAAAATGTTTTATAAAAATGGTTTTTTTTTTCATATCCTACTCATATTTTTTAATAATTATATAATATGAAGATAAGGATTAATTCCATTTTCAAGACATTCACATCATCTTAGTTAATCTTAGTTAACCAATTGTATTACTAATATTTAGTTGTTACTTGTTACTTGTAAAAACAGTATATATTTAATTTTTAAATTTCAATTACTTTTGATATAAACACAATATAATGTAGATAATTAAAACAAAACATATTAATGTAAATAATTTATTTCAACTTAAAAATTTTAGTGTAAGTACTCTATTCACATAAAATTTTATATTAATTGTAGAGGAACAATATATCAAATTTATATATACCTGTCACACTTTAATAAAACTGATATTTTATCAGTCAATAAATGATTAAGAAGGTTAATTTAACTAACGAAAATCTGTAGTCGAAGTCAAAGTTACTTACTTTCTTGTGGCAACGTTGTCTTAAAACTTACAAATACCTGTTTTAAAAGTAAGCAAATTCGATTTATCACATTATTCAAGCCGAGTAAGGATACATTATTCGATACATGTGAAATTTATCGACTTTTTAGACGTATTGTAGTTTGAACGCTTGTATTTGACACTGTGTTGAGTACCTGACTCAGTTTTTTTTTTCCAATAAGTTATCATAATGACATTATGAAACAAGACAACATTTACACTATAACAATACCTAAATATATTCAGATAAATTAAATGTTAATTTAAATAATAACTTAAGTACCTACCTAATTGTTACAAATTTAATATTTAAATTATTGCGGTCACACATCACAGATTGCACATAACACAATACAAAGTATATACAGACTATAAAATTTGTCACTTTTATAGATTGTATGTGGTACATTAATTTTAAAATAGATTTTTCTTGGAATTTAGAACAATCACAGTTTCATAAAATATTTTGTAACTTTAATTTTATACATGTTATAGATATATCACAGGATTAGTAGCTTTACATATTGTTTTCTATAATATTTAATTTTATCAACAAACAATAATATGAAATATATACATTTGTCATTATATATAACCTTTTTATTCGTGCTTAATACTTTAATATTAACTTTATTTACATAAAAAAAATTTTTTTTATGTACAATATACGATAACATAAATTCGAATTAATATTACTTTTCAAATCAAAATGTTTCTTATAACAAAAAGCTTATTTAGTATTTATTTCTACATTTGATATTATGTCAAATTAATAAGGACAGAAACTGGTATGTATTGTATGGCCATTGCGTAAATTATTACTACCTATGTAATTAAAAATAATTTAGCAAAATTGTCTATGTATATAATGAAACAGTATAATAATTATAGATTGGAAGTGAGTGGACGGATTTCATACAAAATTATACATTACGTGATATCATTTTGTAAATAAAACTTATCGTTTCAGTCGATTAAGAGTAATTTTTTTAACCAGTGATTTCACTAGTTAAAAAATAACAAAATGTAAATTTATTTCTATTATTTTTGATGTGAAACATCTATGGCGGGTCAGACCGGCGGAATATAATATATTTAATGAGTACAAAAGTTTATTGCATAAACTGTTGTGCCTTTTGTATTTTTATTTCAATTTACCATGATTATCTTCCGTAAGCTATGCAAATTACCTTTAAATTATCTTCAATATTTCAAATCTGCCAGGTTGCCCGCGACGGCTTATTATTTATTTATCTCCTCGTCTATCTGTCATCATTGTTGAAAATAAAGTTAATTAGGTATATGCTTAAAATAACATGTCGAATTATAACTTACTAGTACAAAGCATACTTTCAGTGAAGCCCATTTCGATTTGTGATTGGTTCACGTTATTTTCCAAGGTGTCAGCCATTTGGGCTTGATTCACTCCCTGTTCGTCCGACTTAGGAGGTAGTTTACTATCGTCAGCCTCAAAAGCTTTGTTTTCAACGCCATTTTTTATGGGCATATCATGTGTTTTAGCATTTTTACTAATTTCTTGATGTATTGCATCACCATGCTTTTTATTCGCCAAATACAACCATCTGAAAATTACATTTAAAATTATTGATTTATTTTATCAAATATATTTATTCTCTTTTTGTTTAATATGGCTTTACGTTGAAAAGATAAGGTTTTTTCATATACAATATACCAACATTATTCCATTTATAATCTTTTTTTTAGCTTCACGCAGTATCCCGTATGTATTTTCCTAAAAGTTCGACCATAGCCATCAATCTATCCTACGTGATACGTCACTCTTTATTCAACTGCCTATTTAATGTCTATATCTGATGGCTGCACTTTCTCTGATTATTGCCAACTATGGTATTGATGACTAAAATAGGTATTCAATCAATAAAAATCTTCAAATAAAATGTACCAAAAAAATAACAATATTACGCCCCACTTAGAACTACTCGTCAGATCTTATCTAAATTTAAATGATACCATATCATATAAAAAGAATTATCCAAATAGGTTCATCCAACAAAGTTTCTTTTCTCAAAAGTTTCTTTAGTTACTCATAAAAATACGGTTAAAGTGAGAATCACCTCCATTTTTGATGTCGGGTTAAAAATAAAAAACTTACAAGAATATAAGTACAGCAGGCACAGTAAGTCCACCGCCAAGAAGGAAGAAGGCACCAGGGAAGGTTTTTATGGTGGCTGTGTACACCGTTGTGTACATGGGAGCATACACTAAGGGCATCATTGCTTCGGCTACACCGAAAAATGAGTTCACTTTACCTGAAAAAAAAAATTTTTTTTTGTGTAAGATAAGGTATTAAATATCTAAATAATTAGTTATAATTATTATAAATGTGACAAGAAACTTGAGCAACAGTATCTTCTGGTGAAAAGGTAACCACGTGACTTTTACTCATTTATCATTTAAGACCAAAATTACTTTCTTTAGTTACGATAAAAATAAAATCAAATTTTATAAATATTTTTTAGTTAGTCCAACGCCTGTCGTGGCGCAGAGGCACAAGCGTGCGACTGTAAACGCGACAGGTTGTGGGTTCGATCCCCACTCTAGGAAATGAAATTTTTAATTTCCTGGGTTTGGTAACAAGGCAAAACGTGGCATTGAGTTCCGCCACTCAGCACACAATGCCTCAATTCGGAGGAAAGTGGGGAACGGAGTGTCTTAACACTAGGTTCGTGATCCTATGAATGAATGATTTTTTTTGGTTTGTGCTTAAAAAGCATTCAATTACACTTATAACAAAATTTTCATTATAATAAATTTTCCACCAAGAAGTTTTACTTATAAAGATTTATCTATAAATTATCATGAAAGTAGTTAGAAGTTAACCAGTTTATTATTTATGTACACATAAATACTAACTAGTTAGCTAGTTTCTAACATAAACTTAACTTGCAAGACTATCAATATGTATTGCTTACCCAATTCATCCCTGTCAACTAACTTTGATACCATTGACCTCATTGCTATAAACGAAGTTCCGTTGAAGATTTCAATTAGTGGAGCTAAAAACCAAAGAAATGAATGTAAGAAATATTACTTTTCTAAGGCTTGAACATTGATCACTTCTAGATTAGAAGTAAATATCCTGTAGGTAGTAAAAGCAAGTAAGTAATAAAAAATATATAATATTTAACACGATTTAAAAAAAATATGAATGTTTTAATTTACGCCTGTCGTGGCGCAGAGGCACAAGCGTGTGACTATAAGCGCGACAGGTTGTGGGTTCGATTCCCACTCCAGGAAATGGAATTTTTCATATCCTGGGTTTGGTAACAAGGCAAAGCGCGGCGTTGACTTCCGCCACTCAGCACGTAATGTCTCAATTCGGCGGAAAGTGGGGAGTGTCTTAACAGTTAACACTAGGTTCCCTCTGCCTTCCCTGCTATATGCGGGATACAGCGTGAAACTATGTATGTATGTATAATTTAAAACAGTCGGGTAAAGAACCTAAAATAAAATTAAACATTTTATTTTATTTTAAGTTCTTTTAATATTTATTTTATTTTTTTTTTATTTTTTTTACATTATCATCATAAATTACATTAAATGTTTTGAAACATCGATTTAGATCAAATTTCGGCCAACTTTTAATACGTGAATAAATTGAATAGAATTATCCAAAAACAAATAATCCATTTTTTTATTTGATGAGGTACTAATCAACATTATGAGGTGTATTAAGATATAAAAAGTATTTATATGATGTAAAAAGATACATACAGACACCTTTTATATCTTAATATATTTGATAATATACATTAGTATAAATAAAATTATAAAGTAGGTATTTAGATAGCTTAACGTATCAAACTTTACCTATATCATCTAGTGAATAACCTTAACGAATTTAACAAAAATGTAAATTAACTCAGCAATAACTCAATAATTTCGATCAATATATAACTAAAATTTGTTAAATATATAACTAATAAAACATTAACACTAACTACTTAATAAACTTTCAATAAACTTCTCATTCTGTCGCCCGTACCAAATCGCGGGGGCAGTCTGATAGTAGACTGAAGAAGTGGAAAAAAAAATCTTTACCTATATATATTTGCCAAGTTTTTGTAGCAAACGCATACATAAATCCAGATAAGATCTTGCTCGTACAAGAAATAACTCCAATAATGGCGTCGTCAAATTTTAACAAATGACTGAACACGCCGACGGAAAACAGCGTACCTGTGAACATGCATTCAATATGATTAGCAAAGTTATTTTGATTAGCTTTAATATTTTGAGAAATATTGTTGGAATGTAATTCTCAACAACCGTCTCACCTCCACCCGGATGCACTTTGCTTTGTTATAAAATAATTAGCTTTATCAATTTTTTTAACACAATATTTTTCGTATACTTTGGACAATGTGGTTACTGTAAGTGCACAAATATTGCTGTGTCATTACTCTTTTGTGGTAGGGAAAAAAATACAATTGATCCAGTTAAATTCAATCGTTTAATAATAATAATAACTGCTACTAGCTGACTAAGGTATCCTTACTAATATTATAAATTCGAAAGTAACTCTGTCTGTCTGTTACGCTTTCACGCCTAAACCACTGAACCGATTTTGATGAAATTCGGTACGAAGATAGAACTGAACTTAAGAAAGGACATAGGATACTTTTTATCGCGAAACGAGTGGTGGAGGGATTGAAATAGGGGATCAAAAGGGAAAGTTTGTATGGAAGTTTCTTATTGTCAAACATAAAATCATGTAAAATTGTTCAACTGTTTACAACTATCACACCTAAACCACTTAACCAATTTTGACAAATAGTCTAGACCTTGGGTAAGATTATAGGCTACTCCTTACCATGTCGCGCTATATAACCGAATTTCACGCGGGCAAAGCCGCGGGCGGAAAGCTAGTCTATATATATTTAAACTTATGGAGCTGTACAGAAACTTGCTAGTTATTTTTGTTCCAATATTTATTAGAATAAGTTGTCATTTTGTATACACTTATAATTGGAAAGTACGTGATAGAGTACAAAATATTTCCACCATTACATCAGCTGATATAAAGGTACAACAAGAAGACTTTATTTCAAAGAAAAGAGAGGTTATTTCACAATATCATCAGGTTATAAGGTTACAATGTTAACAGCATAAGGATGCATTGTGCGGTTCTAAATAGGCCACTATTATCACAACAATACGTACCTACTAAGGAAGTGCACATGGCGTAAGTAGAAAACATGCTGAAATCCACTTCGTTCCAGTTAAAACGGTATCTTGTAAATAAATACATCACTGACATCTCACCTGTGAATAAATTATATATTTAAAATATGAATATCAAGATTATATTGAAAATATTTAAAATCCATTTGAATTTAGATTGACCCTAGTAAATATACAAACACCTTTTTAGCCTTCTTTTCCAGAAATTATGCGGACAGAGTACTATGAAATTTGGCATTTTTAAAATGTATGTGCCCAAGCAGTGCAGACGAGTATAGTGGCATATTACTATGATAACACGAGCTAGTTTTACGCGTACACAGGTCTAATAGTATTATTAAAGAAAGTAAATTATTCTATCCAAGAACACTGATGTTTATGTATGGATTTAAATGCCATTGAAGTTCACTAGGAAAGCTAATGATTTATGAATGTTATTGTAAAATTGTTATATAATAGAACTGTTACTTCAACAGTCCTTCTCATCTTTTTTTCTTTTTAAGGTAGCTTTTTGAAGAACTGACGACACTCAAAATTCGAAAGTGCTTATAGCTTATATTTGAATAAAGAATATGTTGATTCAGATTTTTGGTTTATGCGTCCAATGTCACAAGCCACCAATTTAAAGAGGAAGTCGGCTTTAAGTTGTTTCACCTTTTCCTATAGTAAATTACTTCCGCCTTTGTAAATAGCAAACTGTTGTTGAGGTAAGCTCCAAAAGAAGATCGATCATGAAAAGTTTTATAAGAACATCATTAATAGAAATTAGTTTATGCATTGAAGTATTAATTTATGAATTATTATGAATTATATGTAACCCTTACATAATCATTGAAAACTAACAAATTAATTCAAAAAAGAAACTAATAAGTAAAAATACTTAAAAATACGTTCCCTTTATCCTGTCAAATTCATTTACGGTATAACAATATTGTATTGTCACGGATCCTGTCACATGTGCAATTTTTTTAGCAAATTGGACAAAAAGTAGGTTAAACATTAAATAGCGTGTCTAGATTTTCTTACATTTATAGATATGTAGACACAGATGAAGCTAATAAAAGTGTGCTAAATATAGGCATCTAATGAAATTTCTAACTGGTTTATTATTATGACCAGGTTTTAGATACGATTTTAATGTTTCACTATAAATTGTTAATTCACAACAAAAATACGAAAATATCTCTTTACTTAATGAAGGTATTTAATTTTGTCGTATAAAAAGTATCTTTTTTTTTTTTTTATGGATAACGGATGGCAAACGAGCAGAAGGACCACCTGATGGTAAGTGGATACCTTCACCCATGAACATCTACAACACCAGAGATGTTGTAGATGCGTTGCCAACCTAGAGGATACAGATGGAAGGGGAGGACAATGTAGTATTCCGTTCTCGGAACCACCACATTTTGGGGAAAGGATGGGTGGGAATGGGAAAACCTGGCTTACATGCCATCGAACCGGAACACATCATAAGATATTTGGCGGTTCGTCTTTGACATGATAGTGGTCGCGAGCCAGACGGAGGACGAACCTCCTACCACCATACAAATCTATAATTTTTTACAAAAGAGGTTATTATTTTTAACTGTCTTCTTCTTATTCGTATCACTCTTGATTAGTCGTGGTCGTGGTCGTGGTCAACATGTTGTTCGGAGGGCGGTTGTAGCTTATGGTACAACGTCGCGAAATTAACAATTTTTAACTATGGATTGGTTTATTCCATAAGGTGTAGATACAATGATTGCATTAAACAAAATTTAATCACCTCCAATCCATATAATACTCTATTAAATAACCGCACACTTAGCTGTTGTTATGTAAAGTATAGTTAAGCTTTATCCATGACACACATTTAAATTTTACATAATATGTATTTCAAGCCAATCGTTTTTAAACGGTTTTTTTTTTATTATCGTTCAAATTGATATTGTGATTTGAATTTTTACAGTGCTACGTAATTAATTCCATCGCCGCGCAATTAAAACGTGCGTGACTGAGCACGATAGGGGGTTCGAATCGTCAAACTTGACGAGAAAATTACTATTTATAATAGTATCATTTTCCTTCTCAGATTAGACTCGCAATATGAAAGTGATGAATGAAATAGTTTTTCTATCTACCTTTCAAAATCTAGTAAAAAGTAAAATTAAACAAAATGCGGGGAAGAAATAAAACTACATAGGGAATATACAAGAAGTTCGAGGAATCTCTAACGAATTTTTAACAAAGAGGTTTACAATCAAGAATTGACCAGTCTTTAAAGATTAAAATAATTTTATTAAAATATGTTAGATAACGCCACAAGCGTGCGTCTGTAAACGCGACAGGTTATGGGTTTGATTCCCACTCCAGGAAATGGAATTTTTCCTTTCCTGGGTTTGGTAATAAGGCAATGCCTCGGGATGTTGGCTATATAAATACTGAACACTGACAGCAATATAACTAAATATGATATTTAGATTTCCAAAGAGGATATAAGGTTTTATCACATCACAATAAGTGGTTCCCACGAAATAAATGGTAGAATGTATGCGAACATGAGTAATATGTATAGTGTATATATGTATTCTGTACCATAGAATAACAATGAGGCTTTGTTAAAATACCTAAAACTTGCGAAGCATCACATTGCAAAAAAACCCCATCGAATATTCTTAATACCAACACGAAAAATATATCCTAAACATTAGGAATCTCTAAAAAATAACATCTTTAAAAGATTGACTGAACGCCTATCGTGGCGCAGAGTCACAAGCGTGCGACTGTAAGCGCGACAGGTTGTGGGTTCGATTTCCACTCCAGGAACGGCAAAAATTTAGTATTTTTATTTCCTGGGCTTAGTAATAAGGCAAAGCGCGGCGTTGAGTTCCGCCACTCAGCACGCAATGCCTCAATTCCGTGGAAAGTGGGGAACGAAGTGTCTTAACACTAGGATCCCTCTGCCTACCCTGCCATATGCGGGATACAACGTGAAGCTAAAAAAAAATTATAGACTGAAGTGAGAAACTATTTCCTTGTTATGTAATGGGGTTTTGTACCTAAGTAGGTACAATTAAGCTGTGCTGTAATAATATGCTATTGTTATTTTTTTAATATGATATCATTTCAATGAAACTACTTGCATATTTTACTGAATTACAAAACTACAGGTGACTAGAATAGGCAACTAAGTGTTGCCAGACCTACAAATGACTTCTGAAACAAAACTAAATATAAAATAATATAGTGCAGTTCGTAAATATTTTATCATGTTATCCATTGTGACATAGTTAAGCTAAATATTATAGGCGATAGCGGTGCGGATCAATTTTTAGTTGGGAGATTTATTGTAATTCAATTTATGGTTTTCGCCATAATTAAAATCATTTGAAAATTAATTTATGAGACTATTTTACCCAGGATTGATTGGGTATATTTTAGTACTTGTAAATACAATTTTACCTATAAATTCGGAGAACTGTAAAGTGTTTGAAACGTCCGATTATCTAAAATGAATTTGCGAACATCAACATATACGTGATTAATCCTATTTAAATAGTTCTTTTAAAATAATTTTCTTAGTTTGTAATATGCTCGTATAAAGTACGTCATTGGGTTTCATTAACCACGGTTCAATATTTTGAAAGTAGTCAAAAACGTAGTCGCGTGAGGTGTATTACACCAGGTTATCTCTGTAGCAAAATGACCTAGATGTATAAAAATAAAAAAAATAAAGTGAGAGAAAAGTTGATTGATATTTCTTAAAAATAATCATGTTCCTTTAAATTGAAAACGATGAAAAATAAATAGTTTTAAACATAATGTAAAGCTATTCATGTATTATGTATATAATTAATATATTGAAGAGATTATCGGCACTTACCGTATATAGGTCCTATTACTACACACAGGACAACGACAAGCATGATTACCCTTAGTCGGCGGTTGTTAGGACCTGGCTTGAACGCTACCATTAGAGTATCTTTTACATACTTCGTGTCGAAGAAGTTCCGAAGCCATTCACAACAATTGGCGGATTTTTTCTAGAATAAAACAATAATATTAATAAGTTATTATCTATACATAAAACAGATAAAAAAATGTAATTTCATTTATTTTTATTATGTTACTTTAAAAATAATCAAAAGCTCTCTAAGGGGAAAAATAAGCGCCAATTCACTTTGATAAAATAAATATTGATATATTAATAAATACATTTAGTTTTTAATTTTAATATCTTTTACTCAGATTTAATTATTGTAATATAAGCTACTATGAAGTTTTTTTCTTAAATTGGGGCTACAAAATTTGTCGCAATTATGTCCACACGCTTCTGTGTTTGTAACTGTGCTTGAATCATGTAGAAATGTCTTTTTTATTCTTTAGAAATATCTTAATAGTAGCAAGATAAACGAACACATCAAGAGCAGTAAAATTGTAAAATATACCTATTACCAAATAAACGCAAATCGATAAAAAAAAGATTTTGCAATACAAGTTTCGAAAGTAATTACAGATAACAGCTTACAGTCTACATGGTGAAACTAGCACAAAAGTTTTAAGGGCATACATATTATTCCACTTTGCAATGAACTTAGTTATTATGTTATAGGAACTTATGTTTACAATAATTGTTCCTCGTTCAACATCCAATAATTTCATGTTTAACTAGCTGTTGCCTGCACCTTCTGACAATTGTATTTTAGCTACGTTTGAAACATTCTTGAACGTTTTGCAATTTGTATTATCTTTAATAATAATATCTTTGAATATCTTACACACGGTCATACAACTCGAAACTAGGTAGAGCCTAGTATTACCTAATATTATCTTGTGCATATTGTTGATCAATATTAAATAATTATACCTATATACTTAAAATATATAGGTACTATAATAATATATATTAGAACAATTTATTCCAAAACAGAGACCAGACAATCAGTATAACGCATAACACTAGGTGTATTTGTTCTGGATAAGAAAAGTCAACTACTGTTCCGCTTACAGGTCAATTATTTGTATCAAAGAGACCCATCTTATTTATCGTAAAAAAATAAACTTAAAATAAGCTAAAGTAACTAACACGTAAAAACCAATAAGGTTCTTTTCAAAATAAATACATATTTGCCACTACCAAGAATTGGTTTACGCCTAAGTCCTAATTAAATTTTCATATGCTGTTTCCAATTTCCATTTATGTACATACGGTACCTATTTTTATAAATATTTGACATTACTTTATCTTTTGCAAACATTTGAATATATCTATAAATACTTTTAATAGAATTGTTGTTAATGATTCTTCTACCTCTATATTCAAAAGATTTCCAGACATTTTCCGTAAGAACGATTAAATAGATTTTTTTAAATTTTTTATTATCATTTTATTTATTAGGTTTCCATTTCAACCTATTTGAACGTGCTAGTGAATTTATCCTTCTATCATATTTAAAAAAATATTCTAATGTTTGTCGATCTTCCTCGTTTGCGTACTTTTCATGAAAATTTATATATATTTTATAACTGCTACTTTTGTATATTCATTAAATTGTTTGACTATTATTTCAATTACATATTTGAATCAGTGAGTGCAGAAACAACGTAAGTCCGGATTTTCGAATTTTGCGGGAGGGAGAAAAACAACACACATCTTGCCTTTCTAAGCTAGTTTAAATCGAATACGAATTTTTGCATTTTTTTTGCGTTTGCGTATTTGTGTTGTTTCTGCACTCACCGACTCATTTGTCACTAATACCACACTATTTTTACTCTTATAATTTTAATTATCATGTATAAATATCAATATATTTATTTTTACTTTTTGCCGTCTAATTGCAATACGTAAGCTATATCAGAAAAAACTTATCTATTTAAAAATTATTACATTATAAATGATTCCCAACATAACACTCAACAGTTAATTGTTAACACCGTGTTTACTTTTCTGAGAAAAACGTCAGAAAAAGGTCGGACTTAATTATGGACAAGATCATACATCAGTAAGTAGATCTAAGATGTTCTAGATAATTCAAATCCGTTTGTAGTTGTAGGTACTGGAAATTGCATCAATCATTATTATTCTATTAGCCGAATAAAACTAACCTATGACACATATAGCTTCAAAACGTAAAATTCGAAAGAAATTATATAAACTTTGCTAAATCTCTAATAAATATACATAAAAAAAGTTTGGTATTCAATATTGAGCAAGGACGTATTTTTTCCTATTAGTAAATAGCAAAAAATTAACATAGTTCATTATTTTGTTACAGAGCAATGAATACGTTCAACTGATTACATTAAATATACTATTGTAAGTACAAAATAATTTGATTTAATTTTTTTCAATATTTTTTTTTTTAATTAATCAAGACTTTCCTTTACAATATCCTTATAATTATAAGTGAACGATCAGTCTAATTATGACACTTAATAAGGATAATTAATCTTTATTACCAGTTCTTTTACTTTGTTTTAGATTTTTGTACCTACGTATATATAACGGACCATTTGAATCAAGACACGAATATTAATCTCTGGTATTAAAGACCCTATAACCGATAATGATTATTAGAATTTCCAATTTATCATTTATTTGTTATAAGACACATTCTAGAATATATTTTGTTTCCCGGAGCATGACTATAGTCCTTCCTTTCAAGCGAGAGTGACACCAAAGTGGGTCAAGTTGACGGACTTTTTCTATTGTTACGCTCGATGATCTTATTTAGCCATTGAACTCATGACCTATTATGTAAGTGAAGACGCAACGCCAATTTGTTCCTTGCTTGTTGTCTCTTAGCAGCTTTTTGCATCTTAATATCACAGCATGACTATATCCGGAAAGAGGGAACTCCCCATGTCTTGGTAATGTGTACTTGATGTTGTTCAAAAAGCCGTAGTTGAAAGAGTTCAAGGTTGAGATGTGCGTACAATTTCTATATGATAGAATGACCATAAAAAGTTTAATATCGCACCTATGTCTATAAAATCAGTCGATAGAATCGATTTTAAGTTTATTTTGAAATTTTATATTTAACAATCATACATACCACACTAAGATCGTCCCTTTTAACTTCTTGTATCCTATAAAATCCATAGAAGAAACTCATGACGTACAAACTTGCACTCAATGAGAATACACCATATAAACCAATTTTTCGCACCAAAATTCCACTAAGAGCTGCTCCCACTGGCACTCCCAAGGAATAGAATAGATTTACTATTCCTATTCTCAACGTCCTTTGTTCCTCGGTGGTCACATCCGCTATGTAACTAAATACACCCATGAACATAGTAAACCAGCCACCGGTTAATGCAGGGAATATTGCTTCTGTAACAGCAGCTACTTCAACAGGCAATTCGTGAAAGAAGTAAGTATTAATTATTAAACCTATACTTGTTAGAAATTCTCCAACAATAGGTAGAAGCATGCAGAATTTTCTTTGCCCAACTCTATCGCTGTATGCACCGAGAAATATTAGTATACCACATGGTAAAAATGATTGTAATACTGTTTTCCATCCGGCAACTGAGGCCACTAACGTTTGTACTGCTTCTTCTTCAAATGTATAATTAGCTGTTTGCCTTTTAGTAAGAGCATCGCAAATATGATGATCAAAACCTAAATTAACTCTACAAGCCTTTTCTAAATATAAATTCTGTGTAGCTAAAGCTGAAAGGACGGACGGCATTACGTAGCATGCTAGAATAGGTTCAACGGTGATTAAAGACATCATGCGTCTAGCCTTTTGAAATATGTTTAAATCTACGTTGTCTATTTCTTTGACATTATTCTTTATTTTAGTCTTTTCTTTCTCCATTTTATTTTTAAAACTATTTCTAATAGCATCATTTGTATTTAAGTTACTGCCTCCGTTAGCTTTATAGGATTTTCCCGAAGCCTCATTGTCTTTTTCAGTTTTTTTAGCATCAAGAGTCATTATTTCTTCTCACGGTACTGAAACAAAAAATCATTATAAATAACATTGACCACATAATAATAATTATATATTCAATCTTGTAATGGACTGTTTTTATGACATTAAATAAATTAAGCACATTACAAAAACATATTCGAAGCATATGTTCTGATTAATTTGACAAATTTCAGTAAATACCAATTTTGTTTGTCGTTCGGCAAACTTTTGTACATTTGATTGTTAAATGCGCTAACGCAGTAAATACCGGACGTGGTAATCACCTCATGATTACTGCGTGCTTATTGTAATCATCTGAACACAAGACAGAATTAACTTTACCTAGACGCCATTTATCATATTTCATATCGTTGTTTCTTGTAGAGGCACGGAATAAACGATATTTGATTTTTACGCTAATTTTTATTTATATTTCAAAAACATTGTAGTATGTATACAAGTGAGTGAGGTAGATACGACACGGATGTATCCAACTGATTACAAGTTCTGACGTCAAGTTCAATAGAATTTAATTTAATGGTTCAGCAAGCTACGCTGTTTAAAAACTGCCTTAATGTATTTCCTTTGTAAAAATAAATATACTTACTATACATATATTATCAAATCATATTTTAAGACAGTATTATAATATATATATATATATATATCCCAAATTATAGCGGCATAGATAATCCACAATACTTTATTTTTCATAGTACACAGTGAAAAATTCGTACATCTTGAATATTTTTCTATACAATATATAAAATAATAGATTTTTGTAAAAAGAAACGAAATGTTGTTGTTAGTGAATATATTTTGTAACTTTTTTTATATTCTGTTACAAGATTCTGTAAAAAATAGTATATGAAAATTTTTTTGAAAGGTACGATGACGATTTGAGTCGAAGATAAATAGATCAGAATATATCTGGATCAACATATTAGAACCTGAAATTTAACAGGTATTTGTAAGTTAAAATCAAGATTTTATCTTCTTTAAGTGTCAACTGCATTAAGAATAATTAATTATTTGACTGCACAACAGTAATAAGCATATTATGATTTGGTTTTTATATTATTTACGCGGATGCAGAGATTATATGAACCTTGAGGACATCTTGACAATGCGAGCTAACAAAAACTATATAACAGTGTCATCGTATCGGCCTCGTCTAGTCGATTCCGTGTTCCTTATCAAGGTTAGTTCGAGGAAAGAAGATTTGTAAAATGGATAATGGACATACTCATAGAAGCATTTCTACATATAATCATTGTGTATTAAAGTTACTGAAATGTTACAACGAAATATAGGTAAATAAGAACCAACTTCATTCTTTTTTATGAACTTAATGGACGTAAATACCCATACAAAATAACATTTTTGGGCCAAAAGTTATCATTTACAATAATATTTAATAAACACTTTTTACATTTATCTCATCTGGTACAAAACAATGTCATATTTATTTTTGACGTTTTAAAGTTCTTGGAAACCATGGGATAGAACGCATGGCTTATTTAGAGGCGCGGGTTCCAGTTTCGCTGCGTTCAAATTTTTATACGTTTTCTAATTATGTTTTTCGTTTCCTAAATGTTATATTTATTCTTCATTTAAATAAATTACTATTAAAACCTTTTAAAATACGTTCTTTTGCGATTTTTTTCTCGGGCCGTTGTAAAATATCAACAAATATCATCGTCCAAAAATATCATCAAATCTTAATAATCTTTTCTGTTAGATTGAAAAATGAGCTCGAATACTAGAGGTGAGCGGTAATGTGCATTTTAAAGCTTACACGCTTTGGTCGGAAATCCAAGGCCAAGCTTTACTCCTTACAATGCAATAGGCATGGTGTCAGCACGGTGATTTCATGGATTGTTAAAGAGTTTCTGCTTTTAATTTAAAAATTTATATCGGTTATCTTCAGATAACTTAATCCTAAGATTGACATAGAAATCATATTAGAAATTGAGACATGTCATTTATAAAGTTAAAACAATGAACGTTAAAAAGAAAGAGTTAAGGATAATAAACAAAAAAATAAGAAGGTCATGTAATGTAACCTTTCTGAAGAATATGAAGCTTGCCAATAAGTTTTCTGGTTTTATAACAATAAAAGGAGGACAGGAGAAAATAAACGGGAAGGATTACGAAGGATAACCTTGTGATTGAAACATTATCATTTAAAATATAGCAATGAATATTAAAATTAATTTATCATTTAGTAATGATATATAAATAAATATTTGATTTTACCTGATTAAAAAATAAATGAAATGTATATTAACTATATCGCCGTACCTATAATCAGGTGTAATTTAAAAGAAATTTAGCAGAAGATCGTTCTATTTTTTTAAATTTTTTCTATAAAAAAATTACATTATTCCTAAATATATATATTTTTAGTTGCGAATCATGCTTAAATAGTACATATTATTTAAGCATGATTCGCAACGTAGTTTACTTTTTACTCAATACAAGTAGAAGAAATTTGCCATTAGATACGAAAAGGAAATTTTAAAGACTTTTAAAAGTCAAATAAGTAATAAATATATCGTTCATAGTTAAAAACCGTTGGACAAGAAGTCTATTCCTTCCCATTATGCTAATACACGTAAAAATTATTTTAATTGCAATTTAATTCACGTCCTATAAGGAAATTCTCAAAATGTAATAATGTTGATTAAATTGGCAAAACAAACAAAAGTTCGAAAGCCTTGACACACGCAAAATACAGGAAAAGGAATACAGCAAGAATAAGTTATATTGTTACGTGAATTTTAACTTTGATAGTTCATGATTACTTTGGCGAGACTAAACACTTAATAACGACGATTTAACAATATGTATATTACAATTTTTATATCAATGTAATACATTGTAAAGCAATTTTTATTTTGTATAGAAAAAAAAACATATTTTTCATATTACGCTAAAATCTATGACAGTTGGGATTGCAAAAGATTATTTTATAACTACCAGAAAAAAATCAGCGTCTTTCAGATTAAAAATATAGTGGCGCATAGGCACAAGCCTGCGACTGTAAACAAGGCAGGCTGTTCCGATTCCCAGTCCAGGAAATGAAAATATTAAATAATATTTATATTTTCATTACCTCACTCTGGTAACACGGCAAAACATGGCGTTGAGTTCCGCACGCAATGTTGGCGGAAAGTGAAGAACGGAAATGTTAAAAGAGAACGGAGTATCTTAACACTAGGTTCACATACTCCCTCTGCCCACCCTGCTATGTGCGGGATACAGCGTGAAAGAAGACAAAAAAAATGTATAGGTATTCGTAAAATCTATTTTATATTGTACATTGCTTGAATATAAATAAGATTCTGTGTACTCGTAACTCTATGTACGAATAAACACAAAATCACTTTTAACCAAGACTAGCGCAAACAAACAGATGGAATATTGTAAAATATTTGCAAAACAACTTATAGTCAGTAGGTACTTATTGGTTTTGACGACAATGTTACCTCTTTGCTTAACTTTTATTTGTCTGTTGGAAAAAACTACTGAATATAACCAGTTATTTAGTTAAAACAGAATCATAGTTGTTCAGGGTCAAGAGACACGGCATCAATGCAGATATTACTCGAAAATGACATACCGATTAATAAATTTTAAATATAGGTAAACGAACAAAAAGCAAAATTAATCTAGACAGTTAGCGTGAGTAACTCAAGCTCAGGGCACACCATTCACTCGGTATTCTGAAGTAACTTAAGTATAGCTTTGGCCTTGTCACTAATATTTGATTACTGCTGTACAATTCTTAGATGATCAAATACGCTAAGTTTGAATTACTTAAAAATACTAGTTTTGTATCTTTACTGAGTAATATATACATTAATAGGTACATTCTGTAGTTTCCACCTATATTAGGAAAAAGATTTATGATATTGCAGTAATTAGTGATACTACACCTAAACCACTTGTTTTCGCCTTTAACTTTTTCACATTCAAGATTTTTTGGAAGAGATATAAGTCTCTATAACACTCTTTTTATACGTTTTTCTTTCGTTACATATGTTCTAAATATATATTATTTGCTAAACGGTATATGAATGAAATAAAAAAATATAATAAAAATAACATCGTGGAATTTGTATACCACAAATTAAATTTTTGTTTCGTCAGTTTCAACTTTTAAAATAAATTCATTTTTACCAAGAGACATCACTATGTAACAAAAACTAACAATTAATTATTATTATAAAATCGTCTTTTATTCTAACTTCACCTCTAAACATTAAACAGTAATAATAATTTAAAGATATAATTAATTAGGAGGGTACATGAAGCTGTCGCGGTGAAGGTTTAGTTATTTTTGACAGCAGATATTAAGATATTTTTGAAGTTTTAAAGTGTTAATCAAACACATAGGAAACGAAAAACGTATTTAAAAAACGTATAAAAATCCAAATAAAAATCCAAGCGCTCTGACCACTAAGGCGAGGCTACTTCCAAGAGGCGCGGGTTCGAGTCCCGCTGCGTTCAAAAATGTTTATACGTTTTCTAAATAAGCATATTAAGATGTTTGTATTGGTGTGTTGGTGACTATTTTATTATGGCCGAGGAAGGCTTCAAAACAACTATTTTATTTTAAGACTTTTTTTCTAAATTTTGATATACGAGTATAGGTACATTTTTAACTTTACTTTTAGTTTGTTTCTTGATTTCATATGAACAAAAATAAAATGAAGAAAATAATATGTAATTTAGTACTGAAAAAAAAATACAAATCTATTTATACTAGTTGTATGTGTAATTAAAATAATCGTTCAGGATAGCTCTTACATCTGGACGCGAAAGTTGTCTCGGAATTGACCTCAGCCTGTTTATTAAAAAGTTCATTTTATTATACGCAATAGGAACTGAAAATGTTTTAGAAACCATTCACTATTCTGAATACTGACTGGACGTAAGAAAAACAGTTCAGTTCAGTTCTTTAATTACATAAGAAAAACTTTAAATAATATACAAAATGGAATCGACTACTACCTAATGGATTTTTTATGTGTACCTACTTACAATATGAAGGTCATCGTGACGCAGCGTTACAGTATTTGACTGTAAACCCCATGATTGTGAGGTCAATTCCCACTCGTGACGTTGGTATCTATGTAAGTATATCTTTTATCTATCTTATATCTATTGAAATAATATTTTTTTGTATATTTCCAAAAAAAATATATTTGATTAATTTTCATTTCACCATCTAATAAGACAAAGCGCAGTCAAGTTTCGCCTAACACACGATGTCTCGAATCTGTGATTGTTTAGACACTAGGTTTCCTCTGTCTACCCAGCTATGATGATATTGCTTACTAACAATTTTCTTCTATGTTGCCTATCAAGCGTGTTTTATTATATCTTTACTCTTTATCCCGCTTAGCAGGGTAGTCAGAGAGATCCTAACCGAGATATATAGTGTTGAGCGATAGAACTCAACACCGTAATTTGCCTTACTACAGCGAGTAAATGAAAATAATTTAAATATAATCATTACTCTGAGTGGGAATCGAACCCACAACCAATCGCGTTTACACTAAGGCGCTGTCCCACAGTGCCACTATGGTGTTATGTTCACCATAGTATATAATTATTTGGTAACTGATTAAAAATATTTAATTTATCCGTATACTAACAAAATATTTATAAATCTAAGTGAATCATAATCTCTTAATGCTATTGTGATTTATTCAAAATTCAATTTTCGGTGCTTTCAAATAGGTTTCTATTGAAATAAGCAAATTAAATTAGATACAGACGTAATCTGTCCAATTGAATTTGTATTTCGTGTTTCAATTACTGAGTAACTATTAAATAGACGTTATTTAAAGTGACTCGACTCTTTTTGAATATATTGAATATTATGACTGCTGAAACCGTTACCAGGCGTTTTTATTACAGCTTAAAAACTATATGAAAAACAATCATTTCAATTTTACTGTGATTTAATTAATATATAGAGATATAACCCGCTGTTTTTCAAGGCTCAAATTGTGTAAAGTTATACTTATTGTACTTAATAGTTAAGGAACGTTAATATTAGCCTATAATAAAAGTACCAAGCGTCAATATAATATAATGATCGTCGACTCGACGAAGTCGAAGTCGAAGTCGACTTGAATATATAAGTTTCAAAATATTAGCCAATATGCATTAGAATTTGCTTTATTTATAGAGTGAATGAAATGCATACAAAATTTTAGGTTAAAAAATGTTTAAATAATATGTATAGTAACAAAATTTACAGATAAAATTACATTAAACTTAAAAATGGCTACCCTGAGACCCTTTTCATACCTGGTGCGGATATACTCCATGGCTAACTTAAATATTGCTAAATATAATGACTGAGCTTAAATTATTACAGAAACATAAAAGTTCAATGCAGTTGATTTTTATATCCCAATAATTTTATAATGAAACCGCGAACAACGACTACGATGGCTTATTTCAATAAAAAAAAAGAATTATTTTTATATTTTTTGTTATATTTTGTATGTTCTTAAGAGTGAGTGAACATTTTATAAATACTTTGAGGTCTACATGTTTTTTTTTTGCTTCAGGTAAATAAATACTAGTCTAGCTTTTAGAGCCTATTAGCATATTCATAATGTCTTTAAAATTAATTAAAATTTATATACTAAATCTATGCATAAAAATATAACTACTGTAATTTAAAATAATATTTATTGCTATTAGGTTTTTTAGGTCAAGGCAGCAAATTATTATAAATATAGCAACACCTTATTGATATACATGAACATCTCTGACTTGTAAGGTCATTCTCACGAAACTAAACTAATATTTAATTTATAAATTTCGCAATATCTATACAATAATTATTTTATAATTTCAAAATTTTAATTTATTTAATTTTTTGCTATTACTCTATTTCTGTAAGCTACAAAATGCTAGAAAATTTTATGGACTATTATAGATAATTGCTTCAAATTTCATGGAGCTACTGAATAAAATTTGATTTATTATTTCTTGAGTGATTGTGAAAATTTAAGCCAATCTATCTATTACCAATCGAAATCAATGATTTATCAATTTTACTATAAAAATAGTTGAAATTGTAAGTTAACCCTAAGCCTGTTCGACGGTGGCATGCCGTGATTCGTGTCTGCGACCGAAGACGCTCAAGCATCCACATACTGCTATCATTTTCTAATAATTATTGATATAGTTGTAAAGACCAACAGGGTCAATAGCATTAACTTCATCAAAAAAATTGTGAAATGAAAATCATAAAAAAATATGAACATCAATTAATTTAAACCTGTTTTATTAAACTAGTGTCCCCGTTGACGCTTTAACAACGTGTTGCCTAGCAACGTATACGAGTATGTCACTTTACATAAACATGGATGTTAAAACATGGTAGTAGCACTATATATGTAAAAATTATTTTTTAATTTAGTTCATTTTTTATGCATTATTTAAAAAAGGTATTATTATTTTACACTCTTTCGCTATATAAACTATAATGTGCCAAGTGATAAGGCACAAAGTTTTTGCTTCACGTATTAATTTATAGATTTCATTAATACAATGCGATTCAAAAATCAAATGTTCTTTATTTAAATAGGCTACAAGCGCTTTCGAATCTTTAATTAACATAAAAATGTCAATATTGACAGCCCTATCGGCTATCACCGGCGCGGGAGGCAGTTCTGCTGATTTGCATTCTGATTAATACCTAACTGATATTTTATCTATTAATACACAGAGTAAAGGCACTGTTGTTTTTTTACCTTTTTTTCTGTTATCTTTTTTGTGAATGACCAACAAACAGTGACATAATGAACATATTTAGAATACATATAAAATTTTTTGTCCGCAGCGGGACTCGAACACGCACCTCTTGTAAACCGTCCAAAGGGTTTGACTACTAAGCCATGCGTTCTACATCCAACTATATCGAAATTCTAATACGTTACTACTTATTTTTGTTGTCTTTGTAGAGATTTTAGGTTCGAGTCCTGTTGCGTTCAAGTTTTTAAATATGTTTTTCGTTTCTTAGGTGTGTGGTTAACGCTTTAAAACTTTAAAAGTGATATGATGAGTTGTTATTATTATTTTTATTTTTTAATAAGCACCTTGTTTACGAAATTTCGAAAACAATCAGTTATTGTATATGAACACAATATGAACATCATATTATTATTATTTTACGATTATTCACGCTACTCATTTATTACTTTACCACAAAACCTTTGAGTTATATTGTCACTGAAAGCGAACAATATTGGCTTTTTACAAAGTATTATTTAATATTTAACGCTTCAATCACAATAAATATGTATTTAAAGAAAATAACATTTTGCTGCTAAAATTCTTCTAGTAAATTTTATAAAAAGAATTATAGCACCTTTTCCTTCATTGCAAGGTAATCATAGGAAACCTAGGGACAAGACACTTCGTTCTTCACTTCCGCCTAAAATCAAAATACTGCGTGTTGAGTGGCGTAGCTCAACGCCGCACTTAGTCATATCATAGAAGAAAAATGAAAATTAAATATAAACATTTCCACGAGTGGGAATCGAACCTTTTTTTCTTAGCTTCACGCTGAATCCCGCATAGCATAGCATAGCAGAGTAGGCAGAGGGAACCTGAGGATCTAGTGTTAAGACACTCCGTTCTCTTTCAACAATTCCGTTCTCCACTTTTCGTCGGATTGAGGCATTGCGTGCTGAGTGGCGAAACTTAACGCCGCGCTTTGCCATATTACCAGTCCCAAAAAATAAAAAAAATGTTATAAATTTTCATTTCGTGGAATAGGAATCGAACCCACAACCGTAATAATCGCGTTTAGAGTCAAACGCTGTTTCTTTGCGTCACGATTTTTATGTAATTGTATAATTTTCTTTTACGTTATTTTCTCAAATTGACTTCACCTCGAAAGTCCGTTGCTCTCTCGTTTATCATGATCACAACAGAGTAACGCTATAAAAATTTCATAAAAACTATACACGTAATAACTTTATCACTTGAAGCATCGTAACTCATGCAAGTATCTCGATATCGACTTCATTAATGGGTTCTCGAATAATCTTCAAAACATGAACTCTACAATAACTTAATATTTGTACGAAATGCTTTTATTAAAAGGTACGATTATGTATGCATCCCGCACCTAGCAAGGTAGGCAGAGGGAACCAGAGAACCTAATGTTAGACACCCCGTTTTCTTTAAACATTTCCATTCCCCACTTCCCGCCGAATTGAGACATTGCGTACTGAGTGGCAAAACTCAACGCCGCGCTTTGCCTAGTTACCAGAGGGAAGAAATGAAAATACTAAATAATATTATTCAATATTTTTATTCCCTGGAGTGAGAATCGAAGCCACAACCTGTTGTGTTTACAGTTACACTATGCTAATATGTTTACTTTAGATTATAATGATTGGAGACCAACGTAAATGCCAGTGATTATGAGTTCGATTTCCACTCAGGGCAATCATATTGACATATGTTTAAATTATTTTTCATTTTTTGACTCTGGTAAGAAGAAGCGCGGCGTTGTGGTCACGGAACGAACTGGTTACACTTCTATGTGGTAAAAAGTCGTATAAAAAATTGACACTCTCCGTTGTAATGGGTATGTGTTAGGTAATTACGTGAACTTTTTGTAATGACTGTTACAAAAAGTTAAAACAAATATATTTATACGGAATGTTAGAACAAATAAAAAAAAAAGTTTCATTCTTTTTTGTCATTTACACATATTCTAAGATATGCAAAATCTAAGTATAGTAGAGTTTATTGACTCCTTGACTTTAAAGTCGAGGCAGTGTCAACACTGCTAGAATATATTCAAGTTAAGAATTCTTTTTTTTTTTTACCTCATATATGCAGGGTAGGCAGGACCAGAGAACCTAGTGTTAATACACTCCATTCTCTTTGCTGAATTCCGTTCCCCCTTTCTGCCAGATGAGGCATTAAAAATGAGTTGATTGTTGTGTTGATTAAAATAATAATAACAAAAACCCCTTTTTATTGCATTAAGGTACAATGCTTCAAAAACACTTTAAAAAAAAATACATAATATATACACAAATAAAGTTCTAACTAGTCGAAACTTTCACAAAAACTGAGTGACAGGTCACTAAATATATCGAGTTTACAGAAATCGGCGTGGCATATTTATTGTGCAGTTTTAAACAAAATCAAAATTAATACAATTTTGAGTAATAAATAATACACCTGACTACAAATCTAATAAAAAAATTAATCGTAGAGAAGTAAAAAGTATCAAACATTACCTAAAGATTAGAAGAGAGTACTTTTGAACTTAATACTATTAGCAATTATAACCTTATTTTTACATTCTAAGATGGAGTTCACCAGCATAAAGATGAACACCGGATATATTTTAGCGTTATACTATTACTAGCTTTCCGCCTGCGGCTTCCCCGCGTGAAATTCGGTTATATCGCGCGATATGATAAGGAGTATCCTATAGTCTTTCCCAAGGTCTAGACTATTTGTCAAAATTGGTTAAGTGGTTTATGTGGTGAAGCTGTAAGCAGTTAAACAATCTTACATGATTTTATATTTGACAATAAGGAACTTCCATACAAACTTTCATCCCCTATTTCAACCCCCTCTATCATTTCTTTCGCAATAAAAAGTATCCTATGTCCTTTCCCAAGTTTAGTTCTATCTTCATACCGAATTTTATCAAAATCGGTTCAGTGGTTTAGGCGTGAAAGCGTAACAGACAGACAGACAGAGTTACTTTCGCATTTATAATATTAGGAAGGATTTCTCATTTAAAAAAATACATAAGTAAAATTACAAAAATAAATATTTTGCCTGCTTCGCTAAGTACTTACATATGTACATAGCAATATATTATTCTCTAACATTTACATTGAGTCACTTTTTATAGAGTACAACGCACTTGAAGCAAAAAAATACAAGTTTTTGTAGTCAAGATATGATGACGTTGCTAAAGTAATCTAAGTAACACACGTGATCTTTCGACAAAAGAAACCATGAAAAAAATTAAATATAAAAGTTAATACATATTTATTTCTTGCGTTTTCTGTAAGTTATTTACAAATACTAACTATTATTTAATAAAGGGGTCTTGGATTTTATCATAAAGTATGAAATATCTAAAAAATTATCATTAGGTCACTAGTTGTTTTTTACCTACTCGCTGTATTCCGCATATAGCAGAGTAGACAGAGGGAATCTGAGAACCTAGTGTTAAGACACTCCGTTCTGTTAAAATTTCCATTCCCCACTTTCCACCAAATGCCGAAGGCATTGTGTGTTGAGTAGCGGAACTCAACGTCGCGCTTTGACTTGTTACTAGAACGAGGAAATGAAAATACATTTCCTGGAATGGGAATCGAACCCATAACCTATCACGTTTTAGTCGCATGCTTGTACATCTGCGACATGACAGGCTTTTTTTCAAGATAAGAAAAAAATTATATAAAACCTTAAGAACGTAATTCTCGCATTAAATAATTTATACATCACATCTGTCATACTTCTTGAAAAAAAAAGAAAGTGATTTAGTTCTCAGTAGTTTCGTTAAGCGAAGTGCATAAATCCTTGAACTTTCAAACGTAATTGATTTTGTGTTTTATACTCGACAACACGTGAATCATAGTTAAACATAAAAACTTATTAAAAAAAGTATTTATATATATAAATAAACCGTTTAATTTTTAAATTAGAGTAAGTTAAACGGTATTGAAAAGTGTAAAAAGTGTATTACTAGTATACTTCTTTGAAGTTTTAAAGTGTTAATCCCACACTTAGGAAACGAAAAACATATTTATAAATATATATAAAAATTTGAACGCAGCGGGACTCGAACCCGTCCCTCTTGGAAACCGTCCAAGCGCTCTGACCACTAAGCCATGCGTTCGAGTATACTTTTTTTTCTGCTTCACGCTTTATCCCGAACAGCAAGGTAGGTCAGAGAAAACGTAGTGACTCCGTTCACCGCTTACCGTCTGAATTTGAGACATTGCGTGTTGAATGGAAAAATTCAACGCCGCCCTTGGATTACCAGAGTTAAGGTGCAGAGGCACAAGCGTGCGATTGTAAACGTGGTTGTGGGTTCGATTCCCACTCCAGGATATGTAAAAGTTTAGTATTTAGAGTTCCGCCACTCAGCACACAATGCCTCAATTCGGCGGAAAGTTAGGAACGGAGTGTCTCAACACTAGGTTCTCAGGTTCCCTCTATCTACCCTGCTATATAGAACAGGATACAGCGTGAAGCTAAAAAAAATCAAATATTTCCCCCGAATAGAAATTGAATCCACAAACGATCACGTTTACAGTGAGACGCTGTTCCACTGTGACTCGATGCTATATTTGATTTGTCAAGTAGATATAGAAGCAGTAAAACTATGTGTAACAAATAATCTATATATTAATACGTGAAGGAAAAGCTTTGGATCCCTTTTTAGGAAAATTACACGGACGGAGGAGCATGAAACTTGGCACACTTATAGTTTATATAGAGAAGGAGTGCATAATGATAATATTATTTTAAAATAAGGCATAATAAATATGTTACATTAATAAAATAAATGTTACACACACTACTATAGTTTGACATGTATGCTTATATAAAGTCACATAAACATTGATAGACAGCGCGTTGTTAACGCGTCAACGGGAACTCTAGTAATAATAAATTTATTCGTCTACATTTAAAATTTTAACAATGTTTCGTCTAATGCTGGTTAGCTACAATTTTTCACAAATCCATCATTATAATTATATATTTTTTTTTGTAATTTATCACTGAATATTTTATACAATTGTAATAAATTTGAAGATAATTCGTTTGCATATTTTTTGTTTACCATCGTGTATAAAATTAGCTAAAAATGATTTTGATCTTAGCAAGAAAATATTGTATTGACATTGGATCCGGACATACGGGCAGTTTTGAAACCTATCAGATAGCAAGATGTGGATCAGCATTATAAGATTTTCTTACATAATTTGATAGATAACAGGTGAATCTAATAAAACTGTTTTTATTTCAAATGTTTAATCCCTGAAACAAATGAAATACGTAATAAACTGTGTTAATATTATTTTCTTTTTATAATATAAATACACATATATAGGCACAAGCGTGCGACTGTAAACGCGACAGGTTGTGGGTTCGATTCCCACTCCAGGAAATATAAAAGTTTAGTATTTTCATTTCCTGGGTTTGGTAACATGGCAGTGCGCGGCGTTGAGTTCCGCCACTCGGCACGCAATGCCAAAATTCGGCGAAAAGTGGGGAACGGAGTGTCTTAACTTACGCTGTAAGTGTCTTACAGCGTGAAGGTATAAAAAAAAATATATAAAATTAATCATATTTTAATCTGTTTTTGACATCTCTCCTATTACTTAGAACATAAAACGAGGTAAATTATGAATTAAATATTCATGATTGATATTTTGCATTATATGAATTCTATTTAATAAATGTTGAACTTTATTTATATTAAAATAAACATGACGGCTTTAACCTTGGTTTAAGTATGTACAAAAGCTAAACAAAAACAGAGGGAAAACTTTTGATCCATGTTTATGAAAACTGTGCTGACCGAGAAGTGTGAAAATTCACATACATACATATAGAGTATATGGAAAAAAGTGGCATAACATATTTGACATACACACACACTAAATAATGTCAGATAGACGTTGCTAAGGAAACGTGTATTTTACACATCAATGGAGCCCCGCTAGTTATTATAATATTTGATCATTGCGAATATGGCAAAGAAAATAAATTATTTATTTATTTATAAATTCTTTATTTCACAATTAAAATAAAAATGTACAAAAGTTGGTTAACGCTAACTAACTTTCTCTACCAACCAACCTTCTTTTTATAGGAAACAAATATATAGGTGCGAAAATAAATTTAAAAAGATATATATGTATATATAATATAAATATAACATAAATAAATAATCAGTATTTCGTTACTCTTCCAATATGTGGAGTAAAAAAGCAAGCAACAGAATCTAAAAAGATCCGTTGTTTTTTGATCAAACATTACGTGTCAAGTGGGAAAACTCAACGCCATACTTGAACTAGCTAACCAGTGAAATGTAAATATTTAAAATATACCAATAACACTGTATTAAAATTGTAGTACGTTTAAACAGCACCACAAAGGCTTTAATAATCTTTATATTAATACGTGAAGCAAAAGTTTTATACCCATTTTTACAAAAATTACGCGAACATAGGAGCATGAAACTTGGTACACTTATAGTTTATATAGCGAGGGAGTGCAGAATGACAATATTTTTTTAAATAATGTATAAAAAACATATAAAACTAATTAAACTAATTAATCTTACACACACTACCATGGTTTGACATCAATGTTTATATAAAGTGACATACACAATGTTGCTAGGACGCGTTATTAACGCGTCAACGGGGTCACTAGTAATTTTAAACATTTACTTATTATACTTTGCTATGATATTACTATTGATATGATATTTGAATGTACATATACTCGTATATAATATTCCTTATTGCACATAAAAAATACATAAGAAAAACTAAATATAATTTTTAGTTCCCAAAAGTGGACTTATCTCTAAGAGAGATCTCTTCCAGTCTACCGCAAGAGGTGGATGAGTAAGTAACAAGCGGGAATGTAGTACATTAGAAAAATGTACATGTATAGTATAATTTAAACCAAAATATTTTACTTTTAATAGTTAAGAGAATCTCATTCGCTCGAGTTATTCGTTCGTACCACTACGTGCCAGACATTTTTTGCTGCTCAATAGCAACAAAGTTTGGTATGTGTAAACGAGGTGTTAAATATGAGTCAAGAGAAGAAAATTTAATACAGTCCGACTATAAAGGCGATTGGTTGTGGGTTCGAGTCCCAACAGAAAGTGGAGGATGGAGTGACTCGACACTGAGTTCTTCCGGACTACACTGCTATGGGGAAAAGCTTGAAACTGAGAAGAAAATCTACGCTTTGTTTACTATTAGTATTTATCTATGTATAAATACGTGAAGCAAAAGCCTTGGATCCTCTTTTACGAAAATTAGGCGGACGGAAGCGCATGAAACTTGGCACACTTATAGTTTATATAGAGAAGAAGTGCAGAAGGCTAATATTTTTTTTTAAATAATGCATAAAAAGTATATTTTATTAATAAAATAAATATTTATACACACTACCATGATTTGACATCCATGTTTATATAAAGTGACATATACATTGCTAAAGACAACGCTTTGTTAACGCGTCAACGGGGACACTAGTTTCAATAAATCACTGTATTAAAAAATTAAACTAAGTAAACATATTCTTTCAAAAAAAATGATCAATATAGGATCAGCGTTCATTAAAAACATTCTAGACAATGGTAATTGAGTAATTGCTGAGCATAATGCTAGTATAAAGGAGATTCTATTATCTCTTTATGGCTGGTGGGCACGTGTTAAACGTTCACAGCGATGTTGTTTTAAATTTTCGTCACTATAATTTCTACATCCTGCGCCATTTTGTTCTTTGTTGGATTGTCCGAGACAATTATCTGTTTACAGAGAGTATAAAGTATACTGCAATTATATGTATGTGAGGTTGGGCAACAATTGAATGACAGGCTTCGCAAGGCCACATAGAAACCATTAGGGGCAGATATCATCATCTTTACACCGTTTTATATAATCTTATATAATCTTTTCCGTCAAAACAATATAAATAACATTAGACAAATATTATGTGTGACAAACGTGTGTGTTTTTTTCAGGTTCGCCTTGATCTAGTTATTCTTGGTAAACAACCATTTTAAAAGGATGTAAGTCTTACTTAAGGAAAAACTTGGCTGTTATTAGATTTTTTTACTAATAAGTTATTGATATATATTTTTCTATTTATCGGAATAAAATAGTTCTTTCTATTTTAAAAGGTGTAATCAGTATACGATAAAATTTATGGTATCGCGATTACACGAACTAACCATAAAATATTTAAATATGTATTATAGTGTCTTTTGATTTGGGGAATTACTTATGCCATTGTTTTAATGAATTAATGTTTATTCGCACATTAGGTTCTAAATTTAAATATACTGCAAAATTTACGAAGTGATTTCATTTGTGTATATTTGCCTTATTATTATAATTTACTATTCACAGTAGCTAGTACGTAAAGAAATACAGCAGATACTGTCGCACGTGTCTCTTTTCTAACCCTTATGCCCCCATTACAAGGTCTCTTAGACTTCTAGGGTCATCATTTATAAAAAAAAGATCATCGGTCCGTCGTATTGGTTGTAGTTAGTTTTACCCTGCCCAGCTCTATTTTAGACTGGTGATATGACCTAAACGGACATTTTATTGTAAAAAAAATAATGTCTTTATTCACCAGCATCTAGTATGTATAAGTAATTATTTATATATAGAAGTAAATTTATTAAAAAATCTTACATTTAGGACAATATGTAAGACAAAAAAATATTATTGAAGTAGGTACAGATACTGTAAAAATTGTACAGAGGGACATCCATAAAAATATTTAAAAAAAATTCAAACAAAGATATCGGTTTCTTCAAGGTTTTTTGTCAAACAAGTATAAATAAAAAATATATTGTCGTATTTGATTTTTTCTTCAGCTTGTCCCTCAACAATATTCATGATCCTAACTAACAAATGTAATCTATATATTCTCTACAGTATATAATTTCTGTTGATTTATTTAACAGTTTTTTTATACGTCTGTTTTAAATATCTGCCCAAAAAACCTCTAAAGCTATACCTAGTTTTAGACAAGGTCGAATTAGTAAAGATCCTTGGCATTTACTGGAAAATTTCCAATAGAATAAAAAGAGTTCCTGTGAGACGCTGTCTTAATCTACTTGCGGGCAGTTGGAGTAAGGAAAAACTGAATCTTCTACCAGAAGATGGTGTCAATATGGGTCGCATTGTTACTGCACTTTTTATTATTATCATTTATAGTTGATAAAAATAAAAAGTGTGCCTGTCGTGGCGCAGAGGCACAGGCGTGCGACTGTAAGCGCGAGATTGTGGGTATGATTCCCACTCCAGGAAATGTAAAAGTTTAGTATTTTCATTTTCTGGATTTGGTATCAAGGCAAAGCGCGGCGTTCAGTTCCGCCACTCAGCACGCAATGGCTCAATGAGGCGGAACGTGGGGAGCGTGTCTCAACACTAGGTTCTCAGTTTTCCTCTGTCTACCTTGTTATATGCGGGATATAGCATTAAGTTAAAAAAATATATATTGTTGTGTAAATTCGGTCCAAAACTAATGATCATAATAACGTTTACTCTTGACATTCTTATTCTTTTATTTTAAAATCCTAGATATTTCATTGAAATTTACGACCATACAATAATAAATAATAAGTAATTATATTTGAAATGGAAACCATGAATTTAAAGTAATTAATAATTCTAAAAAGCCAAGACAATATGTGTAATAAATTTTCTCAAACTATATGCTTATTTTCCTTATATCTCTTAAATCAAATTTTTCAATACATGATAATTAATTTCTTTCTATACAATAATTATATCACCACTTTAAGAATACAATATCTTTTGTTTAATAAAAACTATTGTTTAAATAATAGTCAGTATCGAAGTGGCCGTTATATAACACCGATACTTCAATATTAATGTTATATGAGAAAAATGGGAAATGCATATGATATATCAATTTAAATATACGCTAAGTATACAGTATGTTTATAAATTAACTTCAAAAACAAATCTAAAAGGGAAATTTTAATAATTTTCTCGCTATCCTATCAAAGGTATGCAAATTTTTAATCAAATCGGAAGTTACGAATAAATCAAAACACCGTTACACAATTTTCTTTCATTAATCAATAGATATATCTATAACGATGAAGCTATTAAAAACATCGCAAAAAAATATGATCAAATTTTTCATGTATTAATTGCATTTTTTGCTTGTGCTTTTAGTGTTTCTTTGTATTTTAATTATAATATCACTATATTATTAACTAGCCTTCCGCCCGCGGCTTCGCCCGCGTGGAATTCGGTCGGTCGGTTAGTCCTTTCTAATGTCTAAACTATTTGACAAAATTTGTTAAGTGGTTTAGGTGTGAAAGTTGTAAACGTTTGTACAATCTTACTTGATTTTATGTTTGACAGTACGGAACTTCCATACAAACTTTCATCCCCTATTTCAACGCTTTCTACCATTTTTTTCGCAATAAAAAGTATCCTATGTCCTTTCCTAAGTTCAGTTCTATCTTCATACCGAATTTCATCAAAATCGGTTGAGTGGTTTAGGCGTGAAAGCGTAACAGACAGACAGACAGACAGAGTTACTTTCGCATTTATAATATTAGTAAGGAAGGAGAAGGAGAAAAAAATTGTACACAATCTTTGTTTTTTTAATTCAACAAAATCCATTAACTTGGTCTATAGCAATCGCCATAATCATCTTATAACTGTCAATTAACTCGTTTGACATCCATTCTATAAGCAGTGTAGACTAGATCATATACGATAAAGCATAATAATAGTTCGATTAACTGTTCATTTTGCTACAGTGTTCGCTTAATCTAATTTTTTATTGACATTCTAAATAGATTTTTTTAGTGTATCAGTAAAAAAATGTTTTATTTTTTAATTTTACTATAGATTTAAATAATATAACACAGAAAAAATTTCAAATATAAGCACTTTACTACTTCAGTGGCGAGGGGTGAAAATTTTATTTAGGCAAGCCGGGAAATTAAGGGAAGCCAATGTACATTTAGGAAAGCCGGTATATATATTTAGGGAAGCCGGTATATATTTAAGGAAGCCGGTAATTTTTAGGGAAGCTGATATATTTAGGAAAAGTGGTATAGAATGTCAAGATATATAATAATTTCGCTATCGAATTTTGGCGACGACCTTTTTTTAAATTTAAAAGATGTCAGAGCTTGTTTTTTGCACTTTTATGCCCAATATTTTCCTGACGACCTTTTTTTTTTAGATCTCACATCTTCTTTGACTTAATTTTTTTGGAGCTCCATATTTTACTGGCGAGCTTTTTTTAGGTCTCATATTTGTACTTTGAAAAATTAGGCAAGCCGGTCGAGTTGCATGAATGCCTCGCCACTGGGCTATTTAGTTAAGATCTGACGAGTATTTTTTGAGTTATTCGTAATAATTGTACTTTTTTGAGCATTTTTTTGAAGTTATTTTTTTCTTAAGTCTTAATACACAAGAAGAAAAGATATGAACGTAATATTATTTATACAATATGCAGCGCAATCGTTGGAATCATTGCTTTATTTTAATTTAATTCCACTCAACCGCTTCAATGTTTGCCAAGAGTGATAATAATCAAAGCCGCGGTTGACTTCTTTTTACGTTCTTTGTGGGTTCTTATGATTAATTTTTAATATAATACCTACAAGTCCCATGAATTTGACTTGCGATGTAGACGTTCATTTTATAATTCTATAAATACAAAAATAAATATTAGACCATGAAACCATGAAATAAGCTTACAATATTATTATTATTATTGACTTGCAATTGTCAAGCTTTTAGGGGAAAGTGGATAACAGTGAATCACGAAGTGCAAGTTGTAATGTACTAAATATCTGTACATTAATCAACGAAGCTTTTTCATATTTATAATAACTAATGCCACCGTTGACGCGTTAATAACGCGTCCTAGCAACGTATGTTTATGTCACTTTATACAAACATGGATGTCAAGGCATGGTAGTGTGTGTAACTTTATTTTATTAATTTAATATACTTTTTATGCATTATTTAAAAAAAAGTATTAGCATTCTGAGTTCCTTCTCTATATAAACTATAAGTGTGCCTTCAAACTAGAGCACTAGGCTCCTCCGTCCGCGCAATTTTCATAAAAAGGGATCCAAAGTTTTTGCTTCACGTGTTTATATATAGATAATAACAATAAGTTATTTTTGTAGATAATATCATTTCTATTTAAATTAGTTCTTTAATATATAAATTGTTTTTGTGCTAACACATGCACCTTATAATTAGTCATGAGCTCTATGTAGTCGTTTCAAATAATTATAAGCATTACTTATGAATACATTACGCTGTTAATATCATAAAAACAAATATAGAATATATAATTTTAGAAGTAATGTCGAATTTGAATATGGCGAGCTGCAATAAAAATGATCGATCCGTTTATCCTGGCTATTTAATCTAATTGTTTATTTAGGTCAGCTTTGTTGCCTGCAATCAATCAACTATATCCTGGGTAAGAGAAAGTGAGTCATATATAAACATTTTTTTTTCTTTCGTAGACATTTTACCCTCTTTTTTCTAAAAAGGTGCATTTTTAGCTTTTTTCTTGTATTTCACACAAAGCAGCTCTATGTGGAAATACTTATTATCAAGTCTATCGAATATCATTTTATTAATCTTTGTTATTAATATATGCATACATACATACATAGCTTCACGCTGTATCCCGCATATAGCAGGGTAGGCAAAGGGAACCTAGTGTTAAGACACTTCGTTTCCCACTTTCTGCCGAATTGAGGCATTGCGTGCTGAGTGGCGGAACTTAACGCCGCGCTTTGCCTTGTTACCAAACCCAGGAAATGAAAAATCCTATTCCCTAGAGTGGGAATCGAACCCACAACCTGTCGCGTTTACAGTCGCACGCTTGTGCCTCTGCGCCACGACAGGCGTTATTAATATATGGCCAATTATAATTTGACATATTACCTAAAATAAGGAAGACATCTAATGAACACATCAATTTCAGACTGCACAAGCGTCGTGGAAACCAAAAAACTGAACGATAATGTACGCTATTAAACTTATCTTCGACTGATCTATCAAAATTATGGAAAACGTTTTATTTATTTTGTATTTTTGTATAATCAGTTTTTTATTTTTAAAGTTATTATTCGTACTTATAGTACAGTATACTTTTGTCATTTGTTTATTTGAGTTTTCTACTAAAAGAGATTATATATTTTTCTATTGTATAGATTGTATAGTAACATAAAAGAACTATTTTATTGTATACAATTTATCAATAAGTATATATATCTTCACTAATTCTATATTTGAATCCTAGATTTCAAAGTGCTTTACCTGAGTAAATTTAAAAGATATGCGTTTGCAGTATAATTTCCATATTATTTAGTAAAGTAATAATCATACTTGTTGTATGATATTCAATATATAATTCAATTCAAATTGCGCATACATCGATCAGTCAAATTATTCAGCATATTGTTAAATTTTAATCGTTCATGTAAATACAGTTCCTGTTGGCAACGACACGAAATGAGATCTTTTTTATTAAAGTGCAAAATTATATAAAAACTTGTAGTAAAATATACGAGTACACTTTAGCGCGCGTAATCTTTTTGTTATTCGTGGATTATATGTTTCCGTATTGAAAAATTTTATAGTCAATTATTTTGTAAGTAGATTATATCTGTAATATTTATTAGGTAGAGATTTTTGTAACATACATTTTGCTCTTGTGCTTAGGTTTGAATCGTAAAATTTAAATTAAATTTCATAGCATTCGGCTTTATGTATTTTAATTTCGAAATTTCCTTTTGTATTTCTATTATTTCAATTAATTTTATTTATTTAAAAAAATATATGAACCACAATAGTTTAGTGGTACCTATGTTGTTAATTTATGCTGTTTGCATTTATATAACAACCAAAAGTAGGTTTATGGCACAACAAGTGCAAGCTTTTCTTGTTTCTTAACTTTCTCTAATTGTTTGTAGTCTATTACTTTTTAATTTATATGTCCAATCAAATTAGTAATATTACTTACCTTTTTATTCTTAAAAATCACAACCAAAGTTTCATCACTTATCACTGTTTTATTTTTTTAAATAAAATATATATATTTTTTTTAAATTAGCCAATATTATTTTTTATATTTTTTATGAATATATAATGCGTTTAAATTTTAAATGGCAATTTTTTTGTAAATGTCACTGAAATGAAATTCGCATTCGCGACAATTCGCGTATCGCGCCGGTATGTGCGTCGCAAGTGGTAGCTGTCGGATGATTGCAGTTGTACTCCGCTCACACTCTTTAACTATTTCGACAGGTCTACGTATAGCGGATGTCCAGATTGATGCCGTTTCCATCACTGGTTTTGAATACGTAATGTTTGTTTACAAATATTCGCGTTTTCTATGGGAGCGGACGAATTGTTTGGGTTTTTAGACTTTTTGTTGTATGACATTGAATTAGTACGGCCTCTGTTGATAGGTATGCAAAAATATACACAATCTTTTATTCAATCTATTGATCGTACATGACTTTTGATCATTTGTTACATGAAGGATTTCTCGTGAATAGTTGATGAAATAAACGACTCATGATAGATAAACATTATGGAATTTGTAAAATGGAATTTGAACGACAAACATTACAAACGTAACACTTATAAGTTCTTCATGCCTATATAAAATCTGAGAAGCCAACAAAAAATCCAAAATTTCTTTATACAGCCAAATCGCTAAATAACCTTTAAAGAAAATATAACTGCGTAAAAATTTAAAGTTACCAGGAAATGTAGACTTATATTGAAAAATAATTTGACACGGATAGGAAAATCAGAAGAAGTGGTGAAAAAGTTATATATAAATATTAGTTTTCCAATTTCCTGTAACATATTATCTCTGTATATGCCACAATTCCTTAATAAGCTGCAGAATTACATATGAAAGTACCAAGTTATATTAAAAAAATAGTACATAATTAATGTTCCATGGAAGACTGGGCTAGTTCCCGTGGCCCCGGCTAGTAGCGGTTGAGGAGGAGCTGAGCGTGAGGTTTTAGTGAGTAGTCGATCGGCCTATCATTTGCCGGCTTAGGAGTCCCACATAACCTGTCTGAGTCCCCAACGGGCGGGTACCCGTAAAAGGGTTTCCTCACGAAAACAAAAAAAAATATAAATAATTAATTAGTATTCATAAAATTAAACGAATATTTATTATTTTCTTCTTTAATAAAAAAACAATTCTTTATACTTGACCTTATCTATATAAAGAACGAAAGTTAAATAAAAGAACTTTTTAAGGAAAATAAATGTACAAACAAAGAATGAAGCGGCTGAAGCCGAGGTGAACTGCTATAGTTAATATAATTTAATATTTACTTTTAATTTTATTTATTTAACCTTTCATTAAATATCATTCACCAATTCAATATACAACCTTTCATACAGCCTTTGCAGCTAATAGACCGTGACATATTCTAGCTGTATCTCGTCCTGAAGTTTAAATCGTGTTTCTGTTTAAGTGTTGATTGATTGATTTATTATTATGTAAGTTAAATAAAGAATTTATTTATTTGACATATAATATTCACAATAGATTTTGTAATTTGAAAGTAAAAATAATTTATTTTGTGCTTATTACGACGATTTTCAAGTGAATTTGAAGTTCATAAAGTGGTATATAATGTGTAAAAGGATGTATTTATAGTATACAACCATTTATAGTTGTGAGAAAATAACAACAGAACAAACAATCCAAACCATTTATTGTATATTGACAATTTGACGTAAATAAGTCATTACATGTACAACTTAAAAATACTTAATTGTGATAAAATTGAACAGTCAAAAAACGTTAAGATAAAAACTAACTAGCAAAAAATTTAAACTTTATCCTCGCTAACTCCGCTAATATCATTGGATTTTCCTTGAGATACATCATGGGTCACTATGTCTAAAGAACCATTTTTGCTCAAACCGCATACAGACAATGCCTTGCTTACCACGTTACGTTTTTTCACACAGTAAAGTATAAACATAAGTAAAGTTAATATAACAACAATTATTCCAACAACTATCGGTGCGGTTGTATCCATATCGTCTTGAGTTGTTTTTAGTTTGGCAGTTTCCTCTTGAAGAAAATCTTTTAATGGAGCAAAATATTCTAAAATCCCTTTGGTTGAAAGTTCTGTTTCGCATGTTATTGTTTTCAATACAGTCCGCCAGTCTTCACTTGCTCCTAGGGACATTCCCTCGCTATGGAAAAAAAGAACTAACTTTGTTTAATATTTATTTATATTTATCATATATTTACATTATAGTGTCAAATATAGATATTTTAACCGATTTCAAAAAAGGTGGAGTTTCTTAATTCGGTTGTAAATTTTTTGTATATATTATGCATATATATGCAGCGTAACTTTTTTTCTGAGTAAACCTATTTTGATGACTGTTTTTCTATATGATAGCTTCTGACGTGGTTAACCATTTAAATTTAGTTAATATCTGACGAGTAGTTTTAAAGTTATAAGAAATAACTTTATTTTTAGTGCATTTTTTTTTAAGTCGATATACTTTTTTTTATTAAAAGTGATTATAAAATCTATAAAGACCAATAGATATTCTCTTTATCTTAAATAAAGTATTATAAGTAAGTATTACTATAAATATAGATAGACCGGTAATTATATATTGAAGCAAGAACTACACTTGATTTAAAACCAAACTCGTAACCACGTAGCGAGGTCAGACATTTGTTCCACTGTGCTGCGATGATAATAGTTGTTGATAGGCATTACTTATTGTATAACTTTTTTAGATGTTTTTATTCAACTTATTGCGATTAAAAATGAAGTGACTCCACTATCAATATTTAACATCTCTATGTTTATTTTAACAATAAGGAAGACGTACCTAGTTAAGTTATTTTCCATGAATATATCATAACCGTTGCACACATTAAAATAGTAATGACAAAAATAGTATGTTATTCTGTCATAAGGAAATACCTTAGTAACGATCCTGCTTCCTTCACGCCATGTAGAGAGCATTCATGTAAAGGTCCTGTGTGGTTCGCCGCCTTGCATAATGATAAGAGTATTTGAAATTCTAATATATGTGAAATTAGATATCTGAAAATAAAATGAAATATTATTTATATTGTTTATAATTTTTATTCATAGCATAATTGGTAAAGATATAAAAAATATATATTAAAAAAACTAAATATTATACACAAATGTACTTAAATATAAAATGTGGTTTGCATTACATAAAAACGAAAACGAAACGTTTATTGTTATTGCTTTAATATCAATATTATACACTTGGAATATTTTTTCTCTTTACAAATGTCTTGCACTTTGCGGAAGTTATAACGCGCACGCTTTTATTACGCTTCACTTAATCAATCTATGTAAGAAAATCTTGCAACGCTATTTTGACCCACATCTTGCTGTCAGATTTACTTCTAAATTTGCACATGTATCCAGATCCGTTGAATAGCTATATATATTTAAAGTAAGATAATATCTTCATTGCAAGAATGAGATATCCTTTCCATGATGACTAGTATACGGGGAAGATAAATGAAAGCTTCACGCAGTATCCCGCATATAGCAGAGTAAGTAGAGGGAACCTGAGAACCTAGTGTTAAGACACTCCGTTCCCCACGAAATGAAAATGTTTTCCTTTTTGTTTTTTTTCCTTAAATTAATTTGTTATTTATGCTTGTCTATAGATGTCTGTAGTGCCAATTTACTCAATTCTACTTGCTATAGTAATTATTTGTAAATTGTAAAGCATACGATATTTTAATTAACAAATCAATTACAACTGAAACGCTTCGAGAATGCAAATACAATTTGTCACACCTGGCACGCTCGGATAAGCGTTAACGGCCAAGAAGCACCAACTATACTGTTTGTACCTTTAAGGAAAATTTGATAGGAACAAAATGTGCTGGACAACAAAAGTATAATAGGTACTTCAGTTATATTGTGAAATATTTTTTATTGATGAAAAAAATATAAAGTTTAATTAGAATACAATTTTTCATCAGTTGCATATTTCCACTAACAAAATAAGCAGCAGCCTCATGCTTTTTACCGCATAGCAAGATAGTCAGAGAGGATCTAGTATGAAGACACTGCGTAATCCACCTTTCGTTCGAAATTCTTCGAGACTTCGCGCGTGAATTGTTAAAATTTTAAAAGGAGGATAAATCTAAACAGTAATGAGGTCTTTGATTTTCGGCATAAAATTATTGTAATTTAAATATAACAACTCTTTGGAGTGAGAAATTGAAGCCACAATTAATAGCATTCACTGTCAATACACTGTCCCTCACTCTACAATGGCCTCGATCGCTATATAAAATAATAAAATTTCAAAATTCGTCGTCGATTAAAAAGTTTACTATCACAACTAACTTTAAAACGGCTTTTACGATATTTTATACAATGAACATGGCTACAATTAAGTAAATTTTTAATAAATAAGATTTTAACAAAAAAGATAAGCGATTTCAAACAAAATGCACTAAAAAGTAAAATTATTACGAATAACTAAAAAAACTACTAGTAAAATCTCAACTAATTTAAATAGGACCACTGCAAAAGCCCTAGCTATCATGTAAAAACAGAATCATCAAAATTGATCCACCCAGTAAAAAGTTATGTAGTAACACATATAAAAAAATACAGTCGATTTGAGAACCTCCAATTTTTTTGAAGTCAGTCAAAAATAGAACGTTTTAATTGCTTATTACAACTAATATTATTATTTAATTGGTTAACTTACGTGATATATTGAACGTGAGAGACCACGTGATACTTAGCAGCAGGATCTAAATCACTTTCGTTGCGAGGAACCGGTGGAGATATACCCGTTTCCTCAATTCTATAAAAAATATTCTTATTAATATTTATCTATTACTAGCGAGTGTTGATATCCTAAATAACTGATTATGATCATTAAAAAGTTAACGAAATAACCAAATTCGATTACAAAACCAAAAACATTCTAATGACATTGAATAATGAAAGTTCTCGATATCATTTTATTGTCATTAATATTGGTTTTTTTATAGTATCCTGTGTCCTTGATTATATATAAAAAAAGTACTATTACAAAGTGTACAAAAATTTATGACAATCGGTTGAAAAGTACGCGTGAAAGCGTAACTAATAAACAAATATACTGTCACATTTATAACATTAAGGATGTCATTAGGGCACAGTTGTTAAAGCGTCTAATTTAGGTGCCTACGTGACTATTGTAGACACCAATCTGTTTTAAAAAATATGTCGTTATTGAGTTGTACATGAAAACTCAAAAGAGATAAAAATATTAAAATTTACTTATGATAGTTGTAATTGAACAAAGAAAATTATAAAAGTACGTGTTTTATCTTTAGCGTTTAGCGTGCTATAAATGTTCATTATTATGAACAATGAAATAATACGACATCATACTAAAGGTCATAAGCAGCGGTATCTATTTCAACACGATAAATAAAATTGTTGAAAAAAATAATTTATTTTATTTAACAAAAGAAGAAAACTGACTAAAAATAAAATACACTAAAAAGTAACATTGCTACAAATAACTTAAAGACAACTCTTCAGATCTTAACTAAATTTAAATGTGACAACACCAAAAGCACTAGCTATCAAATAAAAAAAAAATCGATATTGGTTCACCTGTAAAAAGTTCGATTGTATTTTTGAAAGTCGATTAATAAATTTTTATTTTTTATTTTCACTTAATGACATATTAAAAATGGCGAATTGTAATGCCAACTTATTACTGATTAAATAATGAATGAATCTCTCCTATCGTATAATACTAAGCCGTTTCTTTTAATCACTTAAAATAAGTAAATATTTTCTATGTTCGAATTTTAAACTTACTACAATACCCTCATCACATAAATTCGCTCCCTTACTGCTCCTTTACCTTTTTCTACTTCTTACCTATTCTTTTGTTTTTATTATAGTAGTATAAATATTTTAAAAAAATGTGACGACTGTGAAAGCGAAGGTATCAACTTTCAATCACTGTAATGATCATATTTTATCTAAGAAGTAATACTGCACACTTACAACTTGAATTACACATCGTAGATAAATAGATCGTTACAAATAATTACATACGAGGTGTGTTCAAAAAGTAACTCTGTCTGTCTGTCTGTTACGCTTTCACGCCTAAACTACTGAACAGATTTTGATGAAATTCGGTATGAAGATAGAACTAAACTTGGGAACGGATATAGGATACTTTTTATTGCGAAAAAAATGGTAGAAGGAGTTGAAATAGGGGCGGAAAGTTTGTATGGAAGTTCTTTACTGTCAAACATAAAATCATGTAACATTGTTCAACTGTTTACAACTTTCACACCTAAATAACTTAATCAATTTTGACAAATAGTCTAGACCTTGGGAAAGACGATAGACTACTCCTTACCATGTCGAATTCCACGCGGGCGAAGCCGCGGGCGGAAAGCTAGTTTATTATAAAACTAAGCTGACTTGTTAAATTATGCCCCTTTTGCATTAACAATTTTAACTGCAGTTTCTAAGGATTTATGTTTATAAAAGGTACATAAGGCGTCTTTTTCAATGTGTTCAACTCAGTAAACCTTTGATAATTATACTAACGTTTCTTTGAAGTACTTAAAATTGTTTTTATGCTCAGTCACATAATTGTGGTGTCGTTGACGTATTAATAAAATTATAAATATCTAGCATAAATAACGTGTAAACTATCCTTAGGTATATGAGGTTTATGGAATAGGTATTCCATAAATAAGTAGGTACTTATTATGAAATTCCTTAAAATATCCGGCGTTGGCAACGTGATAACATGATAGTGTGTAAAGTTTATTTTATTTAGTTTATGTTCAATTCCTTAATATGGAAAACATTGGGTTTCTGCACTCTTTCTCTATATAAATTTTAACTATGTCAAATTTCATAATCCGCTGTCCGCATAATTTTTGTTATTTATATCTTCACGGATATTCGGAATTATTTGGGGTACATATGAAAAACAGTGATAAAATACTACGAACTCAAACTTTTGCTTATATATATATATTAATACCAGACTTTGAGTATTCGGACTGTATTTTTTAACTGGTACTAAATATCCACATTTAGTAAAAGCTGAAGTGAGACACATATTAATTTTGCCATTAGTATTAGTTACTCAGAGTGAAATAAAATAACTTACCTCAGATCCCACCAATGTTTGTTCCAATCTTTCATATTACTATTAGCAAATATGTCCCATCTCCATTTGTCAAGAACATACGCATACGCCATTAATGGAAATTTCTCCAAAGCAAGCCATAATAAATGGTTAACCATGGACTCAGAGCTATTCGCTACCTTCACGAAGTTCACGTCTTGCAGATACTTCGGCGAGGTCACTTGAACCGCTACGATGTCAGATATAGCATCGTGGAAGGCTGTAATGAAGCTTATAGTGACGTTACGCAATCCTTACTAATATTATAAATGCTAAAGTAACTCTGTCTGTCTGTCTGTCTGTTACGCTTTCACACCTAAACCACTGAACCGATTTAGATGAAATTCGGTATGAAGATAGAACTGAACTTGGGAAAGGACTTAGAATATTTTTTATCGCGAAAAAAATGGTAGAAGGGCTATTTCATAGGGAATGAAAGTTTGTATGGAAGTTGAAACTGTTTACAACTTTCACGCCTAAACCACTTAACCAATTTTGACAAATAGTCTAGACCTTGGGAAAGACTAAATGCCACTCATTACCATGTCGCGCGATATAATCGAATTCCACGCGGGTGAAGCCGCGGGCGGAAAGCTATCCTATAGTCTTTCCCAAAGTCTAGACTATTTGTCAAAATTGGTTAAGTGGTTTATGTGGTGAAGTTTAAACAATCTTACATGATTTTATGTTTGACAATAAGGAACTTCCATACAAACTTTCATCCCCTATTTCAACCCCCTCTATCATTTTTTTCGCAATAAAAAGTATCCTATGTCCTTTACCAAGTTTAGTTCTATCTTCATACTGAATTTCATCAAAATCGGTTCAGTGGCTTAGGCGTGAAAGCGTAACAGACAGACAGACAGACAAAGCTACTTTCGCATTTATAATATTAGTAAGGATGTATCTATATGAACTGCTACTATGCAGTTTACTTCATATTGCATGTACGTATGTATCGTCAACGCCGTGTAAAGACAATACATTCTATCTTTTAAAAACATTGTCCCGCGCGGATTTAATACATTGTTGGGTTTCATAACAAAAGGAAAGGTGTCGATGTTTTTTAGATACACTGGTTGTTAACTCATATTGTTTAATGTTTTAACATCTGTTGATACTTTCTGTATTTTTTCATTATATAGCACTTTAAACTATAAAATATCACTTTTTTATCTTCACGCTGTATCCCGCGTGTAGACAGTGGGAACCGGAGAACCTAGTGTTAAGTCACTACGTTCTCTTTCAACAATTCCATTCCCCACTTTCCATGGGATTGAGTCCTGAGTGGCAGAACACAACGCCGACTGAAAACTTAATATCTCTAAAATAACCAATAAATGGAGATCGCTATCTTTTAAAAAGGCGCTTTCTATCTAATTTACTGAATATTCAATATGCTTGTATATAAAATTAATAAAATATTCAGCTTGATTTATTAAAACGATATTAATATTTTGGTATTAAAGATCCGCTATGTTGTAGAGATACTAACATACATACATATATAGCTTCACGCTGTATCCCGCATATAGCAGGGTAGGCAGAGAGAACCTAGTGTTAAGACACTCCGTTCCCCACTTTCCGCCGAAATGAGGCATTGCGTGCTGAGTGGCGGAACTCAACGCCGCGCTTTGCCGTGTTACCAAGCCCAGGAAATGAAAAATTCCGTTCCCCACTTTCCACCGAACATCAGTTACTAACATCGATTTGTAATACCTTCACATTATGTATTACATATTTGATGTTCAATCATGTTTTCTTACGTCTAGTTGTATACTTTTCAAATTAATTAGAAATAACGTCTACATGAACGTCAATCGTGGTGCAATTAAGGTGTTTCATTTTAACACGCAATCTGTCAAAACGTAATCATTACCTTTTTTACCCATTAATTCTCCTTTGTATGTTCTTTATAAAACGAGACATTGATTTGGCACTGGCACTTTCAAAGCGCCGTAAAGAACTAAACAGAACTAAAGAACTGAACTGAACTAAAATTGATGATTTTTTGTTTTCTTTGATAAATATATGAGCCGTTGATTTTGAAAGTGAGACAACTCCATTTTATGTTATTGCTTTTTTTTATTAAAAACATAAAATTATGTTAATTTGTAATAAGATTCAGCTTTAATTTTTTTTTTAACAAAGTGGAGTTGTCTTACTTTCAAAATCAACGGCTCATATCTTGACAGACATTGCAGCTAATCACCTACCGACTAATCTGTTTTAAAGTACTACAAAAGAAGTACAGAGTCCTCGATAATTTGAAAGGTGCGTGAAGTAAGCAAAAAACTATTTATTAATAAATGTCAGAAACTATATTTGATCTTTTAATTTGCACGCGCGACAGTCCTTCATAGAGACAATAAAATACACACTTGACCGCTTTCGTTAAGATTTAGGCAGCGGAACTAATTTTAAGGTTTCTTTAAGCATTAAAAAGAGTTGTTTAGTATTCAAATGAGATATATCTTTATAGTATGAAATAATCGAAAATCAAATATTATTTAACGCCTGTCGTGGCGCAGAGACACAAGCGTGCGACTGTAAACGCGACAGGTTGTGAGTTCGATTCCCACTCCAGGAAATGTAATTTTTCATTTCCTATGTTTGGTAACAAGGCAAAGCGCGGCGTTGAGTTCCGCCACTCAGCACGCAATGCCTCAATTTTGCACTCTGCCTACCCTGCTATATGCGGGATACAGCGTGAAGCCATGTATGTAAATATATTTAATTTTAAAACACCATGGTTGTGGAAACTCAATTTCCACTCGGGGCATTGCTAACATTTAAATTAATTTCATTTCCATTCTCTAGAACAATAAGCCGCGACGTAGTATTTCCCCACTCATGCAGTGTCCGGAATTCCAGTAAAAACTCTAGGTTCTCTCTGCCCTTCTGTGCGAGATAAAACGTGAAACTAAAAAATAATATTCATAATTTAAATACCTGGATTTGGTCCATCTCGATAAAGAGGTTGAAGATTTCTATAATGCTTAAAATATTGTATGTGCCCTAATAACCTTGCTGCTCTTGACAGTTCCGTCCTTACATCTAATATCTTGTCACCGCACCATTTTATCCTACAATGATATTTAAAAAAAACTAAAAACTTATTTTTTAAATTATTTTTTAATTTCTATTCTGAGTATTATAAACTGTATCGTTTATAAAATTTTTGTCATAATCTATAAAGGTCAATGTTTTTTTTAAATTAAATTAAGCATTTAGCATTTTGTTTGCTAGAAACCGCTCTCTTCCTGATTAGTGATTAGAAAATATATGTTACAACATAAGACAGATTGTCTAATGAACTAATGAATTACATTCAAATTTCGCTTTGCATTGATTACTTGGTTTATTTTTTTATTTGGCTGCAATGTACAAAAAGCTTGGTCCCAAGTCCTGCTATGTTCAACATTTTAAAAGGGAATTACAACATGTGTGTATAATAAACAAAATGATCAAATAAACAAACAAAAGAGAAATAACAAAAAAGGCATGTTAAGATTTATAAATTAAAAATATGTATATATATGGCCATAAGGCCATCGTGGCGCAGCGGAAAGTATCTGATGTTACGTGTTTGATTGTGAATTCGATTCCTACTCGGAGAAGTGATATCTATATATCTTTTTACAAAAATGACGCGGATGGCGTCATATAGCGAAGGAGTGCAGAATGCTAATATCCTTTTTAAATAATGCATAAAAAGTATATTAAATTAACAAAATAAATGTTACACACGCTACGATGGTTTCACATGGTTTCACATGACATATACCTCACTACGCAATGCGTTATTAAGGCATTTACGGGGACAATAGTTTAAATAATTCTTCATTTCTCCACTATGGTAAGACAAAGCGCGGCGTTGAGTTTCGCTATTCAGCACGTAATGTTTTGAAATTGGGCAGAGAATGTAGGGAATGTAGGAGGTCTTGATATTATGTTCTCTTCGACCCTTTTGACTCTACTCTGATACGCGGGAAAAAAACGTAAAGCAGTAAAACATGTAATTATAAATTACCTGTAATTTGTGCCATCACACATATCATGGCTTGATGGTAAGCAGTTACTTATTTCCGATGTGTTATTCAAATCTTGGAATGTCTCGCTTGCACTCTCAAATCCAAGTGATTGGTAAAAGTCATCCACTGTTTCAAAGAGAACTTTCGAAGACACGTTTTGATTCTCTGCAACTTTTGGTTCCTCGACGTCAGGATACGTTGTAACCTTATTGAACGTTGCTTGCCAATCTTGGGCCCATAGATTACCTGAGGAGAAATTTAATGGTTGATATGATATGATAAATTTAATGGTTGATATATATAACCCTATTGCATTAGAGTTTTTATCAGGCGCAACGATATATTTTTTACGAACTCAACAAAGATTGCTCGTTTAGTCTCATTTGACTTGTAGTTTTATGTTAGTTTACGTACTATTTTTTTTTTTAGATATAGAGACACCGATAGCATTATTTAGGTAATAATATATTGTATTGCGTTAGGTATATACCTAACTAAAATAAGCGTAAGTATCTATTAACAAATTTAAAGACAAAAAAATTACCAAGCAGATGAGCTGGTATTAAATCACTATTTTTGTCCAGTTCTTTTTCATAGTTAGCCCTTAACTTAGCTCTAACGTAATCGTGCAAGACGTTGTAAAAAGGTTTTATTTCAGACCAAAGCCTAATAACCGTTTCAGAGAAATCATTGTCTTCAAAGGCAAATCGCCACATGTCTCCTGCATCGGTAAAGTCTTCTGATATGGCTATATTATTCATTCTTGTCACATACTTCTTAAATATGGGTCGTATTCTTTTTCCAGTTGCGTCACGATAAGCTTTCCAATAATATGATAACTCTTTTGTGTCGTCACTTGTTTTGAATGTTGTTATTATATCTAAAAGTATTTAAATTATGTGTCTTAATGCAAGTACTGATATAGTTTTAAATAGCAAGTCTAAATATCTCGTCCTTCGTAATATCTTAGCTAGACCGAGATATTACCCAGCTTGTGAGTACTTATACAATATATACTACGAACACACTCTTATTGCAAAGTCAATTCAAGTCATTCAATTTGCCACATATAAAACATTCAATAGACAGCCTTGGCTTGTCATGGTAGAGGAGGCTGTACAAAGCTATAAATTACATTGTTGTGAGTAGGCGGCTTACCAAATAGACATCTTTTTATTGTCATACGAATATGAAAAAAAGAACTATAGAATAAACTTAATGAAAAAGTTTAGACAATAGGTACATGAAATTCTCTGTCTGCCTCAAAAAAAATTGAAACAATCATAAAAGTGTAAATATATTATTAAATGATTAAGCACCCATTGCATATTAAAGCTCTCACCATAAATAATTATTAAAGAAATAAGATATAATAAGTTATTTCTTTCTATAGACAATATGGCGGGCTAAGAAAATTTTATCAACATATGAATGAATGAATTGAATTGTCTACTAACTCCAATCGCTATTTCACAGGAAATTTATGTCCCTTGTTAGCCTCCACAATATTTTTATTTCTCTCTTTCCAAAATTTCATGTAAAAACGCAAATATCCCGTTTTTTCTGATTCGTATAAATTTCGAGATATTTTCTTTCAAAAATACCTCAAAAAAATTACATGGCAAACTTTAGCTTTCTAACGTAGGCTGTGCGTTGTTTGCAGTCACTCAGTGAGTGTCCAAAGGGTACTTTACACAGTTTTATTTTATATACAATTTAACAATTTTTTTCAACAATGTATTAGAAAATATATTAACGTCAAAATAAAATATGTTTACAGCACATAATATTAATGTCTATTTATTCTATAAATAACCAACCATTCATTGTTCGTAACGAATCCTCGTTATTGCATTCAGTTACATTGTAGGCGCATATTGTCACTCGACTCCAAATTCGCTGCATCGTATCTATTTCTTCTCTTTGCTAGAAAAAATAAGAGAAAAATAAGAGAAAGATTATTTTTAGGTTTTTTAAAAAAAAGTATAACAAAATATATGTTAATGTTTTTTTTTTTTTTAATTTTTTTTTCGATTGTATAGTATGTTGTTGGCCCTATTGGCCTCGACAGCGTCACCGGGTTTTGTGGGGGGCCGAGCTTGAAGAGCTCTGACCCTGGCTTAAAAGTAAATCACATATTAGAGAAAAATGAAAATCGAATATATCCAGTGGTTTCATTCTTTGTAGGTTCTCTAGGAACATTGATTTTCTTTTTATTTATCTGTCTCCTACTATAGTGTATATAATAGCTGATTTCAATGTAAATTAAGAGGATTAACGCATGGGTATATTTTCAATATTGTTTTATTTGTTTTAACTATTTCGACTATATGACCACACTATTTATAGTCGCAAGCCTATAAATGTGTTAAAGAAATTCAAAAATTAATCATACTAGCAGTGTTGACGCGTGAAATAAGCGTTGTCATGGCAATGTGTACGTCACCTTATGTGTTTATCGAAGAAATCTTTTTTCTTTTTTTTTAACTTCTCGCTGTATCCCGCATATAGCAGGGTAGGCAGAGGGAACCAGAGAATCTAGTGCTAAGGCACTCCATTCTCTTTCAACAATTCCGTTCCCCATTTTCCGCCGAATTGAGGCATTGCGTGTTGAGTGGCGGAACTTAACGCCGCGCTTTGCCTTGTTACCAAACCCAAGAAATGAAAATACTAAATTTTACATTTCCTGGAGTGGAAATCGAACCCACAACTTGTCGCGTTTACAGTCGCACTCACTTGTGCCTCTGCGCCACGCGGCGTTCTTTGTGTACATAAATATTTATTTTATTAATATAATGTATTATTCTTATGCATTATTTTTAAAATATTATATATATATATATATATATATATATATATATATATATATATATATATAAACTTTAACTACCAAGTTTTATATTATTCCGTTCACACAAACTTCGTAAAAAGGAATCGAAAGTCTTTCCTTGGTATAATAAAATATAATGATGAAAATCAAAGTATCATCCTTCCAATTTTGTACTATTTGTGAGAGTCAACTAGTTTTTCCGGAATTCTTATAAGGTATCAGGTGTTCAAGGAAATAAGGGAGAAATCGTTATACGGATTTCTGAATATACAGCACTACTGTAGTCTGGCTTCTTATCGAGGCGTGGTGTTAGCGCGACAGGTTAAGTGGTTCGATTCCCACCTCGAGGAAATGAAAACATTAAATATTTAGTATTTTAATTTCCTTACTCCTGATAATAAAGCAAAGCGCGAAGTAGTAAGTCTCTCCTTTGCGTTGAGAGTCACCAGCACGCAATACCCCAATTTTAATAGCGGAAAGTGGGGAACGGAAAATCTTAAGAGAATCCGAATGTCTTAACACTAGGTTCTCAAGTAAGTTCTGCCTACCACCCTGCTATATACAGCATGAAGTTAAAATTGTATTTTATAAGTCCTAACTTATCGATAACTAAGATTTTAACAAAGAAAGAAAACTGATGTCAAATAAAATCTTAACTAAATCTCTAAATGGGACCACACTATTTAAGCAGGCTTACGTAAATATGGATAGGATATAATTCTGTAAAGTTAATTACATACCTTTTGGTATGAGGCATCTGAACATTAATTGCTCTTCTTTTATAATTCTAAATTTTCTACGTAACTTCAAATCACTTGTGACAGTTTCGTCAAGCTTATGTATTTTTCCCTTTTTAGTATTTCCCTAACATATTTCTTTTTATTTCTTTGTCTTTTAGCAGCTATATTAACCTAGAGAAAATATGGCTTCTAAGTTAATATGAGACTTGTCTACATTAATTACTTGATATTATAGTTTTCGCTCGGATTGGAGAAATTTTGATTATTTAAAGAAATAGTGGTATAATTTTAAATTTTTAAGTTAAGAAACAGTAAAATAGCATTAAACAATATTTTAAGGAAGCAATAAGAATATCACTATGAATTTTAAAATCTTTTACCATTTTAAACTTTTTCATATCACTGGAGACATCAGTCACGTATTCCCATAAATATTTCTGTGATAATTCCGACAAATTTCTAAACTTAGTTGATCCATTTTTTCCATAAACTCATCTAAAGTAACATTTGATTTTTCGATTGCTTCCAACTCAGGTTTAAATTTTTCTATTTTGTCATTAATATTGTTAATAACGGTAGTGGGGTCTAATACTGTTTTTAAAGCAAAATCTAAAAACTTCTTATCGTCAACCTCCGTTTCAACTTCATGACCACTCTCATCTGATTCCACTGTTCTATTTTTCACAATGCTTTCTTTTCTGTCGGCTGACATTTCTGATGTTGGATTGTTTAAAAACTGTACTGCTACGCATGTTTTCATCAGTAAGGTAAATATTACAAATTTCTGAAAAGTAAAAAATCATAATCATTTTATTATATTTCGTTATGAAACGTTTATACGACAACTATATATTTAAAGACCATAATAGAAGACAGCAAAACAAGGTAAGAAAATTATTTGATTGTTTTTAATGATTGTAACGAATTATTTCACAATTTATTAACATCGTATGATATTATATTAAAAATAAACAAATCACTTTCATGCATGAAATTACTTAAAAAAATTTAATATTACATTTATTCAATATTCTACAATTTGTATTTTTAAACATAAACAGTAAAAGAAACTAGTATAAGATTTTATATTGGTATAAATAACATGTAAGCTTTCATATATATATATATATATATATATATATATATATATATATATATATATATATATAGCATATATATATATATATATATATGTATGTAAGCTTGTATATATATATATAATTTATAAATGAAATAAAGAACACATTGATTCATTAGCGCTACCAAGGCTTAATTACAACATAACTGTTTGATTTCACGCTGATGGATTCACATCTCACTTGAACGATATTTTTTTATGATACCTGACTTAGCACAGCGGCACTAGCGTACGACTGTTGGCACAACGTTGTGGGTTCGATTCCCGCTCCAGGAAAATAATATTTAGTATTTTCATTTCTTTGCTCTGGTAACAAGGCAAAGCGCGGCGTTGAGTTCCGCCACTCACGCAATGCCTCAATTCAAGTGGGGAACGGAAATGTTAAAAGAGAACGAATAGTCGTAACGCTAGATTCTCCGGTTTCCTCTACTACTCTCTGCCTACATTGCTATGTGCGGGATACAGCGTGAAGCGAAAAAAAATGCCTAAATGGTCTTGTCTGTTTACACAAGTGCGGGTTTGGCTTCCGTGAGCAAACCCATGCCTCTAATTAAAGAGAAGGTGAAGAACTTAATAATGTACCTGCATACTTGCATCTATTCCGTCTTCCAAAATCACAGGAGAAACATAAATAAATATATACATACATTGTTTCACGTTGTATCCCACATATAGTAGGGTAGGCAGAGGGAACCTAGTGTTAAGACACTACGTTGCCCACTTTCCGCCAAATTGAGGCACTGAGTGGCGGAACTCAACGCCGCGCTTGCCTTGTTAGCAAACCCAGGACAATTCGAAAACGAAAAATTCCATTTTCTGGTGTGGGTGTTGAATCCATAACCTGTCGCGTTTATGGTCGCATGGATGTGCCTCTGCGCCACGGCAGGCGTTAAACAAATATACAAATATAATATAATCATAAAGGTAAGCTATCTAACTCGCAAATTGCACCTGTACTATACCTAATAACCGTCATTCTACTCCTGATACTAATCCTGATGACATATAAGATGTAATGTAGCTTGATAACAATACAACAATAGACACAACGTGGCTATAAAATAATGATTACATCCTTTATGCACTCGTCCTTTTCATTGTTAAATTAATATATATATATTTTTTGTCTAACCATGAGACTAGGTACAAGTATAAAGTACTGTATATTAAATTCAGTACCTTTGCTAAATATAATTTGCTAAAAAAATACCTACTACAATCATCGTGGTAGTTAAATCACTCCAGACGTTAAATTGTCACAAGCACTAGCTACATTTTCAATTTGTCGTCATACAAAACACTATCGCTTCACTGGTGTGTGGTGTGCGGTCACAATGTTTATGAATTATGTAGGCACTATGCTTATTCTTGTTGTTAAGTTTTTCAATTTGAAACAATCGATCGTCAGTTTTGTTTTGAAAACGCGAAAAGGTATGTCGGCGCGACCCGTCCGCGAGCGCCGGCGCATTGTTCTGTGATATACGATTGCCCACCTCAGTTCCAGCCATAGAATATTTATTAAACCAGAAGGACGGTGTTTTAAAAATACTTTTGCATTATTTTTAATTGTATTCTGTCTTATGTATGCACAATATATGTAATAAACAATGTTTTTGTTTCAGTACCCCTTTGAGTTAGGCTTGCGGATCCTTTTTCAGAAATTCGCTTTGATTTGATTTTCGATTTTTGATATTCGAATTGCGCTGTAATGCATTAAAACATTTAAGGAAATTTATTTAATTTTAGGTAAACTATGAGTGGTTATAGTAAATAATTCCTTATAACTGTCACATTTAACATAAATAAAAGATTTTTTCTTTTTTATATTTTATTAAAAATATATAATACATTTTGATGGTATTAAGATTTGCTTTAACCCTGTAACTTCTTTTATTAACTCATAAATTTTGTTGTTTATCATATTTAAAAATGATACTTTATCTCATACAATGAACATTACCTATAAATATCTATATTATACATTAAACAAAAAAAGCATTATAAAATTGACTAAAAAAATAAAGAAATAGCACAGCAATGCCCAATTCAGGCTCCAGTTGAATAGGTCCCGTGACTATCTATAAACGTTATCCCTATATGATCGTACCCACCAGGATATTCTCGTGCGACCGGAAACTATGAACTTACACCTCGTTACTATAATTGTCATTTATTTTTTTATCTTCATATATCATCCGCTTTTTCTTTACTTTACAATTAATTCGAAAGAAGATGGTGTTGTTATATTGAAGATTTTCATTACCAGCTTATTTTGAGATTCTGAAGTTGCGGTGCTAAATGACATGATCGAAAATTTGTTTTTAGTTTAAACATTCCTCCGAATAGGTATTGAATCGATAGCCGGTTGGTACTTTCACGTTTCTGTAGGGATTTCTAGAAATCCTCTCTTAGAGCTAACCTACACTCCCCAAGGAACCTGCGTGTTAAATTTAATATTTATATGGCTAGTAGTTTCGCCTGTATATTGTCTATGAGTCACTCATAAACATTTGTTTTATATAGTAATATATTCTTATATATTAGATTAATAAAATTTGCATTGTTTTTGCTACAATGCCAATAACAAAAATTCTTTACTTTAATAGCGATACGATAAGAAAACAGAAAGTAAGTATTCTATACGTTTTATTGCGACCACAGGTACAATGAAATAACAATAAAATTATTTTTTATCTTTCTTCAAGAATGAAGCAAGCATTTTCGCACCACCTTGATCGATTTCTACATAGCCGTAAGGTTCTAGTTCCTTTTTCGTCCTTTCGAACCATTTTGCGACATTTTCGTGGGCACTGATGTCAAATCCGAAGGCCTGTAAATAGAAAATAATATGAGTATATTTTTTTTTTACCAAAAGCGGCCAAGCCTGTTTACTCACTCTTCACGATAACTATTTATTCTTAACGACTATGTAAAATTTACTAAGTATATTAATAAATGATAATAAATATTGAATGGAAGAGAAAATTATATTTGTTATAAAATTAAGCTCTTTTCTCTTTGATTGTTTCCCTCATAGGACGTGAGAAACATTTAAAAATGAAAAATGTCAAGGATAATTATTCAGTTTTTAACTAATAGTAAAAAGCAGTAAGACCCCTGAATGCTTATGCTGTAATTGTAATACAAAGCGTTACTGTTGTTTCGTACAAAATGTATCATCACCCATATCTAACTGTTAAGTACACTACAAATTGCCAGAAAATCAATGATTCATAATTACAAGATGATCTAATGTATAGCGTCACAGATCTTTTCATTCGTTTGGTTGTTATGATACTAAACTTTAGGTTATTAGCTGTAGACAAATAGCAAAAGTGTAAAAAAATCCTACTAAGGTCAACAAAGAATAATTTATTAATACAATTTAATTAATGAATTCAAATTTTGAAAAAGCTGTATCAATATGAAGTGACATTCACTACAATTTTAAAAAAAATATTTAAAACTGAGTGGTTATATAAAATATCTTAGTAACAATTGAACATTTGAACAGGTTTTATGAATATATAAATAATACCTATAGGGAAAACGTAAATAGAAGAAAAAAAAATTTAACACCGTCTTGTATTCTATTTTAGAAGGTATATCAAAAAAATGCACTCACAAGTTGGTTATATATGTATTAATTATTAAAGGTGACGTATTCTTTTCTTATCCTGGTGATCTTGGCAAATTTCATGTTACGAAAAACTGTATGTGATTGGACACATGTGCAATTTTTAAATCAAATCGAATGACAAGAACTAGTTCAAAATAGCAATTGAAAATCAGAACAAGTAGACCACAGTAGCGCAGTGAGACAGCGCCTAACTGTAATCGCGAGTAGTTGTGGGTTCGATTCTCACTCCGGGTATTTATAATTAAATAATTTTCATTTCCCCCCTCTAGTAAGACATGCAGTATCTTGAATTCAGGCGGAAACAGAAAAACGGAACGTCTCGACACTAAATTCTCTTTGCCTACCCTGCTACGCGGGATTCCGAATTGAAGACAAAATATTTGTATACATAATAAACAATTACGACTCATTATTAAAAACTCGAATATCATATTATCATTCATATCTAATTTAATAATAGGATTCATATATTAATACCATATAATTGCATTGAAATAATTCTAATTTGGGCAAAATTATAAGAAAGAGTTTAATTTTATAGTATTTATAGATATTTTTATAATACAATATATCTACTGTTAAAAATTCATTATAAATTATTGTTACATAATACGTGTTTGCTAAATAGAAATAATCAGGCGACCCATAAATTTACCTAGTTTAACGTTACTAGCTTACTTTTTTGGCAAAAGCCAAATCGTATAGCAATTGTCATAAAAATTGACTTGCCAATTGCCAGGACTGGGAATCGAACCCACAACAATTCAGAAATGACGAATTTTCAAACAAACTTTCAATGTCTATTTTTCCATAAAACCTTTCTTAGTGAGTGCATATTTATTGAAGTGACCATAGCGATCAAAGTTGAGAAATCTAATTTCAATAATTTACGCTCGGAACTGAAGAATCGATCAGTAAATGAACATGTTATTTTATTAGTATTTAAAAGCGTAACCGACTTTGAAATACAAATAAGTGTTTATAACACCCTAACATTTAATGGAGAACGTCACTTCCTTTGATGGAAAGACACAGTGAACAAGTGGTACATCACTACTTCTTACTAACTAGATTAAAGTACATTATATGTCTAGTGGGGAACGGATTTGTTGAAAGAGAACGGAGTGTCTTAACACTAGGTTCTCAGGTTCCCTCTGCCTACCCTATACGCTATATGCGGGATACAGCGTGAAGTTAATAAAAAAGAAATATGTCTTGTATTACAAACCTCTAAGTTTGAGAAAACGACGATCATAGAAATATCAGCAACGGTAAGATTATCGCCTGCAACAAAAGCTCTTCCTTCCAACATGCTATTTAACCAATCTAAGGCTTCATTTAGTTTTGCTGCGGCGTCTTCATTGTACTCTGCACCAGCAAATATCATTGGTATCTAAAAGAAAGAGTATCATATAGAAACATTTTTTTAGCACACATATAGAAAGGGAGTCAGGGAGAACCTAGTCTTACGACACTGAGTTCGCTGCTTTCGGCCAGAACTTGAAACACTGCCCGTTTAAAGACGGAGCTCAAAGCGCTCTTTCTTACCAGAACGGGGAAATGAAAATAATTTACAAACACCTAAACAATACCCCGAAAGGGAATCCAACCCGAAACCAATCGTGTTTACCCTCGCACCCTGTCTCACTGCGCCACGATGGCCTCTTTTCATATTGAAAAGAACATAATGTTTATTCAATATGAATGCTTGCATATAAAATGAAAATAATAATAGTGTCAACTAGAAAATCGTATAATACTTACGTAAAGATCCATGTATCGTTTGTATAAAGTGCCCAAATCGAAATTTAACCGTTGATCAACAAGAGCTCTCTGTCGAGGGTTCTTCGGATAGAGGGAATCATCACGACCATACGCGTTTACCAAATAAGTTAAGATTGCACGACTGTAAAAAAGATTGTATAATTATTTTCCTTTTTTTTGTTTCCAAAATATTTTCACAGCACAGTTGAATCGTTTCACGATTGAATAATTGTATTTTTAATTGTTTATTATAATATTATTGAAGAAAAATTTTTAGTTGTTCATAAAGTGCAAAGATTTTAATTTAACACGAGATTTACCTTGCCTACCATGAAATTTGCGTAAAATTGAAAGCAATTTCACATGTTATAGCATAATTTATCGCACACAAAAAGCGCCAAGCTGTTTATTAGTAACAAAATTGTTCCACCCTTCAACTATATAAGTGCGAGAAATAGTTTGTACTACCCATAAAATAATTTTTAACATACTAAAATCAATATGTGGAAAGTAAAGAGGATATGTATCTACGTTCCAAAATATTGAAGGTCCATAAAGATTAAAAAACATATAAATTATAACTGACCTTTCCCATAGAATGAAACCATTGTCGTCCATAGTGGGTATTGTGTGTTGTGGATTCATCTGAAACGTGTTATTATGATTATTATATTACTATTATACTTTTATTTAACAGAGCAATATCAAATGCAGTTGCTAATCAATAACTTTATCTAAAAAAGTAACAATACCTATAAATAAATTAAAAAAAATATTTAAATAAAAACAATTTAAAAAATATTTTCTTCGATCAGTATGAGCTTTGCATTTACTTATGAGTCGTTGCTTAATATAAGGAATTTCAGGATTGTCAGTCCTATAGAAAGCGAATCATTGTGCGAAACTTAAAGTCACAGGGAACTCAACGGGTGATTTTTCAAAATTTTATATTTTTTTAGAATATAATGATGCACAATAGACCTTTTTTCAGAGAAGACAAAAACATATCGTATTGAGTGGCGGAACTCAAGCCGTGCTGTCTTATCAACGCAGAAAATTAAAATAATTTATATAAATGTAATCATTCCGCCGTATGGGAATCGAACCTACAATTAATCGTATTTATAATCAAACACTGTCCCACTGCGCCACGATGCCCTCTAGCCGCTATTAAATATTTTTTTAACTAAAAAAAATCGCATATGTACGTATGTTTGAAATAATATTTACAAAATAGCTTACCTTTAAATACTCCGGAGTTTTATGTTCTCCTTTCATAATATTTGTTACTACAAGGTCGAGGTCCAGGCCCAGAACTTTAGCTGTCATCATGACCGATCGACAAGGTGGCGATGGCGGTAAATAGTATAGCTTGATAGGTTGACTCGGCATCTTATTGTTTTTGGATCTTGCTGCAGCGTTACTGTTAAGAAAATATTAATGAAATATAAGGCACTAAAAGATTACTTTGTGATTTGGTTGTTTTAAAAATAAAGAACAAGTTAAAATATTTTTTTTACATTAACTATGTTAAAAAAGGTTTTATTGAATACAATATTAATGGAATATCATATATAGTTAAGCATTATTTATTTATATACAGGACAGAAATAGTAAAAACACTTCCGTCGTGCAAATATATTCCTCAAACTTAATTCCAGTTTGTATTTATGTAAATTTATCTTATTCAAAAGTCGTGTAAAATGTATTGTTACCTAATAAATTACTTACTGATATTTAAAAATTAATACAGGCAGAACGGTGTAAAAAAATAAATTGTGCTGGTGATTAAAATGTTAATGCAATGTTATAGGTATAACTCACAAGTGACAGCCGAATTCTAAAATGTCCAACCATCTAACTCAATCAGTACATATCGTGAGGAAAAAATATTCTAAATGTTTGTGTAAATAAAACAATTACGTATTATATAAATATTCTTCTTACGTGAAGGTTATTTTAGTTTGATACCGTCACCTGCACGCAAAATGTAACAATAGGTAGACTTACCAATTTATATAAATCGCAAGCAAAATTATTGCAAGCAGCGATTTCATATTGGAATTTTTTACTCGATAAAACTATATAAATAAAGCTATTCTAAAAATAAATAAATAATTATACCAGTTATCAATTATTATGCTAAAACAATGTCAAGTACAAAAATATTTATGACTAAACAAAAGTGATAAGTGAATAGTTTAAAAAAAAAACATATTTAAGTCCATTGTATTCTGGTAGTTTTTTATGTCGTCAATAAAAAAAATGCGGCATCAGCCAAAAGCAAAAAGATAAAATCACTCAAAAATCCAAATGAAATTTTGAAATTTTGACTCACTTTACCGCTTCTATTTTTTCTACAATTGTTTTGTCCATACATTGCCCCAGTTTTGCTAAATTTATCTTTTTTTACACAAAAATGCTATCGATATGATAAAATATAATAAAAAACAAAGTTACCTATGTGTAGAAATGAATTATATATACAAATGAGACAAACTTTAACATCAATTGAAAATGCGGTAACCTAACGTTTAACGTAATCTACAAGGATTTTGATAAGTACTCTTATAACAAAATTTATTTCACCGATCACGGATAAAGTCCAGCCGCTAGGACGATTGGTAAAGTTATGAATATAACTTGATTTATATTGCGTCTATTGTTACGGTGTTATGGTTGCGGGGGCCATGGTAACGATAGGCGGTCTAATGTCCAGTCAGAATGACGCTGCAAGACATCCTCCCATGGTCACTCAAATTACTGTAACGCTATACATAGTATAATCATCGATCTATGTGAACTTTGTCCTATTTTTGATATATATGGTGACATTTTGACCATTTTGTCTTACTTAGAAGTTCATTACGCACTTTGTGACTCATATAATGAACTATAATATTTAAGACCGTTTTGTTATATTGAGATGTGACAAAGATAAGGTTTTTCTCCAAATCTCTAAGAAAAGTGACTGAGTACTAAAAATAGAGATATTCAAGAATTGTTATTTCATTAGTTTCATAGATAAATCCTCTATTCAGTCTCGTGTTACAATTGTCTAACAATGAGAACATTATTTACTTAGCTTTAATACGATGTACAGTAACTAAAATTCCAATAGAGAAGTAATCAAAGTATTACGGGTACATTTCTAACTACTGTCAAAATAGTGTGGTTGTAATAAACTTTTGTAAATTGCATATAAACGTATGGTTTAGTGGTTAAAGGCCTAACTTGAACGGTTTCCAAGTGGCGCAGATTCCAGTCCCGCTACGTTCAAATTTTTAAATGATTAAAAAAAAATCCTTATTCTAAATGATTAACACTTTAAAAACATAAAAAGTCATATAATTAGTTATAAACCCTTATTTATATTACGCAATTACTAGTTAGTATAAGGTCATTTCTCTACATGCACATGACATTCGTGTAGAGGTCGATAGAAAGTCAACATGTGCATTATTAATAAGATAAGGTATATAAATGTAATATGCTGTTATAATAGCATTATTTTTCAACACATATTCTACAATACTTTATACGACAAAAAATAAGAAAGATAAACGAAATTTCTATTAATAAATCTAATTTTTTTTTTAACTTCACGCTGGTACCCGCATATAGCAGGGTAGGCAGAGGGAACCAGAGAACCTAGTGTTAAGACACTCCATTCTCTTTCAACAATTTCGTTCCCCACTTTCCGCCGAATTGAGGCATTGCGTGTTGAGTGGCGGAACTCAACGCCGCGTTTTGCCTTGTTACCAACCCAAGAAATGAAAATACTAAATTTTACATTTCTTGGAGTGGGAATCGAACCCACAACCTGTCGCGTTTACAGTCACACGCTTGTGCCTCTGCGCCACGACAGGCGTAAATCTAATACTAATTAATAATTATATAAATTGTATCAACATTATACAGATAAAATATACCATACGACATTGCGAAATACAAATTAAAAATAAATATTTGAAGCTACGAGTTACGTCACGCTAAACAGCCTATGCCAATAGTAGAGATATACTTTTTATATAATAAAGTCAAGGTAATTATCCTTTTTTATAGTAATTATACCTATAAAATTTTATAATTTCATTTCGCTAAAGAAAACATATTTAAAACACAAAATACATAATAATCTAACATATATTCTAATAGATTGAGGAAAAACTTTATGCGAACGAAGGACTATAAAAAATTGTATATTTTAGAAGAAGCATACAAGAAAGCTAATATTTTTCGTATTTGTTTGTTGTTTTTTTATATTTTATACACGCTACATACACATTACACATGCTTGACATACATTTATGTATGTAAATAAATTGTAAGTTTAATGCCATTGAAAAGATTTTCATGTAAAATATTGCCAAGACGCGAGCATATAACTAATAGAATAGAATAGAACAGAACAGAACAGAACAGAACAGAACAGAACAGAACAGAACAGAACAAAATAGAAGATCTTTGATGCACACACAATAAAATATAAAAGAAAGGAAACAATAATATGAACTCATGCAATGTATGCAAAGGCAGTCTTATTGCTTCAAGCAATCTCTTACAACAACCTTCGTTAAGTATAGAGACAAATGAAAAGAGGAAAAGGGAATAATGCAATTCCGTATTAATAAAAAAAAAAATATCAATATTATTAATATAAAAATACTGTAATTTACATGGTAATATATAATATTCATTTCTTGCGCCATTGTATACAAACATGACAATGTCGTCTTACGAATTTTCCATCAGGTCGCATGTCCTGACCCGAGTTTAAGATTTTTTTACCCATCGCAGACAAAAGTGCACAACACCACTAAAGAAGTTTTCACTTTAAGAGTTATCAAATCTTCTGTTGAGCTGTATTTCTAACTCTACAAGCCCTAACTTAACAAACTTTATATTTTAGTCTTAGGACAATTCTTCAATATTAGATGTAGTAATGAACAGTGAGTGCTACCTTATATATAACAGAATATTTGTTGCATCAACTAATTGAAAATTTTAAGTGTTAACATTTAAATACTAAAACAAAAATGGAAAATCCACCACATTTTAATTATCTAATACGATATATCCGGCCTACATTGGTTATCACTTTATGAGTCAATGATATAAAACGCATTATTGTACTTATTTAAGTTATTTTTAGAGATAGACAAAGTAGTGTGATAAGTATGTATAAAAATATATCAAGAATATCGAAACAAAATATAGTATTGTTTAATTTATTCATTTATCAAGGTTCAATATATAGCATATCGTGTCTTCTTAAAATTTCAGTAGCGGACACTCAGAGCTATGAGGAATTAAACTAAATGTAGGTATAAATCTGTTACGTATCTTTCTTTCAGTCTAAATCAACGAAGATGCGATCCGGTGTCTTCTTATGAACCTTATTTTCTAGTTAAAGGGAGACCAGCATAACGTGAAAACAAATTGTAAATATGTTTTTTTAGTTTCTTTTTTTAAAAATATCATCATTATTAATGCTAGTCATTGCTGGCATATGTTGTATATTGTACTTCAACAAATGATAAGTAAATATGAACAAGTATTTATCTAATTAATCCCGTAATAAATATACCTTAATCTATAATTCGTAACTCCATAAATAGGTAATAAGGCCTATATCAATGAAATAATAATTAATTCTGGAAAATAAAATATCTTTGGTATTCCAAAGATATTTTACTTCAAAAGTTAAAAGTACCTAAAATCATTATTTATAAGTAAAATGTTAAGCTTTTGCTAATATTTTGCAAATAATAATATGCTGAACAAATGCGTTATATATACGTGGCTAAGACGTTATCTGTTTGCCGTCATTGTATTTCAAAAAATACCTATATGTAAACTTCAAACACAATATACGATAATTTGTAAGCAATGCATTGCGCGTAAAATATGTATATTTATTCAAATCTATGAAGACTACTGCCGTTATTTAAAT
>JAKGSA010000119.1:194023-272973 GCA_033558755.1 Philaethria dido
ATAGACATCTACAACACCGGAGATGTTGTAGATGCGTTGCCAACCTAGAGGATAGAGTCGGAAGGGGAGGATAATGTAGTAGTCCGCTATCGGAACCACCACATTTTTGGGAAAGAATGGGTGGGAAAGGGGAAAACCTGGCTTACATGCCATCGAACCGGAACACATCACAAGATATTTGGCGGTTCGTCTTTGACATGATAGTGGTCGCGAGCCAGACGGAGGACGAACCTCCTACCATTATTTATAAGTAAAATGTTAAGCTTTTGCTAATATTTTGCAAGTAATAATATGCTGAACAAATGCGTTATATATACGTGGCTAAGACGTTATCTGTTTGCCGTCATTGTATTTCAAAAAATACCTATATGTAAACTTCAAACACAATATACGATAATTTGTAAGCAATGCATTGCGCGTAAAATATGTATATTTATTCAAATCTATGAAGACTACTGCCGTTATTTAAATTAGAATTCCAAAACTAGATAAAATTTAAAATTTTACCTATCAGCTGGATTATCCACTTTTAATTCAATTTCTTCTTGCTTAACGTTAATTTCTTCGCTTTTTGCGCTAACATTAATATTGGAAGGTTCAGCCTTTAAAGCACCGACACGTGGTTCACTGTGCTCCTTTGCTTGATGATCACTCTTATTTATTTTCACTTTTTTACTCGAGCTATTTCCCATTTTGACTCTTATTACAAACTATTACTAACTAATTATTATTTGAGTCTTTAATACCGACGATTTAACGTATGACTGGACACTGATAGAAAGATATTTGAGTTTTAAAGATAATTCATATAAGATAACCGTTAAATTTACAATTAACGAATGTCGGCGGAAAGTAAGCCTTGATAAGTATTGATGTACTTTGGACCAAAAAATAATAAAATAGATATAATTTTGTATATGTATATAGAGTGCAAAAATTGTGCTGACAGAGGATTATAGGATACACAATTTTCTATGTAGCGAAAAATTTTAATAAACAAATATTTTTATAACAATCTATTAGTTAAGACACTAAAGTAATAAAATAAATATTAAGCCATTCTACCAGGTGTCTGATAAATATTTTCGTATATAAAGTGCATCCAATCAAAGTGTTCTTAGCAATGCGTGCACTGCTGCCGAAGAAAATGGGCTACTAGTACAGTTTTTACTATGCGTACTATGTGTAAACATTTCCACCTCTTTAAATAGTATATTAATCAAATTGCGACATGTAACATCTTCGATATTATATTGTGCTCATACGTATATTAATAATAAGCTATTATTTAAATCTCGCATTACCTCTAATTTGATGTCTTCAATTTATTAATACTTGAAATTGTCTTATTAAATATTATTGACCATAATTGTAAAATCATCAGAAAAGATTATCTACATTTGTATAATAATATATTTTAAAAATAAAAATCTAATACAAAAGTCTAATCATTTATTACATCGGTAGAATCATATAAATTCCTGTCTGCCAAATGAACGTAAAGGACTTATCGTTCTTATCTGTTCCAAAGCAAACAATTTTCCAAGTACTTATTTGATTACGGTAGATTTCATTACGTTAATCCGTCATTCGCTCGTACTATTTCTTTTTACCAAGACGAAATCGATGTACATATATATCCATATGTTTTAAATAAATTTATTTTTTATTATAGTATACAGCAGTGGCGAGGAGTAAAAATTTTAAAAAAGTAAGTCGGTAAATAAAAAAGCCGGTATATTTAAGGAAGCCAGTACAGGATATTAAGTTATTTAGTAATCTCACTATCGAATTTTGCTTAACACCTTTAGATCGTTTTAGATTTCAAAGTTTTAGTTTTTATGCAGTTTTGTACCCAAAATTTTCCTGACGACCTTTTTTTTAGCTCTCCTACCTTTCTTGACCTTGTTGCTTTGCAAACTCAATTACAATTTAAGCTCCACATTTTACTGACGACCATTTCTTTTGTTCCTTTGTTTCCTACTTGTTTTTTTACAAAATTGCTCCTAAATTTTTCCAAACAATTTTGTCTTTTACAAAAGGTAGGTCGATGGGAACCGTTTTATATGGATGTCGCGCCACTGGTATACAGTGCATAATAATACTATAGGTATAGTCACATGGTTTCTCTCTTTTAATATAGTAAGTTCAGCTTTTTAAGTCACCTATATTTTTCGAATACGAATAATTGGCCGCAGGATGGGAACAATAATATCAAAGCCAAATAAAATAACTAAATATTATGAATGGAGTAAGAAAAAGGAAAACATAAATACTTCATAGTATAAATTACTATTTTATTTAAACTAACATTACCATAATTATATTTAAAACAAATAAATATTTTAATTACAATATAAAATTAGAATTGTTCTTGTAGAGACCTATATTTCCTTATCGCAGTTTCAACAAAATCTGTAGCCCTCTTCAACCGCTCAGGTGTAACAAAAGAAGTCAAATCCGATACATTAAGCAAAGAATCCACGTTGAAATAGTTGCAAAGTGGCGTCATGTTGCAAATTCCGAAAAACGAAAAGATAAGTGTCGGAATTGAAGTAACGACGTACATAATTGCTCTTTTAATACATCCAACGAGTGACTGAAAATATGAAATCATTTTTTATTTGTATCTTAATAATATATATCAATATAGTTAATAGTAAGTAGAAATATAACAATATAGTTAGAATTTGTCATTTATTTAATCGTCTGGTTTTAGTAGGTTTCTTTTTTAAACATTTTTTTTACGCTTCACGCTGTATTCGCACATAGCGAGGAAAACTGGGGGAACGTGAGAACCTAGAATTTAAGACACTACGTTCATATGATCCGTTCCCCTCTTTCCGCAAAATTGAGGCATTGCGTGCTGAGTGGCGGCGATACTCAACGCCGCACTTTACCTTGTTACCAGAGCGAAATGAAAATATTAAATATTAATTTAATTATTATAAATATTTAATATGTTCCTGTCCTGGAGAGGGAATCGAACCTACAACCAGTCACGTTTACAGTCACACAACTGTGCCTCTGCGTCATTACTGGCCTCTGTTAAACTAAATTATTATTCTTATTAAAATAAAATAATATCTACTGTTCTTACCGTTACTATTGAGCAGATGAGACTGAACGGAGATAGATTTATTTCTTGTGACTCTAATACAGGTACAACGGGATTTCGCACTTCATAGATGGTCTCTATAGAGGGACGCTGATAAGCAAATGGTAAAGAGATTGCCTGAAAATAAGATTTTTTAATCAAATACAAACACAATATTTTATTACAATAAATATGTACGTTATAAGCATTCAATATTGTATACTTATCTATCTACAAAGTATCATATAATAAAACTAGGTGCTTTAATTTTCAATATAAATTGAAATGAAAATGGTAATGTTCTCGCCTATAAAGTACCTAATAGCTGAATCACAATTACGCTATTATGATTACTAAATGAACGATAATATTTGAGCAATCCATACACATTATGTAAAATGACTATTACAAGCAGCAATTTTCGTGGGCAACAACTGGAAACAACGACTCTATATTTTATTGTATTTACACTTATTATAAGTTCATCATAGTCTCCCTATAGTTATACATTGCTTCACATGTTTTCACGGTACAATTATTAAAATTAGAATTTTTTATATTTATAACGTGGTAATAAATTTTTAGATTTTATACTTAAGTATAAAGAACTTCAAATAATAGACGTAATGAATAGAGTATTACTATAAATATATCGAAAACTTACTTGGGCAGAAGCTCCACCATATTCAACCAAATTATTGTCAAAATATGCGTAATTGGCTGCACACGCCGCCGATAAAATTGAGGCAATTACAACAATTCTGATCATCTGAAAAATTTAAAAAGGTATTAAATAATATCAATAAAAAATTTATTACGCTAAAATCTTGATAAATTCTACTATTTACTATATATTTTTCAAAACATAAATATTGAAAAGTGGAACGAGCAAAAGTTTAAGCTAAAAGTTTTTACTCTCAATTTAGATAAGGAATTATTTATTTTCGAAAGAACTTACCTTGATATGTTTCTTCCTGTGACTATGTTCGTCGCAGAAGATCTAAACTCATAATGTACAATAATCCACATGTCAATTGCATATATAGGAGAATAAAGCGTAATGAGCCTAATATTATTAATTACTATTACTAAGAATATAATTAAAATTGTATAAATTATATTACACTGGAGAAATTAGTACAAAGAAATATTTTAAAAGGATAATTAGTTAATATGGGTATTTCCGTACTTCTTGGGTTATAGATGATTTCCATGAAATTTTTGCGTAATAATATCATGGGTTGATCAAGTTTATCAATCTTTAATGAAAAATCTTTTCATATATAATAAGGAAGAAGAAGAATGTTTTTTTCCTATCAATATACACTTTGCAATAGTAATTTAACTTACAAGTTTTTCTATAGTTACTACAAAGCTATGAGTCCACGATTTTTATACGAACAGCGAAAGAATGGAACTCATTGCCCGCGCCTGTATTTCCAGAGTCGTATTATTTGTGGATCTTCAAAACAGGAGTTAATGGTTATCTTCTAGGTAAGCGTGTGTCATCGTAGACCGCATCAACGCTTAACATCAGCTTGGTGTGGTCACACGTAAGCCTATCATTTATAAAAAAAAAAAAAAGAAAGCTTCACCATGTTCCCCGAATGTAAAATATATAGTATGGAAATGGGATGAGTGTTTTATAAACAAACAAGTCGGTTACAGACACAAAACTTTGTAAAATAATTAATTACAGAGTCAGGATAGAACAAGATAGATACATTATTCTAAAGCATTTAAATATACTACTGACGTAAACTTAAATAACTAAAGCATGAACTACTTTGAATTCTATTTATATGACAAAGACTTATTAATGCAAATAGTATTTTGTTAAAGCTTACAAAAATATAATATTTTTCAAGTATGTGTTTTTTCGATATTCAGTCTGATATTAGATTTTGTCCATATCCGGTATCCGACTGGATATATCTACCTTATACTCATATATCGGACCTGATTTCGGATCTTTAAATCCATTTTGTCTTCTAATATGAACATAAAAAGTATAAAAAAAATTATTCGTTTCATATTTCTATATATACTTATCGTATATGACTCAAACTAATTAAGCTAATATAATAAGCATTAAGGGTCATAATAAAATGATAGAGAGATTTATGTTTTAGAAACGCTTTTTTCTATTTACTAACGTTTGGACTGTACAGTGAGCCGCAATTAAAGGATTTGATATATTTTCGAAAGGTATTTAATTTGAAATCATATAATTTTGCTCTTTTTCTTTTATATTATGTTATTTTTTTTTCATTTTAGATGCCAACTGTTATTTTAGTCGTATCTATAATAATGTTAGTGGAAACAGCAACTGCGATGTCTTCGTTTTGGAGGTATTTGGCCTCTCCTCAGCTTATAACCAACGAGCACGAGTCTTCATAATACCACTATAGTCTATAATACATACAGTAATGTGTAAGATATGTAGAAATAACAAAAACTAAAATATAAAATTATATTAAAAATATACTACCATTTACGATTACTTGTAATTTTTTAAATAATCATATAAGACAATATAATTTATATAGCCGTAAAATGAGAGTACTATTACTACTGTATTTTAGTTATATAGAATTACCATCTTTACTCCGTTCCCCACTTTCCGCCGAATTGAGGCATTGCGTGTTGAGTGGCAGAACTCAACGTCGTGCTTTGCCTTGTTACCAAACCCAAAAATGAAAATATTAAATTTTACATTTGCTGGAGTAGGGATCGAACCCACAACCTGTCGCATTTACAGTCGCACGCTTGAAAAAAAAAACCATCTTTATGTTTCCCCTTTTCTATTCAGTCAGAGAATAAAAATTGAACATCAATTATACATACATACATAGTTTCACGCTGTATACCGCATATAGCAGGGTAGGCAGAAGGAACCTGAGAACCTAGTGTTACGACACTTCATTCCCCACTTTCCGCCGAAATGAGGAATTGCGTGCTGAGTGGCGGAACTCAACGCCGGGCTTTGCCTTGTTACCAAACCCATAGCAGTTATACATTTGTAATTACATTATATACTATTAATATAAGAATAGCAAAAGAATATAATTTAAATAGAAGCATTAGATTGTATAGAATTATTTCAAGTATAATATGTATGTATATATATGTATGTATGTATGTATGTGTAATATGTAGTAGGTAACTACCTATTAAACTATTATTCATACGCCTGATGTAAACGGTGTTTAAATTTCTATAACCTTTTATTATTTTCACATTACCCTTAGTTTAAAATGCACTGTATAATCTATTTAATAAAGAATAGAAGAGCTAATTAATTTTTTTTAGTTCTAGACTTAAAAATAATGAAGTTATATAAAAATATTTCTCCTTTTTGTTAAGCTATGTTTTTTTTTTTATTTTAAAACCGTTTATATTAAAGTAGAGTTACTAAAATAACTAATATAGTAGTAGAGTTACTAAAGTAACTAATAAATAATATCGAAATTGGTTTTTTAATGATGATAATGTAAGAATGTATACAAAAAGACTTTGAAAAAAAACTATAGTTAACCACACTAATGTAGATGAGGTTTTCAGCCATAAATAATAAAAGATTTTACGTAAATAATATTTTTAATTATATTATAAAATGATTTGTTAAATTAATAGTAAACTCCGCGTCGCTTTCTGGTACCCGGCTCTGGTACACGCTGGATCTTTTGATATTTATCAATAGCAGTTTTCACGAAATCTGCAGCGGTACTAATCTTCTCCAATCTGTCAGGTGTCATTAGAGCTCTCATCTCCTCATGAATGGGTCCAACGCCATTAAATGTAATTTTACATAGATTTGTGTATGAACATACTCCCACTGTCAAAAATGACCCAAGAACCAGTACAAACATACTACTTAAGACCCAACTAAAAATTCTTCCAGTGAAACTCACCAATGTCTAAAATAAAAAAAATAATAATACACCTAAATATATAGGAAGCTGGAATTAGATAATACTATGCAATATGATAATTTATTTAAAAAATCTTTTATGTTTTAAAAAAAAGTTTTCCATTATTGATGTCGTACAGAGTAATTAAGACGTAAGAATATATCTGTCTGAGTGTCTATTCAAATACCAATCAGTGAAAAAGTCCAATAGTGGGTAAGGAACGAAATGGTGTGCATTCTGGATTACTAAGCTCTCCCTACATACTTCAAAAAATGTTCGTTCGTTCTTAAAAATATAGTAATCTATACTTACACGAGCATCGGGTACTTGGCTCCAAAGCAAACCAAAGGTGGACGTATCAGGCTCCATGTAATAATCAGCAGCATTTTGTCCGTAAACATCGTAACTAGAAATATAGTATTTTTTATATAATAAAATAATAGAAAATGTGGAAATAAGTAAAATAGCATTAAAAACAACATACTTGTTTAGCGGGTACCCAGGGTTATAACCGTATGCAGGCGCATATGGAATGTCAGGATAGGCGACTTCTACAGGATTTGTGAGAGCAAAACTGTTGTCCTGAGTAATGAAAATCGAGATATAAATAAAAGTTAGGTATATGCCATTATTTTGTAAGTAAGCTTCTCAAATATATCATAGCTAGCGCTGTCATGAAAAAATAGTGCTATATATGTCTTCCGTTATTATAGGACATTTCAGTTAGGAAATTTATTGAGTACATAAATACTGTTAAAAATGAACACAGTTATGAACTATAAATCAAAAACACTTTTTTAGTCTATTTTAAACAAGCTACTCGTACTTACAATTCTGTTAACATCCGTAACAGCTGAAGGCATAGGCTCGTCAGATAACATGTCATGTTTTCCAATATTTCCCAGTGGACGCACAGGTTCAATTCTGGCACGTCCTTCAAATCTACGTTCTTCGCCTCTATATATTGGATGATGATCTAAATCTGGGTTTCCTTGTTGCTGGTGAATAGGATGTGTTTGGAGACCATCTACGATATCTGGTTTGAATGTTGACTCTAGAGTAGACAGTGGTGGTATTTCAGCACATAAAGCTGAAACTATGGTGACTAAGAAAGCTACAAGTTTATACATCTGTAAAAAATATAAACAAAATGTAATACCAAAAATATATTACAAAATACAAATAGAGGTCACACAGTATTAATCAACCATAATATTGAGAACAGTTTTAAAAATATAAATTTAAACTTACTTTGTAATATCCTGATCCTTACTTGGCAAAATCCTGTAAAGAACTGATGCAGTATCCCATTTCTTTAAACTATTTATAGAAATGAAATTAAAAGGACACAAATTTTCTATGGACTTATCTTCAGGACATTGTTTAGGAACAATAAGAATTCCATTATAACAAAAAGATAAGATGTTCGTCAAATCTTCGGAATGTAGTATGCTATTTTACGCACCCATATTGGAATTTAAATTAAAAAAAATACCATTATATAATAAAAATATTTAATTAGAGCAACTCAAAATAGACAACGTTTATACCTCCCCTAGATACATATGAATAAAATATACAGAGTAATTTTTTTTTTTTAACTTCACGCTGTAACCCGCATAGCAGGGTAGGCAAAGGGAACCAGAGAACCTAGTGTTAACACACTCCATTCTCTTTCAACAATTCCGTTCCCCACTTTCCGCCGAATTGAGGCATTGCGTGTTGAGTGGCCGAACTCAACGCCGCACTTTGCCTTGTTAACAAACCAAGAAATGAAAATACTAAATTTTACATTTCCTGGAGTAAGAATCGAACCCACAACTTGTCGCGTTTACAATCGCACGCTTGTGCAGAGTAAAATGGTTACTATAATTAATCTATGTATAAACAAATACAATAGAACTAATTATGGTTCACAGATATTATTATGACACAGTCGTGTGTCATGGTATAAGCGGAATATGGATGACGAAGTTGTTTTCTCTACATAGAAATTGTAATAATATACCGTACATACTCTTCATAAAAAATATCATGAGTTTATTTTTGAAAATCAAATTAAATGTCTCATAGCAAAATATCTTCGCACTTAACAGGATAGTCAAATCAGAGGGAGCCTAATGTTCAAACTCTTCGATCGCTCCTTTCCGCCCTAATTCAAGGCAATGAAAACTTTCTTTAATATACATATACTTATATTACTTATATTACTTATTATACTTATATTATAAAAATATAAATAATAATTTATAATATATCAGAAACATTACGTATCTGTAAACCTTCTACCGATCTCATATTTTTCCTTCTTCTGACCTAGATAAACAAGTGACTACGTGAAGTTCAAAGATACATACATATGTCCTCATATGAATATATCTGTTTAATGGCTCAATACGTTGACAACACACATTCTTACATTTTGTCGATTTATATTTATTTATGAAAATCATAGAGCAAATTTAACATATTCATTTAAAATTCAGGAAGTCCATTTTTTGTAAAAGTTAAGAAATTAAGAATTGAACATCGTAAAATACAACATGTATTGTAAAAAAATAGATACAGTTATTACCAGATACAGTACTGTTAAATAAACAACTTATATTTTTATTAACTTATTATGGTAACGTAAAAAAATATTTTCATATCTTCAATACAAAGACTTAAATAGTTATTATAGGATATTGACATTTATTATTTTTTTATTTAAATTACAATAAATAAATAAGCTATTTCAAATAACTATTTAAAATTATAAAGCTAGCAGTATTTTTCATACTAAGCTGTGACATTCACAGTCATACTAAACTTTTGGCTGTTCCAATTTTACCCTGAATGAAGAGATAATTAAATATATAAGAATTTTTCGCACATTAGAATGACCTATTGTCGAGACACTTCGTTTTTTACTTTCCACCTGAAATTGAGTTCCAGAGCAATGACAATACTTGAAATATAATGATTTCAATTCTGTTTACAGTTCGAAGCTGAACCTGCGTTATGATGGTGCATATAATTAATAATATTTTGTCTAACCAAGCCATGAAAAGATCATTGTTATGAGTACATTCCATTACGAATTTTGGGGTTTGAAGTCACAATCATCACTTTCAGCTCAACACGTGTCAACTGTACGTAGGGTACATATTGATCAAAATAGTATCATTCATTTGAAATTAGTCTTATAAAAGGTACCTTTAAGATCCAAAATCATATATCAATTCATAAAAACATTGTTAATGTGTACAATGGAAATTTAATAATACAGTATTTTATTCCTTATGGTGGCATAATTCATGCTTTACCTCGTAAAGCGAGGCAGTCAGTAACTGTCAAGACATTCTATTCGCCGCTTTTCGCCCAAGCTGTAGAGTAGCGGAACTCAACGCCGCACTTTGTCTTTGACCAGAGCGAAGAAATGAAAATACGAACGAAATAGGAATCGAACCAACGATAAATCACGTTTACAATCGCTGTTCCACTAGGCTACAATGCCCTATATTTATGTAATATAAAATAAAAATAATAATTTAAAAACTTAAGACATTATTTGTTAAGAACAAAAGTCTAATATCCTCAAGTGCAAATAACCAGTACAATACAATTGTGATGTCACTACAAGAGGAATTATTTTTGTACAGTGAGTCACGGACATACAAAGCCAAAGGCACATGAATATAAATGATTCTACTTAACTGTCGCTACATTTTGAATCTTTATTAAGGAACTTTAAATATTTAACGAAATAGTATTTATTAAACGTTTTATAATAACGTGTTGAAATTACCAAGAAACTAGATACCTTCATTTGAATTACATATTGTTTTAATTGTGGTCTTTCGATATAGTATAGGAATATGATATTCAATTAAGCTAGAAAAGGACAAAGTATATATTAGTAACATTCTCTTTAGCCACACTTCTTAGTAAAGTATTATTAGCGTTTAAGAGCACATATGCGTTACAGTATAACTACATACAATTACAATGTGAAACGACAATATAAATAACATTGACTTGTTAAAACACTGCGCCTTATCTTGAAAGAGTTGTGATACCATATGTTTTCGTTTTATATTTACACCAGTTGCAGTTTTGCATTGTGAGTTTGCGGTGCGTTGGCACTCTCTTATCATAAACATCACCGGCCCACGGAGCAGAGTTAATTATATAGATTTGACCGTTATCATTTTATCTCTGTGGTACATACACCACCACTACAATATCAGTGACTAGTCATATATGAGATTGGACGCATTCAGGACACAAAATGGGAAATTCTAAGAGTAAAAAGATGAAGATAAGTCAAGCGGAGGCTCAGGATCGCCCAGCGGAAGATAACCGGGAACGCATAAATACCATTAAAACCGAGTCTCTGGATGTAAATGTAAGCAAAAATAGTGGTCAAATTGAAGTAGCCACCGAACAAATGGAAGAGAAAAACAACGATAATGCAAGTAGTGCATCGACTGTGGAAGTTTTAGATGATAAGTGATACGTGCCATATTATTATAGTAAACTTTTTTTTAATATTCACACCCAGTGCAATCTCCTGTTAAACGTGATTTTTATTTTTGTGACTTTATCATGGCTTAAATATACTCAATTTTAATGAAATATGTTTTTATAATGTTCCTTTCATACATAGGGATGTTCCTTAAGTTAAAGTAATTCTTATATCATAAAAACTATATACAATATATTTGTGAAAATAAAATAAAATATTTTTTTAGTTTTGTTTCTTTTTTACTAAAATGTTATTCAAACTTTTCTTACAATAACATAGTCCACATAACGTGTAATTCTAAATAAACTTATTTTAAAGCTAATTAAATTAGAGCCCTAATATTTAGGTACATATATTATAGAGACATTTTTTTATCATAAAATAATATATCAATAGTTAATAACTTCCAAGTTAAATTCAAATTATTTTTACATTTTTTATGCAATGAATTGAGTTTCGCTACTTAACTAGCTTTGTCACGGTTTTGGTGTCATTATGTGTATGATGTACCTATATAAGCTTACTGCAATCAAAGTTTAATGTTATCTAGTGGCTTGGATAAAATGCTTATAATTTTGTTTGTGGGGTTAAGATAGACGTGATAAGATAAACCTTCTTAATTTCCATCCTTTTGGTAACGATATTCATATATCATCAAAATTTGTAACAATCGTTTAGGTATAAAAATATCTATTTTTAAAACGCATACACTTTAAATATCAATAACTTATAGAAAAATCGAATATATGCATTCTAGTATGACACGTTGTATAGCCATACTTTATTATACTATAACAATATGAAACTTATTTCAAATCTGTATTAACTCTTTTAGGTTAATTTAATAACAATTTCATAGGACAGCAATTCGATTTTCCTCCATTATAATCAACACAGTTATTTCGATGATGAATCGAGATCTTCCCCTTCCTGTATAACTACTGAATCTACCATCACATATTTTATGAGCATTTTTTCATGATTCATCCTTCCAATGTTGATACCAAAAACACATAGATAAAATAAATCTATATCATAGAAGAACAGATACTGAGTAATTGGTAATTGTTTATTCATCAGTAAAATATTTACAAAATGCAAAATCGTTGTTCAAAAAATTCTTTGTCTTAAACATTTAATACGTTCTGAGAAAATGTTACAAAGCAGTTAGTTATCTTTATCAGGCTTTTAAAAATTTTAAAAGTTTAAAAAAATCTGCGATAAAAAATTAAAAAAGAACTAGTATGTATAATGCTTGAAATTAAAGATTTGAAACGGAAGAAAATAATCTATATGTAGGTATATATTAAACGTTTGCCTTACTAAGTGACTGGCGACCTACAGGCGAAACTACTGGTCGTAGAAAACTGAAATTTGCCATGTAGGCTCCTTGGGGAGTTTAGGGGTACACTAAGAGAGGATATCAAAATTCCTACGAAAACGGGATTTTAAGTTTCATAGTCTACATAAACGAAGTCGTGGGATACAACCGTTAATACATATTACACCGTCGTAATAAAAAATAAAAAAAGTAACATTAACACATTACAAAAAATATGAAAAAAAGCACTTAAATATAATTGTCCTAGATCGGTGTACCCTGTTAATAATATTTCGGTGAGATAAGGCCGTACTTGGTTATTAAATTAAACCTGCTTTTACTATATGGACATAAAAATGGTGATGTTATCATCAATGCCAAAACACGGAAGAATAATATATCTGAGGACTCTTTTATGTAGTAGTAGTACTGTACACTGTAATTTTTTTTCAACTTCACACTGTATTCCGCACATAGCAGGGTAGGCCGAGAGAACCCGAGAGCCTAGTGTTAAGACACTCTGTTATGTTAAGATTTCCGTGTCCTACTTTCCACTGAATTAAGGCATTGCCTTCTGAGTGATGTACAATAGTATGTATAATGTACATACAACAAAAGAGAAGAATGCTTAAATCAAATCAAATCACATAATTTTATTCAAAGTAAGAAGTTACAAACTTCACTTGAACGTCAAATAATTTACCACCAATTCACAAAATTTAATGCCTCAGACCTGAGAAGAACCGGACCAAGAAACTCAGCGGGACATTTTTTTTTCCTCTGTCAATACTTTACAATTATTAATTAGTGACAATGATACCTTTGAAATAGACTGGAGCGAGCATTTCATTCCCAAGGCTTAAAATTATACCTAAGTTACAAAAAACTACATAAAACTACCTAAAATGATATCGATATCGCGCTTTTATGAATATAAACGTGTTAGATATTTCAATGTAGATAATACCTTCGTGTGGTATAACAATCAAGGGGGTCTGCACGTGCCACCCCATGAGCTTAGTCGGTATAGATAGATTACCTTCGTCAAACATAACAACCAAACAAATAAAATGTGCAAACATATAAAAACTATTATTTTATTTAAGCTTGTTAATGAAACTGTTGAAAGATAATTCTTTCAATCAAACAATACGCATTAACACAATGTACGATGATAGGTGATGGCATAATAAAGTGTAATATTTCAACTGTGAAAAATTTTGAAGCAAACTTTTTTATATGGCACATACCGTTTGACGTACTCCCAGAAAAGTCTTATCTGCTCTTCCAATGTAACATTCATCATACTTAATATGGAAAAATATCTTTCTTTTATTGACATTTAACACTTTGAATAACCAATATACAATAACTATGCAATATACACAAACACTGCCAATTCAGTTTCAATTTGTATTCTTAGTCATTATAAATTGAACTGGGAATAAAATTTTTATTGTCTTTCTATGAACGTGATGTTGATACGATGTTTCATACTATTACTATTAGTAATACCTACCACCGCCACTCCAGCCCTACGAGTTCAGGGTTGAATTCAATCGATGCCCATTATTGAAGTTACTTATAGCTCAAGTTTCATATTAAGTCATTTCTTATTCAACTATTATTGATTATTGGTGAGTATAAAACAATTATATAATGGTTCACCCACCTACTGTGTCATTTCTTATTAAATATGAATGATAGAATCGTATGTCTATAATAAATATATTTTTTATTTTCTTACTTAATATTAAATTATCAATTTTTAGTACATACATTCATTTTTCTAATGAAAAGTGACCTTGATGTACTTTTAATACAGAATAAATAAAATAAAAGAGAATTGTAAATTTCAATTTCAGAAAATTGAGTAATTTTTTTTCAAACAAATAGGTATATCTCGGAAAATAGAGAAAAATTTGCAAATAAAAGTAGAGGATATTTCCACAATATTTACAAAATAACGTGGCGTTCGCCGCTGGTGCATATATATTTTTTTTTACTTATCGTTTAACATAATCCCACTGAAACATCAAATATCAGGGTTTTATAAAAAATAGTCAAGTTTTAGTTTCAAATATTCTGGATTATCTATTTATTGTACGTTAATAAACATGTAGGTATTTAAATAAATATAAAACGGCAGCAGAAGAGTTCAGATGGCACGAAGCACAGTTAATAAAGAACTTTTATCTGTGAAAAATAATAATAATGAATGATTGTTTAAAACTTTATGACAAAACTGCTATGATTAATGTCATTTCTATAGCACAATTACTTTTTATGAAATGTATACGTAATTATTAAATATTTAATATAAATAGGTTACATATGTATTTCATAGACTGTCATATTTCGTATATGCAGCATTTAAAATTCGAACAAAAATGATAGTTTTTTGTTTGTAGTAAAATAAAACTAATTGTTAGTACAAAAAATTGAAGTACAAATCAATAAACAAAAAGTAATTGTCGTTTGAATTTTTATACATAAACATATAATTAAATAACAAATTATTATGAAAATAATTTAAGAAATTAAATTAATTCATTAAATTGTGACTTTAAAGTAAATAAAAAAACATAAGAACAATAATTATGAAAATAAAGAAAATACCATTGCGTGATCAAATGTTATTGTCGGCATCGGTTTGCATAAATAGTTACAAAAGAGCTGTTGAAGAAATGGTAAATAATAACACTTTTTAAAGTACTTTATATTTTCCTTAACGATATTGTTTCACTTTTATTTTTAGGTGTACAACTCTTTAGATGCAGAATCTACATCAATAGCAGTAAGAGTTAATATTGAAGAAAATTTTATTCAAATATTAGATAATGGTAATGGTATTGAGAAATCAAATTTTACACTGCTGGGAAAGAAATATTCTACCAGCAAGTTTGTTGATATTACGACACTAAAATCTACAGCCGATAAGTATGGCTTCCGAGGCCTATCTCTAGCAAGCATTATTGAAATCTCTCAAACTGTTAAGATTTCCTCAAAAGTAAATAATTGTAATGAAACTTGGATAAAAAGTTTTTATAAAGGCAAAGAGAAAAATATCAGTGCTTATACTAATAGGCCATCCAAAGGAACGACTGTGAGTGTTGTTACACTTTGTTATTTTTTAAATTAAATATAATTATATATTTTTCCATTGTTTATTAGTAAAAATGCATTAATAATAATGAACAGAGCAAAAGATTGTTGCCAGTGTTGGCATTAATATGAATCAATAAGAAAAAATATAAACAGAAATAAGGGCATATGCTTTATGGTATATTTAGAGCTCACAATATTATACATCTATTTTTTTTTATAGGTAGAAGTTTCTGGATTTTTGTATAATTTAAATATTCAAAAGAAATCTACTGACTCTGTCAGAGAACTACAAAATATAAAATTATATTTACAACAACTGTCTTTAGTGCATTGCACTGTATCTATTAGTTTAAGAGATGATTGTAGAAATGAAATAATCTTCACAGTAAACAAAAACAGAGATATATACCAAACACTAAGGTCTTTATTTAATATCCAGCAAAATGATTTACATGATCTTCTAGTAGAAAAGAAACAGTACAAAGTTAGAGGATATATAGGAAAAAATAAAGAAAATACAAAAACACACCATTGGATCTATATAAATGGTAAAATTATTAATAAATCTGTTTTGCACAAAAAAGTTAATAGTATGTTTAATAAAATGATTAAAATGAATGGATGTGGTAATAAAAAAAATAAGGTAACTTTTTTGTATATATTATTTTTATTATTTTTTATGCACCATAATAATATATTTTAAATTTTTCTTGACTCAGATTATGCCAGCAGATGAAAATTATTTATTGAATAATAATTTACCACATTATTTCATTTTCATGTCATGCCCTAATCTTGACTATGATATTATTTATAAGTCTAATGACAATACAATAGTTGAATTCAAGTACTGGCAAGAAATTGAGAAACTTCTAGAAAAGTTAATAAAATTCTACTATGGAGATTTAACTTTAAAGCCTTTAATAATAAAACAAGAATCCAATGTACAACAGAATAAAAAAAATACTGACACAAGAAAAAAAGTGAAAGAAATTATGGAAAAAATATTAAATAATCATACACATAAACCAAAAATATCTCAGTTTAAAAAAGGTGTAAAAGGTTAGTATAGTTTAACTAAGTTAGATTTTTAAAAAGTATTTAGTTATGACAGATTATTTTTCAGGTAAAAATGTTAAAAGAAAAAAGGAATCAAAAATTAAATTACAAGACATTACAAACAAAAAGAATACAATTAGTAAAATTAATTTACTGAAGAAAACAGTTGATTTATCTAAAATAATTGATCAAAAAAATAAGATAACTCCAACATGCAAAGAAAATAATTATAAAGAAAACAAAATGATTAAAAAACATTTAAAAGCGAAAAATAAAAAATGTCCTGGTTACAAAACTGCTGAACCAAATGAAACATCATCTCTAAATAAAGCTAAAGATATAGTTATAAATAAATGTAGAGGAACTTTATGTAAACAAAAACCAGAAGTAATAAAATATAAAAAACATAAGAAATTAGTGGAATACAAAAATGTTGATAATAATTATTCTCAAAAAAAGAAATATACTTCCAAAAACTCCTTAGAACAATATGATATTGTGAAAAAAAATAATCTTGTGTTCAATAACATAAAAATTAAAACGTCATACGATCTTTTAAACCCTGCAAAGATTTTCCACTCATTTATGCCAATTAAAGAAAATGAACTTTTATTTTTTCAAGAACAAACTCAATCGTGTAAGAATGTTTTTTAATTGGCAACATTTTATTTTAATTGAATTGATATTTTCAGCTGTAGTCACAAAGAGCCCAATGTTAAGACACTCCGTTCTCCAATTTTCACCCGAATTCGTAACATTGCATGCTATTGCGTGGCGGAACTCAACACGGTGTTTTGCTTTACCAAAACGAATAAATGAAAATAATGCAAATAAAAGCACCCCCCCCACGTGTAGGAATCAAACTCACAACTACTCCCACTAACAGCCAAACGCTGTCCTACTGTACCATGATTGCCTCGACAGACGTAATTTAATCTTTTCAACGTTCCCTAGGTGTCGCCACTTGTGAAACATATTTCCCTAAAACAACTTTTGATAGTCATAATTATGACAAAGTAATTGAACAAAAGAAAAAGGTTATGAAGCAGTTTATTACCTCAAATTCTTGCAAGAATTTTTTACTAAATGAAAATTATATTCGTAAGAGGACACGATCAAAAACACTTAATCATAATTGGAATAATATGAAAACGTTTAAAAGTACTTTGGATTTGGATAAAAATATGAAAAATAAAAATAGTCACACTTCATCACATGTTAACGAACAAAAAAAAAGTAACACAAATGCTACAATATGTGATATTAACGAAACACCTAATATTGAGAGTATAGATTTCGAAAAAAATAATATTTTACAAAACGTTACGAAAGAGAATACATATACGTACAGCATTGATATTAACTATGAAAATACGTATACAATTGACATGCAAAGTTCTTCATTATTCACTCATAATAGTAATTATAACAAAACCTATTCTTTACAAACATACAACAACTTTAACTACAGAAATAAATCTTTACATTCATTAACATTTGTCACACATAATGAAACATTTAATGACATTGTTAAAAATGACTTAAACAAAAATATTATTATTTCTGAATCTCAAACTTTGGAACCATTGAATTATTGTGAAACTGTATTTCAAAGTGATAAGTGGTCTGATTTTGAGAAAGATTTCAATACAAGCTTTTTAAATAATAACGAAATAGATGCTATGGATCAATTGAAGTCAGCAACTAAACTTATCGGTGAAGAAAAAATAGTTGATAATTGTGAATTTAATGATATTATATCCAATGAAATTAATGAAATAGTTATTAATTCCAATAAGTCTGACAAAATCTTGACAGACGTAGGTAAAAACTCTAATAATATGGATAAACAGAATAAAACACAAGGAATGAAAGTTGTGGAAGAAAAAGTAAAATCTGATACTATTGCAGCGGAATGTGATAATATAAATGCATTTAAAATAAAAGGTAGACCTCATTTTGTTCCCAAAGGTACGCGTGTTCTCTGTTATTTTAAACTAATAATTGATTGTTCTATGGATAACATAATGAAAAACACATTTCAGGAATGTCCCAAATATTTAGTAACAATAATAAAATAACATGTGTTCCCGATAGCGTACAAGAATATTACGAAGATGTAAGTTGATATAATTACTTTAGCAGTTTTGTTTCGCAATAATCCGCCATTTTTTGAATTTTTATTTGTGTTATAGAATGTTTACAAGAACTTTGCTGAAGATGTACTTAATAATTTCAAAATTTACGAGCCAGTAATTGAAAATATTAAAGATGTTATTTCAAAGGATCTAAAAAAAGTTAACAATAAGTTAAATAAAGATAATGCTGACTTGATATTTGATTCCTTCTCGTTGAAAAATGCTGAAGTAAGTATATTACTACTATTTACTTTTATTTCTATTTATAATATACTCATATATATTAGGTATTTCTCGAATTATAGGTTTTGGGTCAGGTGGATGCCAAATTCATTCTAGCTATAATAAAAGGTAGGAAATCTGGAAGCGATGCCTCTTTAAGCTTTTTAGCGCTTTTTGATCAACATGCCGTTGACGAAAGAATAAGACTTGAAAATAATTTAAAAGGTAAAATAGTTAGTGATTATTATTTTATATAATAAATTGTAAAATACGCACCTACAACTATTTCTTGTTAAATAATTAATTTTCAGTCCAATTTAACGGCATAATTGCTAAACATGTAAGATTTAAACTTAGGAAAATATCTTCGATTGATTTTATCTCCACTTAAGAGTCAAATGTGTTGAATGTCTAAACAGTTTGGGGCCAAAATATTCCATTATTATTGTAAATGCGAAAAACGAATCGATCAACTATTTTACAGTAATTTACCTAAACATTAAAATCACATATAGGCTATCATTTATTCAAAAAATAATGTAATTTTATCATAGATAGGTATTTATTTCACCAAATTGGATTTGTATCCATAACCATTGCAGTCATTAAAAAAAATTAAATAATAAGAAGAGAATATACATACATACACATACATAGCTTCACGCTGTATCCCGCATATAGCAGGATAGGCAGAGGGAACTTAGTGTTAAAACACTCTGTTCCCCACTTTCCGCCGAATTGAGGCATAAAATATGTCAAGCTATAAGAAAATCGTTAACATACGAAAATCGATACATTTATGGTAATTTCTAACCTTGATTTGTTTAGATTATTTAAACGCCAATGAATGGGAAAGCGTTTCAATAGATTCTGTTATAAAAATAAAACTAAGTCAAGAAGATTATTTCTATGTTTTTAATCATAAAGAAAAATTTTATCAATTCGGTTTGCAATGGACATTTGAAAACAATGAAATTTTGATTCATGCTATACCTACAGCGATCCTTGGTAAGAATATAAGAGAGGTTAGTATCGCTGAAAGAGTCATAGGTACCTACCTAATTTTTATTAAGTGTTTCAGAGGTTTTTTATCGAAATATGTATTATAAATATTATTAATAATAGAATAGGTCTAGAGGCGTTGTTTCGATTGCACATTTGTACATGTAATAATTGATTGCTTGGTTGAATTTGAAATCCAGAAATATTAAAAATAAATATTTAATATTTCACACATGTGTTCAATACCATAAAACGGGCCACTCGAATATAAAAATACGTTAATATTACACGTACAGCTTAATTTACTTTGTTATAATTTTGATCCGTTCTTATGTAAACATTTTTAAAATTACCTAATTGAGGATAGTAGTAACTTAACACTATCCTCGCAGTTTGGGGGCAACGGTGGATCCATGGTTAATCCACAGTGGATCCACAGTGAATCCACAAAGAAACCGACGTGCATCCACTGTTTTTTTTTATTTTTAGTTAGTTATATATAGTTTAAAATTTAATAAGAGCAACCAAGATTTTATTAACTTGTATTTAAGATCATATTACGCAATTGTAGGTTGAAATAGTTATGAAAGCTGTCAAAAATTTAATCTCTGAGCTAATAGATATTATGAAAACGCTTAGAGGTAATGTGTCGTCCTATCCCAAATCAGTTATGAACTTAATTTGTAGTGAGGTAAGTTTTAATATTTCTAATTTATATATTTAAATTAAATAACTATTAAAATGTGTTTCTACTAAAATAAATAATTTTCATAACAGGCTTGTAGATATGCTATAAAGTTTGGAGATAAATTATCTAAAAATGATTGCGTTACTTTGATAAATGGTCTCTCTACATGCAAAACTCCTTTTCAATGCGCTCATGGTCGACCTGTGATGGCTATTCTTATGGAACTTACGGATAAAAATATAAACTATACGGTATCTACACACGTATTTGTTTGTAATAATATCCATTTTAATAGGATAAAAAAATATATAATTAGTTATTTATTGCTACAATGCTATTGGTACATATTTGAAAGCTCATCCTACGGAATATAGTATGAATTGTTTTTGTTCAATCTTGAACAAGATTTATATTTCCAATTTCAATACATTTAAAATGCTGGAGCCTGTAAATTAATCGTTATAATAAAAGATAATACATATTAGCATACAAGCCATCAAAGATTAAGATTTTTAAAAAATAGAGGTTTAAATGAGATATATTTTAGTGCGTTAGTAGTTATACCTTTGAGTCAAAAAAATTCGCCATCTTTGTTACCTATCCTATTGTATAGGATAAAATAACTTTGCAGGTTCTCACTTTAACCAGCACAGTTGCACACGAGTTGCAAGTTGCACAGTAGAGTAGTTAGAAAAAACATGATGTCAAGAAATTCCATTCATACTAAGTGGTGGAACTCAAGTGAAAAAACGAAAATACATACATACTCGTACATAGCTTCACGCTGTATCCCAAGTATAGCAGGGTAGGGTAGAGGGACTTAGTGTTAAGACACTCCGTTCCCCACTTTCCGCCGAATTGAGGCATTGCGTGCTGAGTGTCAGAACTCGACGCCGCGCTTTCCCTTGTTACCAAACCTAGGAAATGAAAAATTCCATTTCCTGGAGTGGGAATCGAACCCACAACCTGTCGCGTTTACAAAAGGCGTTAAAAATGAACATAATTTAAATATAAACAAAAAAAAAAACATTCCTCCGAGTGGTATTCGAACCCACATAAATCGCTTTTACAGTCAGGCTCTGTCACATTCCGTCACGAACACGATGACCTCAACTCCATTAGGAAGTATAGGATAGATAGTATTAGAATAAGTACTAAAACAACATTATCACAAGTCAAATACATTAGTTTAATTAATCAATATTGTACATATATATACATAGCTTCACGTTGTATCCCGCATATAGCAGGCATTGAAGCATTGCGTGCTGAGTGGCGGAACTCAACGCCACGCTTTGCCTTGTTACCAAATCCAGAAAATGAAAAATTCCAATTCCTGGAGTGGGAGTCGAACCTACAACTCGTCGCGTTTACAGTCGCACGCTTGTCCTCTGCGCTACGACAGGCGCAGCGTGGCGATTGCGACAGGCGCAATCAATATTGTGAATTAAATGTTTTCTACACATACTACTTAAGCTATATTTTTATTTCAGGCTAATATAAACATGATAAAGGGATTTAAGACTACGACTACACTACGAGATAAGAATAAAATAATTAATAAAATAAACTCAATGTGAATGTACTCATTTCTTTGTTATTAAAAGATTACTTTATAAAGTACTTTGTTTTATTTATTTAGTTTTAACTGTGCAAGAGTTACAAATGTTCCTATCTATAATACGTCGTATCCATTGCACATAAGAGGATATTCTTGTATGAACATCCGGAAAACCAACGGCACACGGTATCCCCCAAGAAACGATTCCAACCAGCCTGTTTCCTATTGTCAATGGTCCACCTGAATCTCCCTAAAATATAAAAAAAAATGTATTATTACAATCCCACAATTCCTATACAGCTAAAAAAATTCGTAAATAATAAGAGCTTTAACTTCATTAAATATGAAATCCGAATATTCTATAAGACGAAGTTAAAATCGTTAAATTACTTGATGTTGATATTATGAATAATATGTAAAATTGAGATCTGGTGAGACAAAGCACGGTGTTAAGTTCCGTCACATAATGCGCAATGTCTCTAAAAATAGGTAAATAGTGATGAAAGAACACAAGTGTAGGGTTCATTATATACATGAAATTAAAAAGTAATTAAAATAAACTTACATGACAAGAACCTTCACCAATTCTAGTAAAAGTGCATAGCATACTGTCGTACACTTCTCTTGTATTGCGCATTGCATATTTACAAATGTCTTGATCAAATACAGTTAAATTTAACGCATGCATCTTTCGAGCAGACTCACCATGTGGCTGTATGTGTAAACATATAACAAAATTATTAATACCCAGAATTTGTCAGTGATAAATATAAAAATACTAAGATTATTTATTAGCTTTTGCTTTTGAGGTCAACGTGGTGCCGTGAGACGTCTAACTGTAAACACGAGTGATTGCGGGTTCGATTATATTTGAATTATTTTCATATGTCCGCTCTGGTAAAATAAAGCGCGGCGTTAATTTCTGCCATTCAACACGCAAAGTCTCGAGTACGGGCGGAAAGCGAACAACGGAGTGTCTTGACACTAGGTTCTCTCTGTCTATCCTGCTGCATGAATGCATCATGAAGCTAAGAAAAAAATAATAACTTTAAAAGAAGCTCTACCTTGCTAGCACCAAAACCTGTTAATACCACTGTTTCGTTTGCCAATATTTTTTTTTCATCAAATCTTAACATTTCTGCAATATTAAAATCAATTAAATCGATAACCATTAACACTGCTATGTCATTTACTCTTAGACTAGTATTGTAATTTTCATGAACAAAAATTTCCTTAATTTTGTATTTTATTCCACCTTTATTTAAATCTGTAGTACCAAAAACAGCATTTATAAATTTTGGTTCAACTCTGAAACAATTTATGTCAATTATCATTTTGTTTTATTGTTAATACGTAATATTTCTTGCAAGATTGCTTTAGCTGTACAAAATATTAAATTTCTTTCTTTTATAAAATAAGTTAAGATTTCAAGCGAATAAAATATCAAAATTTGTACATTTTAGCCAATGTTCAAAGTATCTAGAAATAGACTTACCCATTTACACAATGTGCAGCCGTAACTAAATATCTTTGAGATACAATAGCACCACCACATACATGATGTCCAGTACTGTTTTGTAATGAAACGTGAAATCTTCCATATTTCGTAGGAGCTTCGAATCCACCGACTATACGTGGTGAGCCTTGAAAAACACATATATTAATAATATTAAAGTATTAGGTATAAATATATGTCATATTTATACCAAATTCTGACCAAGGGGGAAAATAAATTTGAATGAAGCATAAACTTACCTTGGGCTTGTAAAAAAGATGAAAATATAAGCAAAAATAACATAAACATTATAAATATTTGTATAATTTATACGGTGCAGTAGTCTGTTTAAAGTAATTATAATGAATTAGAAGTTATTGTTTCATGAAATTGTATCATATCGTTTAAAATCAATTGGAAATTTCAGTTATCTGATGATCAGTATTGATTAATTGATACTTTATAGATTAGATAATATAATATTTATAATATCAATAAAGCCGCAATACGGATTAAGAGCTTAATTTTAAAAAAATAAGATGAACCTAATCATAAAAATTATAACGTGGTCGGGTGTAAGCGACATCTCATTACCTGTAGATATCGAAACTGGAAAATATCATACTCCCACGAGTTTTGTAATAAATTTAAAGGGAGTCTGTTTAATTATTGTCAACTGTAGAATTTATTAATAAGTAATGTGAGGTCATGCTTAGTACTTTTATACATTATATGGTTTTGTTACGGCAGGCGAGACTATATCATAAATTATACTCTACATGAGATGGACTATGGCTAAAAATGACTTGCATGACAAGATTCCTTACTGAAAATATAGTAAATATTAAGAAAAATACTGTTATGTCCTTATACTTTTATAGAGAAAAATCTCCTTAGCATTCCATCGAGTAACCGTGCGTGTGCTCGAGCATCGGGCTCATCGTGTTGGAGTTTGGACTTTAGAGTAATGTCAGAAACATGCAATCTAAGCATAGTTTCATATTATAATAAAATCTGCTCATTAAATATCTTAATCAATATTAAATTGTGAATTTAATTCATTATATTTGTTTTTCTTATATGTTATCTGTAGCACTCAAATCTAGAGAAACAAACATATATCATCTGTTAATTTAGTATTTTTGACATTTAATTGACATTTCACATTGTTATTAAATTGGGCACAAAAAATCTCAAATAATATTAATTTGAACCTTTTTCTATCAAATATATATATATTCTTATTCATATTAGAAAATAGTATGGATATTCTTAAAGCTGAAATTGCTAGAAAAAGAAAACTTTTAGAAGAGAAGAATGTTTTGGTTTGTATATAATATGTTTACTGCTTTACACTTAAAATATATTTTTGCCTTTTCGTAACTTAGCTTTTGAAATTACAGAATTCATCAAAAAAATATTTTAAAAGAGGGGAACTTATAGCTAAGGAACAAGAAGAATATTTTAAAAAATATGGACCAAGTAATAACGTAGCTGAAGAAAGTCAACAAACAACCAACGTTGATAAAAGTAATCCATTCTGAATATTACATTGAAAATTATAACAGTATTTATATATTTTTTAATTTAGTTATTAATATAACACTAATTAAATTTACAGCGAAAAAGCAAGAGAATGAAAATGAACAAACAGAAAGTGCATCATTACCTAGAGCTGAAGTTATTAAAAGATTACGAGAGAGAGGACATCCTATAAGTTTATTTGGAGAAAATGAACTTCAATCTTTTAAAAGGTTAAGAAGAATTGAAATTCAAGAACCAGAAGCTAATAGAGTAAGTGACATCATGAAAAAAAAAAAAAACTTATTATTTAAATTATTAGGCATTTATATAACTATGTTAAATGCATTTTGAAAATACTGTATTACATAAAAATGTTGCAGGGTCTAAGAAATGACTTTCAAGAAGCTATGGACAAAGTTGATCAAGCTTATCTTAATGAAATCTTAGCGCTAGGAACACATGTAAGTATTTGTACATAAAAGCCTGATATTATGTTGGTGTTAGTACCTAGTTAATTTTATTTACTGTTAAATTACTAAAAAATAATATTTAAACTAATCAAATTAAAAGATGTCTCACATAAGTATGCAATCAGTAATGGTTGCCTGTAAAAGATCACTTTTAGTGATAAGGCCTTTGCTTATTTACATATTTGTTATTTTGTAATTCTTTATTTATTATGTGCAATAAAGTGTTTTATTATTATTATTATTAAATTATTTCACAATAGAAGCAATGTTTTGAATCATGTTTTTAGAATGACAATGAAAAATCTCAAAATGAAGATGACTTAGATGACTCAGTAACCTATGAATTTATACAAGAAATGGCTAAAACTATGGGACAAGGGGACAGAAATCATGATATGAATGTGATTATGACATTATTACAAGTAAGTTGTGTTGTAGTTACCAATAGAAATAGTTATATTTATATCTGTACTAGGCATGAATAAATTGATAAGTTGACTGGTATATAAGATATTTAAATAATAATAGGCATTTTTATGTGTTTAAGGAAATAAATTGCAAAGTAAAAATAAATTATATATTTGAAACACTAAGGTAAAAAGTATTTAAAGAATATACTGAACTGTTTTTATGTTTGACATTAATAATAGATAAAATTTAAATTTGAAACTGCCTGGCTTTATAAAATTATTTTTGATTTATCAACTTATACCTTGAATAGACTAATTCGAAGGGCCATATCTAAAAAATAAACTTAACTGAACTGTGCCTTGTATAGATATATTTTAAGAAGTATAAAAAGATACCCTATAGACATGATGCTTATAATTATTTTCCTATTCAGCCATATGCAGGTACAAATAATTATAGTTATATTGATTTGTGTTAGTTATCAAACACTAATAGATATCTCTGAGTGAGGCTGCTTGTTGGTTAAATTAAAGGAATACAAGAGATGGAAAGGTTATACATAGAATCTGTGCAATTAAACACACTAATTTTGCTACAACAGCAGCAAAATTAAGTATAAAATATTTTTATTTTTTCCAGTTCCTTCTAAAACTATGGGGGCAACAACTAAATACAGCCAATTCATCAGAAAAAACAGCTATTAAACATAAAATGACAAGAGCTACATACACCCAGACACAAGTTTACCTAAAACCATTGATGAGAAAATTAAAAAAAAAGAATCTTCCAGAAGATATTTGTGACAGTCTAATGGAAATAACAAAATGTTTATTGGAAAGAAATTATATTATGGTTGGTAAATTTATTTTATATTTTAAATTATTCTTGTCTTCACACTATTAAGGTGTAATGGGGACTATCTAACTTTACACATAATGGTTTACCTTTAAATAGTGGAATGATAATTTTTTTAGACACAATTGAAATTAATAAAGTATTTGTTATCCACCCAAACAAACTTTTAATAGCTATGCTATAATTATAAAATACCTATAAAGGGGCTTTACTTGTAACAAACAAAAACTAAAATTAAAAAAAAACCATTTAATATGTTTTTAAAATAATTCTGTCAGTCAGAAAATTCACCAGGTACAGGGGCCAAAATATTATATATAAAAGAAAATTATCTTTTACTTTAACAAAAATAGGACATAAATTAAAATATGATATTTAAATTAAAAAAAATTATTGCAAACTTTAATAGTGTTTTTTTGAATAATGTATATTTTTTACAGGCAAGTGATGCGTATCTCCAGATGGCAATAGGCAATGCTCCATGGCCCATTGGAGTAACCATGGTGGGCATCCATGCCCGTACAGGTCGCGAGAAGATTTTCTCAAAAAATGTTGCCCATGTAATGAATGATGAAACACAAAGAAAATATATCCAGGCATTGAAAAGGCTCATGACAAAATGTCAAGAATATTTCCCAACGGATCCATCTCGATGCGTAGAATATAGTACAACTAGATAAATATAGGATTCATTTACAAAAATGCATTTTATTTTAAATAGTGCTCTTTCACATTCTATGCATATTAAATTCTATTAAATCTAGTTTACTTCAGATGTAAAAAGCATAGTATTAACCTGTTTAAGGGGGAACAAACTATTGTTAATCCAGCTGCAGATTGCAAGAATAACCACAGAAAGGTTTAATATATAATAACAACGTAGAATTTCCATGACGTAAAATGTCATCATGCCCATTGCAGTAGACTTTTATGCATGACGAAATATTTCGTCATGCATAAAATGCGTTTAAAGATTTATGTATCGAGATTTATTTTTATAAACCTGTATATAAACTGGTTGGAACTTATTGGCTAAATACATTATTAGCTTACTAGCCAATAAGCTAATAATATATTTCCCACAAGTATGTATGATTCAGAAAATAAGCTAGAATGAACTCATAAAATCAATAAATAAATTGTTTTAGAAATGCAACATTCTGTCATATATATAAAATCCTGTACACATTGCTGCTATATAATAGAAAAAAAAATACTTTATGCATTCAATTTCAATATTTTCAATATAAAAAATATAGTACCTATATGTAATGCAATTACGCTCCTAAGTAACAGATGTAAAATCATACATAAAATTAAAACATATTAATATTAATACAAAAGTTTTGAGTTCAAATCCTACACAATAATTCTACGTATACATTCTAAGTATACATTTAAAATATATACAAAAGCCTAACGCGAGTGTAGGTGGGTCCGAGTTCTAACCTAAGAATTCCTTTTAACTCAATATTTCGATTTTGGATGGAAAGTGAAGTATCTTGATACTTTTGGTCTAGTGTCACTCTGACTACCCTGTTACGTAGGATAAAGCGTGAAATTGAGAAAAAAATCGAAAAATCTCTAACGATTCTGCACAACAACAGTCAACGACGAACGAGTGCGTAAGTAATTGATTAAGCGAGTGAACTTTGAGTCTGTGTAAGGAACTAACAATTTCTCGAACTTAATGTGTAATGTTTAAGAAGTGATTTTCCGAATACTATTATATACACGATTAATCCGATGAGAATAAAAAATCATTAGATATGTGTAAAAATCTCGAAAATCAAAAACACATTATGTTTAAGAAGATTCAGTACGATTGAACAAGATGCCGTTATCGATTTCGTTATAAGCATGAGTTGAATAGCCAATGGTTATGGGTAATTTATTCTATACGATACCTGTCAAAAACTACTCATTGAGTATAAGTATCGAACATAAAGCATCGAGTACAAAAATATTCGTATCGAAAGCTACTGTACTCGATACCAAAAAGTATCAATACTTTTTTCGTGTCCCTATGCTCATCCCTCCTTAATTTCGGTATTACGTCAAATTCTACATATCATTTTAGTTATCAGTATGTTTTATTGTTTATGTTTGCATTTTTCATAAATACAAATAAATAAAGAATTATCGTAGATCTTACTTAAAATGCGATTAAAATTATTTTAGTTTTAAGAAGAAAACAACATTATTTTATCATGAACGAAATATTTTTAAAATAAAAATTCTACACATAAATATTCAAACATGATATTGGAATATATAACTTCGTTTCATTTACAAGATTGTTTAAATATATTATCAGAACAAGACGTCTTAGGCTACTATAGTATAAAAATAGAGTAAGTTAAAATTATTTAATTCTTATGATTAATGTGTTAGAATTGTGAAGTTTTATTTATCATTGTCATTGCAGTTTTTTGAAACTCTTCGAATCATATCCGGATATTGGTGATAAAGTTTTGTGTAGTCCAGTAACTACACTTCCAGCTTGCGATAAAGATATTATAAAAGTACAGCAAAATATCTTAGAAAAGGAGGAATTTAAGCCATTAATCCAAAAATTTTCATTTACTTATTTGAAAAGAAATGTTCATGCCAGATTTTTTGGCTTACCAGTCTGCCCTGAGTTACATAGAAGTATATTCCCCAAAAATGTGGATCTGGGATGTTTTTTAAAAGTTACAGGTACTTCAGTTCCTATTTTATTTCATTTTGTTTAGTTTTAAGTTTCTTACATACTAAATACTATTAAGTTATTAAATTTTACAGATGTTTCTTCTCTTGTATGTAGTATTTACGTCTCTTATTATAAATTATTTAAATTTTTTAGCCACAATTGTCCGTGTAACACAGTCAAAAATGTTAGAATATCAAAGGAAGTATGTTTGTATGAAATGTAAATATGAAAATTGTGTTGAAGCAGACTTTGAGAACAGATATATATTAAAGGCTCCTTCAAGATGTGGTAATACCGAACATAGATGTAGATGTTCAACATTCACTCAAGTTAGTTTAGTTTCTAGAGAATTCTGTAAAGATTATCAAGAAATTAAAATACAGGTAACTAAACAGCTTTCAGTGCTTACATTCATTAAATGGCTTATATAGATTAAATATAATAAATCAAATAGTCTAAAATGTTACTAAATTCATAATAAATGCAATGCAGAATGTAATGTAGGAGTGAATATAATTTGATACAGTTCTTATTAAGAAAATTTTATTTCTTTTTATAGTAATTAATGCAGTTCTTAGTTATTTTTTATATTTTTAGGAGCAAGTAAATAAATTAAGTATTGGAACAATACCTGGATCTATGTGGGTAGTTTTAGAGGATGACTTGGTTGATTGCTGTAAACCAGGAGATGATGTTACTATTTGGTAAATGTCATATTTTAATTTAACCTAATAGGTACTTATAATTATGTTGTAAAGCATGTATTTACAATAATGTTCAATTTATATTATAATATATTTTCTTAAAAATATGCTTTTGGCTAATTTAACTATTAACAGAAATATTTCCTCAGTGATTTCATAGTAATAAATATAATTTTAATATTTGATGAAATATATTCTAAGTAAAAAGAAGTTCGACCCTTTTTACATATTTTTTTATTATTTAAATTTTTAGTGGCACAGTGCGTCGCCGTTGGCGTCCATCATGTCAAAACAGGAAATGTGAAGTAGAATTAGTCTTACAAGCCAACTACATAGAAGTAATAAATTCACAAAGATCACAAGTTATAGCAATGGCGCCAGATGTTAAAGATTGTTTTGATGATTTTTGGGACAAATATAAAGAATGCCCTTTGAAGGGAAGGGATCAAATTCTAGCATCTGTCTGTCCTCAGGTAAAATACCATGCATCCTCAAGCTTTATGCCCCGTAGCAGAGAGAACCTAGTGTCAAGATTGTCCACTTTCTGCATGAGATCAAGACACTGGGTGTATAGTGGCTGAACTCGACACCGAGCTTTCCAGAGCAAGGAAATGAAAATATTTAAAATATAGTCATTCCTCCTAGTGGAAATCAACTCCACAATCAATCGCATTTATAGACAGATATTGTCTCACTATGTCACAATTGCCTCATGAAATATGCACTTATATGGATTACTTTATACTTTCACTTGCTTTATGTGGTGAATAAATAGATATCGGCGGAAAATGGGGAATAGAGTGTCTTAACACTAGGTTCCCTCTGCCTACCCTGCTATATGCGGGATACAGCGTCAAGCTATGGCTTCATGCTGTATCCCGCATATAGCAGGGTATGTATGTATGTATCTAAATAGATATTAAAGATAACTTACATAAAATGATGGAGGTAACCAATGGTCTTGCAATTTATATGGTCATTCACAGTATTTCATGTTATAATCAATCAACATTACAAATACATTTCAAATGTAAATTTTTCTAAAAAAATATCATTTAAACCCACAATCATTATGTAAAATTTTTCAGAAACCATCCATAGAGTCTATATTGTACTAAAGGATCTAACAAGATAAGCTAAGAAAAACTGCACTGACATGTAATGAATTGATTTTACCATTTTTATATTGCTTTTCATCTGACTTAGCGATACACTTAATTATGTGTCCCTAACCCTTACAAGAAGGGAGTTATGGGGGTTACAACCCTTAACAAAAAAGTTTATTTTCTCTGTATCTATTAAAGATACATATCTATAGATTTTTAATGTATAGATTCTAAAAAAAAATTCTTTCTTTTCAGGTATATGGCCTATATTTAGTGAAATTAGCAGTTCTATTGACAGTTATAACTGGTTCTAATCATGCGGTGGAAGATAATAAGAAGTCAAATGATGATCATATTACACATGTTAGAGGTCAATGCCATTTGTTACTTGTTGGTGATCCAGGTAAATGATATTTGGCTAATAATCATTGTCTTTTTACTATTTTGTATTGGAAGAATATAGTGTTTTACTTTTAAAGAAATATACTGCCTTAAGTAATATCGAGCGTGAATACGTTTATAAGTTTAAATCCTTACTATTTAAAGCATTTTAAGTGGAATTCTGGTTTTAATGTTATTTAAATACTTTTTTACTTGATTATGTTTGGTTTCCTTGACATTTTTTTATTTAGTTATTTACTCATCCCATAAGTAAAGTTTAACTAATGCTTATTAATATTCAAAAAACTATACATATATCATGAAATATGGATGTATCAATAGACTTAATAACCTACTTACATCTAGTATGAATTTTATATCATAAATTTAGATGCAATCAAAATGTAGAGAACACTGTTTTATTATATGTATATATTATTATGTTTCTTATGCAGTATGCAAGATATGTGCCAAAAAAGTTCTTATTTGCATACACTATACTTATTAGATATTGGCACAAATAATGGTTTTATATTGAATTATTTTGTATTTTCATTTAATTCCAGGTACGGGCAAGTCACAATTGCTTAAAGCTGGTGCAGAATTAACCCCCCGCTCTGTGTTCACTTCTGGAGCAGGCAGTACGCGCGCTGGTCTCACTTGTGCCGCACTTAGGGTTAGTAATTACATTTTCTGTTTATTCAACTTTGTTTTTCGTTTTTCGGTTTTTTAAATATATACTTTTTTAAATATAGAGGAATTTACTTTACTTCAGTCTTTAATTCAAACAGTCAATTTTGCATCGATAATTTGACCCAATTTTCGACATTTGAAATTGAAAATTTGAACGCGTGTCCGGATCCGGTGATGTGATTTCCAATGGTTTCGCCTGTACGTTGTCTATCAACAACTGTCACTCAACGCAAAAATTATATACCTTTGACTTTACCGATCAAAGTAGTAATAATACTTCACGGTCACGTAGTTTAATGTTATTATATTTAATAGGAAGAAGGTGAATGGCAATTAGAAGCAGGAGCTTTAGTTCTATCAGATGGTGGAGTGTGTTGTATTGATGAGATTTCACATTTAAGAGATCATGACAGAACTGCTATACATGAGGCCATGGAGCAGCAGACTATATCTGTTGCTAAGGTAGTTTTTATATATTTAAATTATTAAAAAAATAAATAAGTTATATTGGTCATTTTTTATTTACTGAGAGTATTTTAGTGAGGCAGTTTATTATACAATAATGCCACAGTATTGTTTAAAACTATTTTTGTTTCAAGATATTTATTGTTGCCACTTTCACTCAAATCATATTTTAGATTGTTCTATTTTAAACTGCAAAGTTTAATTTGTTTGTGTTTAAGTTGTTTGTTTGTTAAGTTCAGTTTATTTTTTTTTGAATTTGTTTGTTTATACAGGGGACGGAAATTATACAGGAAATATAACACTGAGTTTAAAGTTTTGCATCCACATTTTTAAAGCAGTTAAACTATTGAAAGCAAATATTCTTATAACTAAACAAAATTATAAATAGTAAAAAATATAATCTAATTCCGTTCCTAATGAACGGATTATATTTTTTTAGTTCTATGACGCTGACTATAGCTTTAACAAAATAGTTTATTGTCATGAATACATGGAACTGCAGAAACCCAACAATTAAAACATTTTTTTTTTTAAACTCATCCACTTCCATAGGTTTGCTAGAAGAGAAATAAACCCACCTTTGTGTACTTTATTATTTTATTTCTTCTCATGTATTTATTATTTTTGTTGTTGTTAGTATATATATATATAATATAATTTAACATTTTGTTCCAGGCAGGCATAGTATGTAAATTAAATACAAGATGCGCGGTCATAGCGGCTTGCAATCCCAAAGGTCACTATCAAACAGACCAACCTCTAAGTGTTAATGTTTCTTTAGGAACGCCCTTGTTAAGTAGGTAAAAATATTACATAAAGCTTAAGTTTTATGCCAGTAAGTAGTGATCTGTACATTCAATGGTTGTTGGTTCGATTCTATCTCAGAGGAATTATTGTTTTTAAAATTATTTTCATGTTGTCAATCTCATAACAAAAGGAAAACTGTAAACGCGAATGGATGTGGGTTCAATTCCCATTTGGGGTAATATTTGTATTTTTTTTATTTTCCTAGTTTTAGTAATATTAAACGCGACGTTGAGTTGCCTTACTCAACACGCAATGTCTCAAATTTAATCGAAAAGCGGAAGAAGAGCCGTCTTCAATCTCGATTCTTTCTAGACAGAAACACGCTAGCTTTAGCGTAGACACGCTGTTATATGGAATAAAGCATGAATTTTCTTGCTTGCTATAACAAAAATTATGAGGTGCACTGTGTTAGGATTTATTTTGGTTTTTAATTCTTACTTGAATGGATCATGGTTCAATGGGTGGAATGGTTGAAGAATAAAGTATCTTAATACTAGAATCTCTCTGTATACCCCAATAAACCCGAAAAATGTGTAAAGCTAAATATTTTTTTTAAAGAAATATATATATTTTTTTCAGATTTGACTTAATATTTATATTACTGGACTCAAAAAATAGATCATGGGATAAATTAGTATCGTCATACATATTGTTTGGCGGCACAAATCAAATGGAGTCTAAAAAGAAATGGACTATTGAAAAATTACAGGTAAAATATTTTAAATTGCTCAAATTATTATTAGGTTTTAGAGGACAAATTAGAGAACTTTCTTGATTATACACATTTTTTTTTATTTCTTTACTATGGTTGTGATAATTTTTTTTATTTAGTAAATGAAAATCTATACCAATATTATAAATAGAAAAGTGTACTTTATATGAAAGCATAGTATTCACAGCAAACTTATTTTTAATTCCATAAAAAGTGGTATATTCTCTTTTTTTTTTCAAATTAAATGGTAACATTGTTTTCTACTTGTAATCTTTTATTTTATTTCAGATGTATATAGGATTAATAGGACCAAAACCAACTAAAATTACAAAATCGGCTAATACAATTATACAATGTTATTATATGAGACAAAGGAAATCAGAGTATAGAGATCCTTCTAGAACTACAGTAAGAATGCTGGATAGTTTGATAAGGTAAATTTCTTTATATTACAACTTATCATTGTCATTAATAAAATAAAAACAAACCTATACATGGTTTTTTCTATATAAAGTATATTAATAAATAAATACACATAGTAGGAGTAGTGAGAGAACTTAGTGTTAAGGCATTCCGTGTGGCGCTTTTGGCTCAATTTCGAAATATTGTGTGTAAACTGGTAGAACTCAACGTTGCGCAAATATATTTACCAGTATACATCTATATTTACCAGTTGAGGTTCAACTGGTAAATTAAGAGAAATGATAATAATTTAAATATAGTCATTCCTCTGTGTGGGAATCGAACCTACTACCAATCGCGTTTAGTCAGACGGTCAGTGCGCCGTGTTGGTCTCTGAAGCAATATTATAATAATTATTGTATATACTTAATAACTTTCACCATAAAGATGTTTCATTTGATATTTTTTTTTAGATTATCACAAGCACACTGTCGTCTCATGTACAGGACAACCATATTACCAATAGATGCTATTACAGCTATTTCACTAGTTGACTTATCAATGCAAGATTGCACTCTAGAAGACACAGCCAGTGCCTTACATTCAACATTTTTAAAATATCCAGACTTCGATTACCTTTGTACTGCGAAAAAATTACTAACTAGAATGAGTTTATATGAAATATGGAAGGAAGAACTATTATATTATGGAAAATTGCTTCAAGTAGACTCAAAAACATTAGAAAATGATGTAGACAATAATGATTCTAAATTATTTTCAAAATATGATGATGTTTTAGATGATAATATACCTTTATCTGCCTCTCTAGTTACTAGTTCTTATTTTAATAAGAAAAGTAAAAAAGCTATAGAAAACAAAGAATCTAGTACAGTTGTGAATGATAAATTAGCTGCTACTTTGAAAAAACATGCTACATTGAATAAAATTCAAAAAGATCCACCTATTAATAATAAGAAAAAGAATATAAAGCGTAAACGAAAAGAAGTTACAATTGACACAAGTAAATTCACAACCAAAAAGAAGAAAGTTGCCAAAGCGTCTAATAAATTTAAAATTGATTTTAACATGTTTGATAGTGATGTAGAGGAAAAGGAATCAGAGAATATAGAACATATAGAAAAACAAGAAATCGATTTAAATATTTCAGGAGATGAATCGAGTAACGCTTTCGATAAAAACAAATCGCTGGATAACATTCACAAAGAAAATCATGATAAAAAGAAAAACACTAATAAATTAAATATAAGTTCTAAAAATCAAGCTCCAAGTGTAAAAGAAAAAATAAATCCTAAACAAAATAATTTAAAAGATACTGAAGATAATGTAGATAATAATATTAATAAAATGAAAAATAAGAAAAAGGTTAGAATAATTGAAAAAGTAAATGATGATACATTAGATAGTAATCATGATTATAACACAACAGAAATCCTAAAAGCTATACCAAGTGTCAATGACGAATTTTCCAAAATTGGTATAGATTTTAAATTCTATAATGACGTAAATATTGATACAAATAATGACAATATAGATAAGGCAAATAAAGGAAATCATAGTATAGCTGCAAATAAATTAAAGCAATTTCAATTTACTGCAAATCATGATTTAGATAAATATTATAAAGAAAATAATTCAAGTAACATAGTTAAATTAAGCAGAAGTCACAAAACTCCCAGCAATTCTTCAATACAAAGGCAATCAGGATCTAGTTCGCAAATATCTATGTTTGAGAGTTCCGACTGTGATATTGATTTAGATATATAAACTGTTTTATTACTTTTTCTTGTTTTTAAGTGTAATAATAAAGCAATATAAATATAAAATATAGCCATAGTTATTGTTCTTTTACCCAAGGTTTATTAAAGATAGCTTGCTAAAGGTTATATGGTCTAAATTAATTTACTTATACTTTGGTTGGACCATTAGTCTTTCATTATGTATGTCTTACATTACATATGTGAAGTACAAAACATGACTAAAATTGAAATAGATGTTAAAAACATGTTTCTTTTAAATTTTTAATATATTTTTACTGTTCAATATATAAATACCGATAAGCTGGTGCTTACCAGTATTTATATTGAAAATTAGCACACATGGCCAAATTCAATAGGAATATAATGACAACTAGTAAGGATATTCTTTTACACATGTCCAAATGGTTTTTAAAATTCCAATAAAATTATAATAAAAAAGAATAGTGTCAATGTTTATTGATATATTTTCACTTTGTTTTATTGATCTTCACTTGAAGTTGATGGTTTGTATGGATCTTCATCATAGTTTTCTATGAGCAATGTTTTAAATCTTCTTGCAGTTATATATATACTTTCTTCTTTTGCTGTTATATTTAATATTTCAACTCTTGAAATGTATAAGTGATCTGGATTTTTGGGACTAACACTCTTTATTACATCTATTTCATAGTCTATTTTTACCTGTAAAATTATTGTAAATCAGTGAAATGTCATATTTACATAAGTTAAAATATTCAAATTAGAATTTTGTTTTGTAACCATTTTAAACAATATAATGTAAATAATAGAAGAGAAAGACAAAAGTTATATATTTATATTTTTTTTAAGTAAAATAATCACTCAACTTACTGGTAAACTCTTCTTTAAAATTTTCTTTCCATTCACCCTGATCTTACTTTCATAGAATATTTTTTCTATTTTGCTGAAAGCAAATTAAAATACATTGTAGTTTGTAATAATTCAATTATCTATGCTAATTACATTCAAAATTATCAAGAACAATTATTATATTAGCCGCTTATGCCAACTTAAAGCTAAATGTAAAAGCAATTTATTGAATATTAAAAAATAAACAATCTTGAAACTGCAATAATCATTTACATATGTCTTGAATGATCCATTGTGTAAAATTCAACAGTAAATATTATTGTTTTAGAAATAACATTAATACAAAATACTCACTTCCTAGCTATACCTAAAGCAGATTTTAATATGGCATCAGTCCTCAATGAGGTAGTATTGAATTTTACAACTTTTGAGTCCCTTGATAAAGAAGTATCACCATCATCGTATATTTCAACCTCATCATCGGAATCTGCATCACTTTGCTGCATTGATAACACAAGTAATATAGATATAATTGCGTTTTTAAATTATATTTAATTTTTATTATTATTACTTATTCGAAATTTACAAACCCTTTTAGACTTGTGACGATTTATATTGTAACAAATATTAATTGGTTTTAAATTTGTTATTGAATAACTTTCATTATTATTTTTGGAGTGCAAACAACAAGTAGGCAGTGGTTGTAATCTCATTTGACATGACAAAACTCGAAATAAGTTTTGTGGTATATTACTTCGCCTCCACATAACGTTCATAGTTAGCTAATATCAATTACTTTTAATGTAATAAATAAACTTATTTTCATAAAAATGTAACTCATAAGCTCAAAAGATCAGCTGTTATGTAGCATTTTGACAGATGACAGTCAAGTATAAGTGTTTCCCCGTTATGTAATATTTTTGGGAAATTATATAAGTTATAATATAAAAATAATTGACAAAAGTATTACTTCTATATTAATGTAAATATGTATTCATATAATTGTAATGCAAATGTACTTCAAAACAAATATATTAGCTATATATCTCTTTCTACTATGTATTTTCATAGTTTGACGATAGATGGAGTTTTACAAATAATACGATAAGATTCACATATTTATAATATTAAAATATGAATGAATATTGTTATATTAAATATTTATATAATAATGAGTATTTTTATTAAATATAGTATTAAATAATACATATATATAAAAAAAAGATTTTAATAGAAAATGTACCAGTATTTCAAACTATTTGTCGCCAACGTCCATACCACGTTGAATACACCGGTTCTCGTCCGATCACCGAAGTTAAGCAACATCGGGCGCGTTTAGTACTTGGATGGGTGACCGCCTGGGAACACCGCGTGACGTTGGCTTTTTTGTTTTGTAATACCTTTTTTTAGATTTTTTTTCTTACATTTAGTTGAAACTTTATTAGTAAATTCTAAAAATCGGCTGACACTCTGAAGATTAAGAGAAATAAAGTCTTTATTTGAAGTAATATAATAGAACATTGTAATTAAATCTTTTAGTGAAATATATTCATATAGGATAATTTTTAAAATTCTAAAGAAATAGTCTTGTAAAAGTCAAAAGCTCATCATCGTTTAGTTTTTATAAAAAAAATTAATAGGGCTGAATTGTCTAAATTAATAAATTAATTTTCTTACAATATTGAACATTAAAATCGATGAATATAACTTTTTGACTCTTAGGCATCTTCCCTTATAACTTTGAATGCAAACTCAATATTTATCTTAGAGATTTATTAATAGCTGTATGTTTACACTTGTCATAATATATGGACCGGCCACTTGAAATTACGTTAGATGATGACGAACACCCCTTCTCCTTGTTTACGTTATCACATTTGGTTCGCGTAAGAACTAAATCGGTGATCTTGGCCATTGCTCTTACAATGTAACCCCTTAGTGTATCGATACCCACAAGTATACCTATAAAAATTAACAGAATTATGTATTAAGTTTTGTTATTTGTTTTTGGAGTATAATTTAAAATTATTAAGGTATGGCCAAGGACTATATTTTGTAATTTGAAAGGTCTCTTCAAAAAATATATGTTTTAATAACAAAATTACACGCGATATATTCGTTAGTATATTTCAATTATATAATTTTCAAGTATTGTCATTACTTAAGCCATGTCTGCCAAAACGGACATGCCGTTTTTTTCTAAGTAGACCTAGAAATCGAATTTGAATAGAAATTTAAATTTGCACCTACAGGCTACACTAGCTTATGAAAAAAATAAAAAAATTCAACGCAATACACGTTTACAACTACAGTAATGTTATGTATATAATACCTTTTTTATTTTATGTTTAAATCCCGATTAAGTATAAAAAACCACAGAATGGCTATTTTAGGCAGTGGTGTCAATATCTATATTATTTTTAGGGTACACCGAGGTCGTGGGAGTCTACTTGACTTGAACATGTCAGTCTGCGTTGTACATCTAACTCTTAAATTACATCACAGATTGCTTTTTACTATAAAATAAAATAGCTCCTATTTGTATAATTTTAAAGTTTATATTAGAATGCTTTTAAACATGTATTACGACTGCTTGGTGCTTGCGTGCTGGTTATCTTGAGTTGGCGACGGAAAGGCGCTCCAAAGTCAACACCGAGACATACATATCTGATAGTACATTTTTTAAATTGTAATTGCTAATAGTTTGCAGTTGTTTTCGCGAAGTACGTTGTAAATGAATTTATTTCTTAGTTATTTTTTTTAAACATTGCCTAATTTGAAATAGCCACCTAGTGCTTTCACTTGTAATGCTTTGCTTAAATATTTAATGTTTTTAAAAGCTTACAATATTAGAATTGGCTATTAGTGGATTTTAAACGAAGTAACCTTCATTTAAGTAATCCACCTAAATACGTGACTTGTTCTAATAATAACTTTTTAACAAAACTAACATCCAAAAGAAGTTAAGTAAGTTTTATTTTGTATCCAATGATAATAACCATTTATTAGTGACAATACAAACTTATCGCCTATTACTTAGTTCCCCACAAAACTGTCATTATTTTTTATTAGGTTGCTTTTAAGGTAGAGATAAAAGAACACGATATTAGAAAAACAATCACGATCTATTTCAACACACCCTACTGAAAGTCAACACTGTGTGGTGTAAAAATAAGAGCAGGGCAATATTTAAAAAGATGGTAATTAAAATCCGTCGCAGCGGTACGGGGCTATAGTTTATCACATTATGCACGGCTCGACTTTTAGTAACATGTGGACACATGTCTCGAATTCGAAACGATCTTTTTATTTTCTTATACGATTATGTTCACGGCGCGTTCAAAGGGTTTTTAATTTGACACAGTTTATGACTTTGTCTCGGCGTTTGATGGGCGGAATAGACACCACGCAAGTGGATGGTACCAATTAAATAATAAAGAGGTTTTAATCAAGTTTCCAGTAGCAAGGATTCATATGCATACTACATAACGATTTTATAGTTTATTTTCTTATTGCTCCAACTTGTGGAGTGGTTCAAAAACCTTTATTTAAATATGTGGTTATAAGAAGCGATTAGGTGACTCAACACGCAATGCCTCAATTCGGCGGAGAGTGGGGAACGGAATTGTTGAAAGAGAATGGAGTGTCTTAACACTAGGTTCTCTGGTTCCCTCTGCCTACCCCGCTACATGCGGGAAACAGCGTGAAGTTGAAAAAAAAATAACAATAATATTTTCTTGTAAACTTATATATAAGTAGCTTCACTTGCTTATAATAAATGCAGTGCCATTAAGCTTTGTAATGCAAAATGATGCCGAGCTTATGCAATCCTTTGTTTGTTTCCCTGAAGTAATAATGATGCTAAGTCGCGTACCTTCGCTCCTTAATTGTATATGTATTTTTTGCTTTCGCTTATAACAGTATTGCGTATTATATTAAATACATATTTGGTAAAATATAGTTTATGATAGATTAAATATTTTTTGTAACTTCTAGCGTTTTAGTTATAATGAGGGTGCATGTAAACGCAGAATATATTTTTAAATCAATTATTACCATGAGAGATTAAACACGAAGATTACAAATGTAAAAAGAAGCGGTCCTTTGGCTGTCTCTAGAATAAAAGCCATAAAATAGACAAAGGTCCCATCAAATTTCTTAGCAAATTTTATTAATCACAAAACAAACTGAATTTAAGCAAAAAGCGTTTTTTTTCATATATCACAAGGATACGAAATTTTTCAAATACGAAATCATGTTTGGAGCTTGCGAACCACTTGAAATACGAGTGAACTGGGTAAAGCATAGCCCTGGTAGCCTAGCATTTAAATGTAAATAAAATATTCTATTTTATTTACACTAACAATATTTATAAAAAAGTTCACTATTAAAAAAGTTCTGAATGTAAGTAATATGATACAGAGTTTAAATAAAAATAAATCGTTACCATTAACGCTTATATTTAAAATGTAATATTAAAGAGACACACTCGACCCCAAAAGTTCCTACGAAAAAAAACTGCAGCAACGTTTATTTCTTTTCATGCTTTATATTATGAATGCAAGGACGGCTTTCAGACTGTGTACTTGAAAAAGTTCACTGACGTCTATGCCTATGCACTTTGCCAAGTTGCAACTCGATTCCCTTGCTAAGATAAAATTCATAGTGTCAAGTTTATTTCATTATTTTGTAGTATTTTTTTTTTAGCTTAACGCATTTTTAGAGGCCAGGATAGTTAGAGGCTTGTCTTTGACAACCTCTTTATTTTTATTTTTTTAATATAGAAATTGATATTAACAATTTTTAAAGAGATTAACTTAATATTTAAATATGGAATGTCAATATTATTATAATAATTTGAAGAAATATGGCATTTGGCTTAGTTAGATTATATGGAAAATGTGGCTAAAAAGTATTTTTTTATAATTTTTTATTCTCAATTTTTACCGTCTAGCAGGGTTACAGGGTCACTTAAGATACTTTGTGTTAAATAGCGAAATTCAACGCCGCGTTTTGTTTTACTAGAGGAGAGAAATAAAAACAATGAACACAATCATTCCCCTGATAGAGCATTGAATCTACAACCAATTGTGTTTGCAGTCAGACGCTGTAATCGAGACAATTTTCGAAATCTAGACATTCTCTGCTGCCTGGCGGAACTCAACGCCGTGTATAAATTAAATATGATTCCTCTGAATAGGGAAGTAATATACGAGGTGTGTTCAAAAAGTAAGGTGACTTTGTATTTTTAAGAAAAAAAAAAAATGATTCGACGATTTTCCAGAACAATTTTCTTCACTGCTTGAACGTTTTCATCAGTTGTTGACGTGCTTGGGCGTCCAGAGCGAGGCTCGTCATTGGCATCTTCCCGGCCATCTTGGAAGAGTTTGTACCACTTGTAAACATTTTTTTTACTCAGAACAGTTTCACCGTATGCCACTGTCAACATTTTAAGTGTTTCGGAGCACTTTATTTTATTTTTTACACAAAATTTGATGCAAATCCATATTTTTCGATAGCAAGAAATCGCCGAGCACGCAAAACACTTATAACCTTTACGCCTCTCCCAACCAAACAAAAAATGCTATACACTTGAAACTTGGTACAGATGTTCGGGAAGAGTGTACCAACATAACAAAATAAAAAAATCGATAATCGAAAGTACGTTGCCCGCCAAATTTGAAAAGTCACCTTACTTTTTGAACACACCTCGTATTGCAGAACAAATAAACGTTTACAAACATTTATAACTTAATTAAAATTTATTATGTATTTTTCGACTACTCTCAAACATGACCTCTGTGCTGTACGAATATACGATTCGTATAGTCTTACGTTTGAAAAATTGAAATTCAATTTAATAATGAATAAGCCAATTAATACAAAACATTCAATTAGCTTAGCAATAAGCCAGTTGTGATTTTATGAAAAAAGTTATGGTAGAACAATAAAGCACTTATGCCGTTAAAACAATAAGTTCTTTGAACGAGTCTTGTTCATATTATTTGTAAGGTTATAATAAAAATAGTCACGGCACTTGAGTTAAGAAATTTATTGAAGTGTCATTATATGAAATATCTATAAATGCTTTACATCTTGAAATCGTTTGTTTAAATAGTATTGAAAAAAAAACTTTTGTTGATTTTTAATTACTACTTTAATTTTTTTAAATATGTTTAATATTTGGTTGGTTCGCTTAAGTTCAAATTTTGAATATATGTGGGTTAATTCATTTTTATTTTTTTTTACATAATTTTAATAGGTATAACGCCTGTCGTGGCGCAGAGGCATAAGCGTGCGACTGTAAACACGACAGGTTGTGGGTTCGATTCCCACTCCAGGAAATGTTAGTATTTTCATTTCCTGGGTTTGGTAACAAGGCAAAGCGCGGCGTTGAGTTCCGTCACTCAACACGCAATGCCTCAATTTGGCGGAAAGTGGGGAACGGAATTCTTGTAAGAGAACGGAGTGTCTTAACACTAGGTTCTCAGGTTCTCTCTGCCTAACCTGCTATATGTGGGATACAGCGAGAAGTTAAAAAAAAAGAAATTAAAGAGCTATAGGTTAAATATTTTTCATGCTTTCTTTTTACTTCACTATGCAATATATAATCCTATTATAACTTCACACTCTCGTAAGCACATTATGAGCGCTTGCTGAAGAAATTACAGTGATCATTAAAATCATATTATATTATAATACAATAATTGTAACGGTTATCATCATATTAACTTGGAGGTCAACGGATCATTACTAAAAGCTCGGCTACTGAACAAAAAAGTGTCTTGACATGAAGTAAGATATTGTAATTTCTACCGGTTCCTAGCTAAGCTTTCACTTAATCAGTTGAATAGCTTTATGATATTTATGTATCCTACACAGGTTTGTCGTAGGTAATGACAATTTTTGTACGTACTTATTAAAACAGTGATTTTGATTGATATTTAGAATTTTTATATTTATTTTTAATTGATAAGTCACGTGTTGATAATACTCGCATATCAGAAAATGTTGGGATATCCTTTCTTAGAAGCTTTCTTAGAAACCTAGTGTACATTTAGGTGGATAGATTAATCTTGGGTTGAAATACCCTATTTTCATGTAATATTACATTAAAATATAGACGTAAGTAGTAGCAAATGGTTTATAATATCATATATTGAACAATGCAGGAATATGATGCTTCATGCCCGTCGACGACGGAAGTTATGAATACGGAGGTCGGGTTGCTTGTAATGTTAACATACAAACCGTAAACACAACCGTAGTCTATTATAAATCATTTCACGGCGGTATAATTAAAAAATAAGTAAACTGATATATTGCAGAGCAAATAAAATTCTTATTAGAAATCATAAAATAAACATATATACAGGAAATTAATATAAATTATAAAAGTATGTCACGCGTTTGACATCTTCCTCGTGTTACAAAACTAATTCGATGAAGGAAGTAACGGGAGTCAAGAATTAGATTTCTCATTTGCCGCGATGTCGTATCGTTTATCATCCGGAGGTGACACCTCATCATGTCACGGTGCCCGCTCTTTGTGTAGCCATTGGACTGTGAAACGGCTGACAGGCAAGAAGTCGAATCGTTGAATAACCGCCCAATTACGAACGTTATCGATATTCAAACGATTTATAATTTTGATGTTATAATAACCACTTTACAATGTGTTATGTTGCTGATTTAAACTGTCGTTGTACCTATTTTTTTAATTAAAGTGATTTTATTCGGCGTACTGGACTTTAGCAACAATTTTTTTTTATCAAGTAGTAATTAATGTTAGTAATATTTATAGATGTTGCTATTTTTTGTCTAGTTTATATTCATCCTGAGAGATTTAAAGAGGTAATGGTACTTCAATAATGCTGGAGCTAAATTATTTTATTAAAAAATATTAAAATTCTATGACAGCTTAACAACCTCGTCTCAACTATCCACTCTATATAATAGCTGGAGTAGTGCTTTAAGTTTTCTCATTTAGTATTTTTATTAATTGACCAATGATGCCAATGTTTTGAAGCTTGTACACTTAGCTTAAAGATTATAATGCATTGAGAGTGTTTGGTTAGATGTCATCGCATCATATCCAATTAAAAGTAATTATGATTATAGATATGATAGCACCTAACTGTAAGCTTTAAAGTTATGAGAAGCTTAGAATGTCAGTTATACAATTTGTATTTTGTAATATAATAATAAGTACAACTTCTGCTTTATAACTACAACGGAATTGTTAAAATGTGAATTATTCGTCAAAACATTCTATTTATTACCAGATAATTATGGCACATTTGAACCGCCACAATTAAAGAATGAGCTGAACAAAATAATCATTATGATATACATACATTTAAAAGATATGTATTATATTATAACTTGATAACACATAAAGAAATAGTTTTTTTTTTAAATAACAAGCCCAAAGAAAACGTCATGTACCAATAACAATCAATCATTTCAATATCTATTTATTTTAATTGCTTATTACGTGTGCCAGTTACAATTTGTCAATAAAGTCCTTCTTTTTTATAGTTTTGAGAATAAATGAGTCATAAGGGATGTTTTATATTTGAATAAACGAAGTACTTAAGTAAATTATTCTTTAGTACTTCTTATATTACGTTCTATATGACGACTTTATGAGTAAGCCACATAGACCAGGGACACTACAAACAGCCTCACTAATGTAACTTTTACGAGTAATTTCATGGTTATTCATTCGCCTCGCAGGGGGCGATCTTAGGGCGTTAACAGAATTCGTCGCACCCTGCGTTTTTGCTTTAAGCCATCTCAATTCTATATTTAGATCCGATACCATATTGACCCCTATTTATGTCAATGAACCAGTAAAACTTTTCTTAATCATCGCATATAGTAGTAAAGTTTATGTAAGCAAATAAAAAAAGTGTTGTGATAATAAAGTAGAGTATTACGAGAATTTATTGAAGATATGTGCGAGAATTACATTGCACTTTGAACTGTATAAAAGTTAAATCGGTTTATGATTCGCAATTTGCTCGGTTACTATCTAATACCAACATGCGAAGATTTCTTATATTTATGATGAGTAGCTCGTTTGCGATGATAACATCCGTATACGATGTACGCCATTATAAGCTCATTTTGTCGGCTAACAGGGTGATGTGAGCTTAATTAAAATTCTGCACCATCCATCATTGGATTATTGATTTTGTGTCACGTGCATTTGGCGGGTTGCCTGTCCTTTATCAATTAGTTATGAACGGTTGATGCTGGTAGTCTTGGCTAATGCTTCGAAAATTAATTCATACGATTTACGAGTTTAATTGTTTCGAAGGCTCTTATTTATAAGTTTATATAAAAGATGCGGATTAGCCTAACAATTACGTGTAGGTTTTTATTAAAAAAAAAGTATTTAATTTTTTTTTAACTAAAATAGTTTAATCCAAAATAGGTTTCTCATTTTAGATTTTTATCTTATCTTAATTAAAAAAAATAAAAATCTATTCATATAATATATGTTATAATTTATAAATAAGGCCAAAGGATATTAAAGTAATAGTTATATTAAATAAAATTACAGAAGTGTCTTTATCGAAGGAAGTCTAATGTATTCAAAATTGTTCAGTTTATCATAATGCCCTACGGATAGTAAGAATGTAACGAACACAGTGACTTAATACGATAAACGGCTTAAGGCCAATAAAACTAAACAAGTTAAACGACTTCGGGCAATAAACCACCGCCTCTGTAGATGGTCTTGGTAATGACATTTGAGCTACCTCCTTCAAGCTAACCGAAAGACAAATTGGGTGCATTAGGGATATGAATAATATCGACGCGGACAGATCTGTAATTGACATGCGGTTGTAAGCAGAGACGTATCGTTATACCGGCCTTCTGAGTCACACAAACTGCAGTACAGCACAACACTCAAACCAGACTGAAATATTTTTATAATTTTATGCCTTTTGCATGTTCGCCAATACCAAGTTATGGCAAATTTTAAATGTAATTTGAATTTTGAAGCCAGATTCCAAGACTTCTTAATATAGGTTTAATTTCTTACACATTTCTTTGCGATTTCATCTAAAGGATTTCATGAATTGTATAATTTTATATACAATCTCAATTCTGGATTGTAGCCAGAGAATAACAACTGCATTGCGGGAGGTACAGCACTTAAAATTGACTGTGGTGGAGATTTAAGGTGTATTGGTAAGTTACATTCAATTCCTGATACGTTTTATCTGAACATTTTAATTTCACTAGCGATATTTTGATTTATACAAGGACAGATATTTAAATGATTTTACATAATAAAAATAAATTCAAACAATTATTACTATACTTAAATTTTAATTGCATATTAAATATGTATTTTATTGAGTTTAAGAGGATTAATGTTTTAAAAGAACTTATTTTAATAAAGCTATTAAGAATCTAGACTTTAACAAAAATATATCTAAATGCTCAGAACACTTTAGAAAACATATATTGGCTAAGCGCTACAGCTGTCAGTTCTCTCCTACACATGATTCAACCGATTAAATTGACTGAGCGCTTTGTAATCCAGTCTTAAACCAAATTTGGTTTCGCAAGCGACATCAAAGCCCACCTTAATAAACACTCGTATTAAACACCTATGAGAGTCGCTTTCCTCGAACATGCTTTGGTACACACGAAGTGAAACGAATAAAGATTTAAATGTAGAAAATGCAATTGCACTAGAAGTATATTAGAAAAACTATATTATACATATTTTCTTATCTATATGTCGTAAGAAATGGTAAAGAAAATGATAAAAAAAATATTTTTTTATATTTATTCGCGTCGATAGATTAAAGAATTGTTTATAGCTAAGGGTCCGGAGATACCAATAAAGTGTAAGATGGAGGGCGGAGGTCAGGATATCATGAGAGTCATGTCGTAGGCGGGTTTACTGCACACAGTAAAATAAACTGGCACCGAGAGTCCTCTTCATTGTTCCCATCTTTATGGGCTATATGCTTGAACTGTTTAACACTTTTAGCTATTAAGTACGATGTTAGTTACCATAGTGGTGTTTTAATGGCTTATTAGAGACGGATATAAGACAAATATTGTACTTACAAATATTGGTGATATTCTATTAGTTACAGAATATTTTAAATCATGTGATATTAAAGTGCAGTAATTGGTTGAAAGTGTTATAAATGAGTTTAAAAAGATGATTTAAAAGTATTTTTTCGTAAAATGTCAACTATATTTCTAAAAGTTAATTGATATTTGTGCATAATAATTATTATTCATACGTGATTTAGATTCGTACACGTAATAGAAATTAAGCCTTTTGAACTAAAACCCCCTATCTCATTCGTTTATCTCAAGTGACTTGTTAGACTGGATTATTTAATAAAAACAGACGGTTACTTGTAAAACTCATCGTGACGTTTCTCGGTTCCTGCTTAATGTAGGAGTTAATTCAATTCGCCTCTGAGTGGCATTTATTTTGCTATTGTAGCTCCGAGGGGACAAATCTGCGGGTAAGGCCAAAGATGTCTATCAAATATTATAATTTATTCCTTTGGGACGGCTAGCGTTGCAGTGACATTCATAATGCGTTATGGTCCCTTTGCCGGTTATTATAAGGCCTATGAAATTTTATCACAAATCCACATTTTACACCTATATCAATGTCATAAAGGGATACAATTCGTTTTTGTTCATTATTTTGGATTGTGATGCGACGACTGTTTTGTCAGATACGAATTCGATATGGGAGTTTTTATTTGAGATTTTTTGTTTTGACAGCCGTATCTTTTTAAAGGACTTTTGTAGCTGAACAGCCATCTATTCTATGGAATTGTTACTGATATATTTTTGTATAGTAATTTGTTAACTCTATGTCAACTAAAGGTAAAAAAATAGGATTTGTTGCGGATGCTGATGGATTGCTCATTATTCTGTAACATATTGATGTTATTTTACAATTTTATATTATCATTTCCAAATGAATTATTCTTTTGCCAAAGTTATGGAGTTAACAAGTGATGTATTACCACTCTATATTGAGTAGAAAATGCTTACAAAATATATGAATTATGCATATTTTTTTAGCTTCCTGCTGTATCCTATATATAGGAGGGTAGGCAGAGGGAAACAGAGAAACTTTTTTCGCGCAATTAAGGCATTTCTGAGTGGTGAAATTCAACGCCGTGCAAAGCACATATCATAATAGTTACAAACTAAATAATAATTTGCTTAGTTGACTTTTGCTCAACCGAAATTTAATTAATCAGTAAATTTATCAATAGACACATAAAATTATTTCGTCCATACGTTTAAACTAACCATACAACTGTGAGTTATTAGAGTAAGAACAATAGTATCGTGGGTGTCAGTAATTATCCCGTTGCCCGCATCGCATATAACGCAATATATTACAATGGATTGGAATTCTGTGGTTTTACGTTTTATTTTAATTTTTGATGTATCTATTATGTGGGTCTTAGAAACGGTTGTCAAGTTTACTGTTTAATTTATAAATGCGATTATAGTTTAGAGTTAGGCGAGGGTGACTATAATAGTACAAGAAATGTAATGTTAGTTTTTAATCGGCATACGTGAATGACGATAGGTAGCTTTAGTATCTGTATAAACATAGCCATGTATTGGGGTTGTATAAAATTATAATTTTATCAAATTTTCAATAAACAATCTAAAATATGCTCTTCCAATTTAAAATAATTATATAGTAACAGTAACTTCTAGTCGCTTAATTTAATGAAGAAATAGTGACGCAAACAGAAGTAGTCTGACAAAACAATATTCTTATCATATGATAGAGATAAAGTCCTGTCAGAGAGTCTTTAAAGTTAATGCAATGCAATGCAAATCGAGAGTACTCTATCTAGAGTCTCCGATTGGGGTCGGGACAATCTGGTCCAGTTTAACCCCTCCAAGACACAAGTTTGCGCGTTCACCGCTAAGAAAACCCCATTTATTGCGGCCCCTCAATTCCAGGACACATCTCTTACCATCTCTAAGAGTGTAGGGATCCTTGGTATCGACATATCCAGTGACGTCCAGTTCCGAAGTCACTTAGAAGACAAGGCCAAGTTGGCATCCAAAAAGCTGGGTGTGCTAAACAGAGCGAAGCGGTACTTCACACCGGGGCAAAGACTGCTACTTTATAAGTCACAAGTCCGGCCCCATATGGAGTACTGCTCTCATCTCTGGGCGGGAGCACCAGCATTCCAGCTTGGACCTTTTGACTCGGTTCAAAGACGAGCTGTGAGACTTGTCGATGATCCCACACTCACAAGCGGTATCGAGCACTTAAGTCTAAGGAGAGACTTTGCTTCCTTGTGCGTGTTCTACCGCTTGTATAATGGGTTGTGTTCTGAAGAATTGTTTGACATGATGCCCACGGCTACTTTTCACCATCGCACCGCTCGCCATCGACAGGGAGTTCATGCTCACACTTTGGAGCCTAAATGGTCCCGAACAGTTCGATTTCAAAGGAACTTTCTTCCGCGGACTCTCCAATTGTGGAATGATCTCCCTGCCGAGGTTTTCCCAGAGGGCTACAATATGGGGTTCTTCAAAAGGGGAATAAATAGGTTTTTGAAGGGTCGGCAACGCGTAAGTGATGCCCCTGGTGTTGCAAGCGTCCATAGGCCACGGTAACCACTTACCATCAGGTGGGCCGTGTGCCTTGTTGCCACCGTCGTGGTATAAAAAAAAAAAAAAAACTGTGTAAATAAATTTGAGCAAAGACCCAATGATTCTTTAACTAAAACAAATTGTTACAGATATAAAATAATAAGTCATCTTTTAGAATAGCTAAAGACCTTAGTGCTAAGCAAGAAAAAGAGTCAGGGGATGACCTATTGTTTGATGAAAATCAATCTTATATATTTGTCTTTTTAATTTAACTATTGTGTAAATAAAAGAGGACTGCACTAGACCGTGTATTATTTTATAGTTATTTAGATTTGCAATTTAAAATAATTTAAATTTGCAATATTTCGCAATTGGACAGCGTTTGACTGGAAAAGCGATTTTTGTGGGTTCGATATCCATACTAGGGAATGATTTTTATATAATCAGTTTAATTACCCATAAGACAAAGCTCAGTGTTGATTTCCGTCATTTAACACGCAATGTTTCAAATTTTGCTATGTGGAATAGAGCATGGAGGTGCATAGGTATACATTGTTTTTTTACGAAATAAAAAAAAAACATACCAAAAAAATAAAGCTCAATAGCCATGTACCTATGTCAATTTTCCCGTCGTTTTGTAAGCGCCGTCAATCAATACAATTTGTTCCTACTTAATTGTGTACGTACGCTCTGTAACTAGATTTTTTTTTCGATAAGAAATCTAATATTTTAGTCCCCTCGGCTTGTACTACGAAGTCCATTAAAGGAGTCCCTTAGTTTTCGCTAAATAATACACCAAACGTGGTTACGAGGGGCTAAACAAAAAGTACCGGAACTAAGCATACTGCAGGGAGAAGGTGAATACGCGCTGTGGTATGTAACTGTCAGATTTTAACATTAAGCATAATATTTACTGGTTTGGAAAATGTTGTGAGAGAATGAGTGAAGAATATAATAGTTACCTGTACATGAAATAAAGATCGACTTTAAAAACCTGAATATTAAACTTGGTTTCTTTTATAAATTTAAAATTGTAAGCATCGTATAGATCATTAGAAATCATGAATCAATATGATGGTTCGGTGTTTGATTCTTATATAAGTTAATGTGTACAAATAATATACATATTTAATTGGTAGTGATAAACAACGTGCGGTGTCAGGGTCCGCTATCTATATCCGATGATCTTTAAATAAATAACAGGTGTGGAAAGAAGTGAAGTACCTTTTTTCTCATTTGCCGAAAATACGAGATATGTATGAAAATAAAAAAATAAGTAATTAAATAAAGCGTAATTTTTGCACATTACTATGGTTAGATGACAGTAACATACTATAAGGCGTCCGTACCGTGCGTTACGCAGCAGATGTGCGACGCCGAAGCGACTCACGACGACTCAATTACACATTCGATAGTTTTGTGGTGCCCTCGTCGATTTGAAAACTATTACGCTTTACGAGGACATTGAACTATGAATCACATATTGAATTACATAGCTTTTATATTATATGCAAAACAGATATGTAATGGGATATGAAAGGAGTGTATTTCCTTTTGCATGGCACTTCTACTATTTAATTCATATAATTCATCATAAATTAAATTTCAATTACCATAAACAAAAAATATGTATCCCAAGAACTTCTCTGTTTGAAATATTTCGAAGTATTTCAGGCGTAAAATCATAAATTGTAAGAAAATGAAGTTCTTGAAACAATATAAAGTTAGCAGTCTTCATTCAACAAAATGGAACGGGCGTGGAAGCTGCAGAGCATATTCTAATTCAATATATCTTGTTCATAGCTGTCCCGACCTTCCGCCGCTCGACACAAATTATTACCATAATATAGTTTGAACGAACGGATAACACTTATCTAAAAGTTCGTTGTTTCGTCTTACATATTGTCGTCGCTAAAAGGGAATACTTGTACAAATAAATAAACGGGCCTCTTAAACGCTTGTCACCGTCAATCCGTGCGCTGATCTGATGTTCTTTTTTTAGAAAACGTGTTGCAAGTTCTGGAAATTGACCCTTATCTCTGTCAATTTTTTGTCGCACATGTTTTGGATTAACCGTTCAGAGAACGCAACGCTACCTACCGCAGAACTATGTTATAACTTTCAGCTAATCCAGCATAATTCATTGCCGCTTTACGGCCCGTGTGAAGTTTCACAGAATTTAGACGCTATTTTAGATTTGTGTATTACAGGATTCTAGTGAAAATTTGCTTTGATTTATAAGTAGATGTACGTGCCTAATACATTAACAAAACTATCTACTTTTACTTTACTAAACCTGAAATTCATTATTATAAGAAAATAATATGTCAAATTGATAAATTAAATTTATTTGTAATAGAAAGCTATATATTCCACATAAAAAATGTCTCAAAATAATAATTCAATAAAATATTTCAATTAAAAAGAAAACATTCTCAACATCTATCTGAAGTCGGTTAGTCAATTTTTTAGAAGCTTTGAAATTACATGTTTTAAACTCTTGTGTAGTATATATTTTTTAAAAGTTATCTGACAACAAGTCTGGTTACCTCAAAACGCTCCTTTGGTTAACTTGGTTAGAGCTTTTAGAAAAATTATCACTAAATTATATCAGCTCGTCCGGTTGTACGACATGTGTCAACTGTTAGCACAGTCAACATTGTTTCCAGAATTTCAAATGTATTAAACAAGCAAGTTAGAACGAGCTCCGTCTATTCTACATAGAAACAATGCTTATTTGTCTATTTGTGCGTTGACATTACTCATTCCGCTGCTTGCGTGTTGTATGAATTGACTCTTATACTAGTTTATCTCGTGTTTTAAGCTTTAGTAATATTGCTGTTTTATGAACTGTAAAATAATGTAGTACGCGTATGAAAACTGCTTTTAGTAATAAATATTCAGGATTTATAAATACTGCATGATTTTATAGAGTAAGTTTATATTTACTTTTTTCTATTAATAACTATTTTTTTTAACTTCACGCTGTATCCCGCACATAGCAGGATAGGCAAAGGGAACCTGAGAACCTGATGTTAAGACACTCCGTTCTCTTTCAACAATTCCGTTCCTCACTTTCCACCGAACTCTAAAACGCGAAACTTTATATATTTTATAATATGTCAAACTTAATCTACAATATATATTATAATTTACATTGGTTCCAAAGCAAAATAAGCATACGTAAGATAAATAAACGGGAACATAACAAGCCGTGTGGTTTATTTAAGCGGAATGCAACTAATATTTTTGTGGTCCCATCCAAACATCGCTGACATTTGTTTGCACAATCATCGTGTGTATTTCTTTTTAATCTGACGACTCACAGCTGTACTGTAGGCAGCAACAGCTGTGGCAGAGGGCTCTCGAGACTCTCAAGTCAAGCACTACATTATTGAAGCAATGCCTCGCTCTTATGCAAACTTCAAGTTTCTCAGCGTTTAGGCTTTTGACACACAAATTGTTACGGTATTCGTGAAAGAAAAGCCGTCAGCGTAATTGTACAAAGTTCCTTACAAAAACATATGTACATGGTGTATAACTTTATTTATATTTATGTTATCCTATTTTTATAGGTTTTTTTTTAAAAGGATAACAAGGTCCTCAAAACATCCCAATATTATATAAATGTAGAATACGTTATATAATAAATAATTGTACTCTATGGACTGCGTTCGCTACTATGTGGAGCTTAAAGCTTTCTTCATTAGAAAAAAATCATAAATTTTACAACTTAAAATATTGTGTGATATGAAATTTGGAATAAAAAACACAAAAAATGAACTTTTTTGTTTGTGCTTAGCGAATGTCATATGTAATTACATATTTTGTCTGATATTATTTATTACTTTTAAATTAATCCTTTATTCGATATCCTGAATAGTACAAGAGTTAGGTTAGACTTCAGTGTGACATCGGCTTTTTTATAGGAATCCAATTAATAGTACCTAGTGCACAAATATATGTTGTACAGATTTATTCATTACGTGAACGCAATTGCAATACAAGCAATAAAATTATTACTTGCCAGTCACGTATGAACTTAAAGAGCTACGTAAATTTGCATAGGTTAATATATGTAATATTGTATGTATTTTTATTGTGTTATATATGGTAGGTAAATAGTAAATACAAAAATCGATGCTAATAGCTCGAACCTTTAAAGTATTGAAACTATCTTGTTTTGGATATTATGCGCTTTTTTATTTTTTATATTAATAGACTTTTTTAAGCTTAAACTTTATTTATATTTAGAGTATGTTTCTTGTAACTTTCTTAGAAAATAAAAAATCCTCTTCATTATTTAACTATAATTATTTATATGAAAAGTGTCACAAATTTTTATTTAATTCATTCATTTTAATACTTGGTGTGTTTTATTTTTGTTTATTTATTAATTACAAATTAAAGTTATACGATTATATATAAGGTATATAAATTAATAGTGAAGGAAATTTTTTATATCGATAAAATATTTTTTTTTCTATATAAAACTTTCCTAAATACCGAGTAGTATTTGAACTCTTCACATTCAATTTCGTGTAAATAGTCACTTAAATCCAATCGATTTAATTCTGACGGGAATGTGCGTCCTCGTGGCGAGTGGCACTGGATCGACATATCAATAACAATCGAGTTGATGTACTACACTCGTAGTATTCTCGTACCATGCAGTCGCTTCGAGTACGTTTTGCCCCTCTGCTTAAGCTGTGGTGACACTAGAGTAATCTGTCATTTAATTTGTCTAGTTACTTTATTATATAATTTAATATTTCTTATTTAATTATGAAGATAATTGTGGTATATTTGTGTGACTTTGCTATGATGTTTACCCGTAAAGGGTCATTATTTTTAGAATTTTCAATAATATTATCTCATAATTTGAAATATTAGTTTTATATATAGAAAAACGTTTGCATTTTTATGTTGAGATTTATACTGATAGAAACATTGTTTCAAAGTCGAAGTTAAATATTTTATTTAAAATAAGAAGTTGCATGGTTCATTTTTTGAACGGTAAAGATCGTTCATCTGTTTAATTAATGCTGAACCTGAGGAGAACCGGTGCAAGAAACTCGGCGGAACTTTTTTTATTATATTAGTATTTTTTTTAATTAGATTAGTATTTTTTAAAAATCATAAATCATGTATCTATAACTATTATCTAATTACATAGAGTAAAACAAATGAAATATCCTGAAACAAAAGTTCAGTTATGCCAAAGAAAGTTTTAGAAAATAATTTCTCCCTCGTGATCGCAGCTTTTGTTGCGGCTGTATGGTCCATGGATTTTAACGAGCAATTACCAACCCTAGTTCCTATACTGCTCTAACGTTACTGGTATCCTGATGATAGGAATACTTAGGTTCGGTATTAAGATTAAAAGGTTTCACAAGAGGGGCTCGTGCTTGTTGTAATGAGAGGTAAAATTCTTGGATTATGATTAGTGATTTAAGGGGATTGTCGAGGGGCTTACGAAGTGCTTTAAGCTTTTCCTATGTTAAAAAGATAGAAATGTTTGCGTATAGTTTATTTATTTACTGTAAACGCGACAGGTTGTGAGTTCGATTCCCACTCCAGGAAATGTTAAATTTAATATTTTCATTTCCTAGGTTTGGTAACAAGGCAAAGCGTGGTATTGAGTTCCGCAACTCAGCACGAAATGCCTCAATTCGGTGGAAAGTGGGGAGCGGAGTGTCTTAACAATAGGTTCCCTCTGCCTACCCTGCTATGTGCGGGATACAGCGTGAAGCTATATATGTATGTAGTTTATTTTTTTGTTTTTCTAAAGTAAATGAATTAAATGTAATAAGTCTGGAATGTTATTAATAATGTCTTTCTATAAATAATAATAATAACAAATAGTTCAATGAGTTCTTTGTCACCATTATTATACTATAGATCAGCAAAAGGAGAATTGTAAAATCGACTCTATATGCTCTTTTTACTACATATGTTATACTGATAATAAATTGATAAATTAAAGCACTACGAATAAAAAAGCCAATTACAAATGCAGCATAGTTTATGTGGTTTGTTATTTTCATACTCTATTCTCGTTATCACTGTCGTATATTAGAAAAAGTAATAAAAATACTTTCACGATGTAGCTAGAGCTCATATAAACAATTGTATTCGTACGTATTATGCGTATAAAGCAATCTATATCCTAGCATGCTTACAAATAACTCATTTATTTTTAATTTTCTTTTTACATGCTGTGCGTCGAACAAAGGTTAATATTAACATACTTGTGAATTGTAAAAATAATATCACGTGGCTGGGGACTTCATACAATAACAACTGTCGGTATAACATGGAAAATATTTTAGCGAGATCCATAAACGGACTCGAAATACGGTGTATTGAGTTATTTTATTGTTTTAATTCGGATTAAGCATCGGGTATGTACGGCGAAATTTTCAAACAATCCGGGATGCTGGGCTTACCGCAGGGGCGTTGCTATGGTAACGCATTCTGATGCCCAGAGGTAGGTAACAAAATGCTACTCGATACAAAACAATGCTGTGAAATTTTACTTGAAATGTTAGCGTTTAATGTACACGGGGGAATGTTTATGTTGTGTCATATCGTGGTATGTATGAATTTTTGGCTCTCCATGAGATATAAAATGACTGTCTGGGTCAATGTTTAATTTAAAATTGTAAAATAAAATTTCATGACATTTCACGCTTCTCGTGTTAATCTTAAAACAGAAATGGGTTATTTATATTACGTTTATTTAAAATGTTTTTGTCTATGAAAAAATATAAAATTTGTAAATACATATAGTAATAACAATTAAATAATTAACGCTTGTCGTGGCGCAGAGGCACAAGCGTGCGACTGTAAACGCGACAGGTTGTGGGTTCGATTCCCACTTCAGGAAATGGAATTTTTCATTTGCTGGATTTGGTAACAAGGCCAAACGCGGCGTTGAGTTCCGCCACTCAGCACGCAATGCCTCAATTAGGCGGAAAGTGGGGAATGGAGTGTCTTAACACTAGGTTCCCTTTGCCTACCCTGCTATATGCGGGATACAGCGTGAAGCTATGTATGTATGTATGTATATATTAATAATTATCATCATATATAGATATAAGTAATATATTATTTATGTACCATAATGTCTTACTTATTATCTCAAAGAAACTTAATACCCAAGGTTTGTTTTAGTTTATTTCCAAGCAGTTTAAACAGTTCGAAACCTGCGTGCATAATTAAGCCATCTTTTATGCAGGGACGCTTGCAATTTTGTTTTATGTTATTTTTGCGACTGCAAGTACTTGAACAATACTCGCTTAAAGCGTTTAAGCTGTGATTGTTTCTGTAATGATGTTGCCAGAATTTTTTAAAATAAGATTTAAATATCTTGAAAATAACTTTTAAATGTGTATTAGGCGGTCATTTGCTATAATTATATGGTCATAAAGAACTTAATTAATATGGATATAATAATTATAGGTTTTATACTATCAAAGGTATATTTTATTTTTGTTTGAACATCATGATTTTGATAAAACTACAGATTACTATTATTTATTTGATTATGATTTTTTATGATTTATATTAGATACACGCAGCGTTCTTTGCTTTTTGACAATTTTACAAGTGAAAACTAAACGCAAAATTTATATAATCACGCTGGAGACACACTTATATGGTAATTATGAACTTTCCTCTATATTGAATTTGAGAAAAGAAAAATAAGTGTAATAATAGAATAGAGAAATGAAGAGGCGTTCTTATTTCGTTATGATATTGTTTCGGTAATATAAAGGCATATACTTCCAACTTTATATGAATAATTGCTAAATTTTAAAAATATAATAAAGAGTTTAAAATTTATTAACTATAAATATAAAGTAGGATTCATATATTTTTTATTTATATAGTTTTAAAGCATGGCACGAAATCGCATACCAATACATCAAACATGAACTTTGCAAGTTGTTATAACTTTTCCAGAAAATATATTACAGAATAATAAATGAACATAAATACTTTAAATAAATGCAAAAACTTACAAATAGAGAAAAAGACTAGTCTCTTTGAATACTTAAGTGCAACTTGTATAATTAACTTAGTGTTCCTCGGGACTTGCTTAGTATTTAAATTGCGCAGATTAAAACGGTTTTTAGATTGTTCCAATCGCACTAAGTGCTTGATTTTTGTAGTATTTAACTAGTTAAAGGGTTTTAGGTTTAATACTGAAGTATATACAGAATAAAAAATATAATAAATTAACATTTATAACATTTATTTTATATTTTAAAATATTTTCTATACATTTAGAATAGTGAATAAATACTCGTATATTTAAATTCAGTAGAAAATTTAAAATTTTACAGAATATTTTTGAGATACAATACACACATTTTTACAATGACATTACTGTCTAAAGACATCGTCAAATTTATTTATTTTTACTACACGTTCGTTACGAAAGAGAATGCGGTGTTAACAACATAAGTTACAATATCGTATAGAAGTTGTAGGGCAGGTATAGAAGAACATATAACTTAATTAGTTCAGTTGGTAGGTTAAATTGTGATTAAAAGTGTTTTATAAATAAAATTCACGTGACCTCATATTCTGTTATTGAAAAGTAAGTTACAATATAAATCGTAATATATTTAATAAAGTATAAATACATCTTCCAATTCAAGTGAAATGAATATTTGGTAAGATTTTCTCTGACAAAGAACTTATAACAAATCAGAAAGCTGCTGAAACTACTAAACTTTGTGTCCACAATAAGTTTTATTTTAGTTCGCCGCTAGTTTAGCACATTTCATGTACACTTCCAAAGTTTATTTAAGCTTTTCTAGAATATATATATATATAGTTATTTTATTATTATTAAATCTTCAGTGGCAATGTTTTGACAGATCTGGGTGCATATAGTTTTAGGTGCAACTTTCTTGGGACGACAAAGTTAGACGTTGAGTTTAAGCTACGAGTATTAAGTATATTCTTTTTACGTATGTCTCATAACCAATGTGAAAACATCGCATGGATTACGTAGGAATATAAATATTTTGTCTTTAAATTGTAATAACAACCATCTACAAAGGCATGGAAAAGGAAATAGAAATTAAATATCCAGTGCTTCGTTTGATTAAGAACTTTTCCAACAGCGTGACTCTGCTCATTCTTCTTAGAGTAACTGTTGCTGTTTGCTGTTTTCATTCAATGAAAAGAAGCTGATGACTCGAGTGTTTATAGTATACATTTTCAGTTTGCATCCACAATTGAGATCCGTTCAGTCGTGCAACTTGACCTGAATCACTACAATAGTGCAGGTCTAAGTGCATCTTGAATAATTATCTGAGTACCACATTCACAGGATTGCGGTTTCAATCTGAAGGGTATTCTCTCTCATTCGATTGTTTAATTTATTGTTAATTTATAGTTTTAATATGATATATATTGTTTTATCAAATTTTTAAAATTTCAAAATAAATTCCATATAAACAATGAAAATCGCTGTTTAATAAGCTTTTTTTGTAGCTCCATGCTGTATGTGGGGGACATAGCAGGGTAGACAGAGGAAACCAGAGTACCTAGTGTTAAGACACTCCATTTTCTTTTAACATTTCCATTTCTGACTTAAAACAAATTTAGGCTTAATTTCCTTAATAATAAACATAACATTCTATTAAAAACAAAAATATCTGTAAACAAATTTCAATGGGCTCGTATGGGTAATAAACGGGCGCTGTCCACTTATAGCGGAAGTTGTGCATTCAAATCCCGCATGGGGTGAATGATTCATATTGCCTATTCAAATATTTTTTGTTGTCTGGCGGTGATTACGATTTAAAGAATAATTATAACCTTACTTCACCATATTGGTTGCTACGCACAAGGTTGTTGTGCACGTGTGTATGCTTTTGTACATAGTACTGTATTATTATTTATATTTAAAAAAATATTTGTAAGAAACAATAATTAAAATTTTAATTTATTTGAAACAAAGAAAACTGACTTCTAATAAATTGCACAAAAAGTAACATTACTACAGACAACTCAAAAATTACCTGTCAGATCTTAACTATACTCGTATTTAAATAGAACTACATCAGAAACACTAACAATCATATAAAAAAAGAATCACAAAATTGGTCACGCCACTCAACACGCAATGCCTCAATACGGCGGAAAGTGGGGAACGGAACTGTTTAGAGAGAACAGTGTCTTAACACTTAGTTCTCAGGTTCCCTCTGCCTACTCTGCTATATGCGGGATACAGCTTGAAGTTAAAAAAAAAACACGTCAAAAAAATTGGTTCAGCCAGTAAAACGTTGTGTTACGTTATGCGGTAACGCAAGTAAAAAAAGTCAAATCTATAAGCTCTTCCGTTTTGAAGTCTGCTAAAAGCTAGACTCATTATCTAACCATAGCTATACCAAAACTTATTAACTTTTGGGGTTTTTAGCTTTAATTATATTATCGAAAGTGATAATTAAAGATATATACTTAAAAGATATTAAGCAATGTTTCTAACTTTTGAAGGGTCGGCAACGCGTAAGTGATGCGCCTGGTGTTGCAAGCGTCCATAGGCCACGGTAACCACTTACCATCAGGTGGGCCGTGTGCCTTGTTGCCACCGTCGTGGTATAAAAAAAAAAAAAACTAAATAAATCTTGTACAATACAGTACAGCAGATTTCATTACAAGCTTAATTAACTTGGCACGACTTCTACAACTTTTAATTGTAACAGACCGAACCAACTGAATTGAAAGAAAACGTTTGAGTTTACTTAGTTTCAGTTCGGTTAACCGCTATGTTATAATAGTATTTTTATCACGCAAGTCCAAGAAACTTGTACTTACAAGAGCGAGCGGCTTAAAACGAAACGAAAAAGTTTAAATAGGAAAAAGTGCAATGAGAAGATAGTGAAAAAAGAAGTGGGCAATTTAAACTTTTACGAGACGATGAGGGTCCTGTTTTTAAGTTCTTATAAGATTAACTCACAGTATATTTAATGATAAAGCTTCCAAACTTCTCTAACTGACAATGATAAAGTGGTTAAGACCTAAAGTATAGAGATTTGATTGTGCGAAATAATGAGTAAAATACAACTTAAATACATTTATAGAAACAGAATATGTATAATCTAATACAATTATAGTGGAACCAGTATATAAATTGAACTGCAAAATTTTATAAATATTTGATTTTTAACTGCTTTCAAAGAAGGAGGAGGTTATCAATTCAACTGTTTTTTTATGCGTGTTACCGCAAAACTTTTTACTGGATGAACCAATTTTGATGATTTTTTTTTATATGATAGCTAGTGCGTCTGATGTGGTTCCATTTAAAACCTGACGAATAGTTTTTGAGTTATTTGTAATAATTGTACTTTTTAGTGCATTTTCCTTGAAGTCGCTTTCTTTTCGTTAAAATTTTAATTATATATTGTGTCTAGTTGTAATTGTCACTTTAATATCTATCGTTATTGTTAAAAGTGAATAATTAGAACGCAAAAAGTTTTGATAGATTGTTATAACAAACAGCATGCATGCATGCATGCGTCAAAAATCGAGCTTCCTAAACAAAAGTTCAGCAATCATCGCGTGCAGTATACAATGCTGCATTTTAATTTTAACAACAATAGGGTCGTAATAGTTCACAGATGAGACGGACTCGTCTAAAGAAGACAATACCTGCATGAGCTTGCACTATCACCTAATGGTTTCTTTTGCTCAAACGAAGTCTTGTATGATAAATGCATGTTTTCCCACGTCTGGGAGGGTGTTTATGGTAATCTCTTATTGTGTTTCAAATATTTTCTTGTAAAACACAGATAGGTACATATATTTGTTTTGAAATGTACATATGTATGTACGATGTAGATATATATCTACATAAATATTAATTTGTAAATAAGGAATAATATTTTGTCTCATTATAACAAAAAAATAAATTTAGAACTTTTCCTTTGTTTGAGTGTATAAAAGACAATCCAAAGCCGAATCTGCTACGGGTATAGAAATCTGAAATTTGGCATGTAGTTTTTTTAGGTAGTGTAGGGGACCAATAAGGGAGGATATCTTGCGAAAACGGAACACAACAGGATTTTATGTTTTATAATAGTCCACGCAAACGAAATTGCGGTCTACAATTCTTTATACATTATATATAAAAAATGTGCCTTCTACCCTTTATAAGCAATGTGGGTAATTTTAATACCTTATTTATATTTAATAAATTATTAAGCGTTCTAAGTTTTAAATATCTGTTTTATTTCCTATAATTTCTGTTTGTTTTTTAAATATCTATGAAATGAATATGTATATGTATCTATTTCACAGACAGTGTTTATTTTAATCGAGTAGTTTTCACCGATAAGCGTGCAATTCTTGTCTACTTTGGAATACTCAAGAGGTGATTACTTCAACTTAATGGTATAGCAATTTATCACTTGAAGCTTTTAAGCTAAGAGACATCAGGTTATCTTCAATGATTAGTTTCAACTTTCACACGTTACTTGCGCAAGAGATTGAGTTTTCCTTTCGGCACTTCGATACATGTAGAAAAACATTAGGTGAATCACGTACTATCCTCCTACGTAAAGTTAAGCTTATTACACATGAAATACTTAGATATTTGAAGTGTAAAGTAAAATATACCATACATTTTAGAAAATAAAACTTTATAATAGACGAACAACATTGATATGAATGTATTGGATTTAGAATACTGTTATATAGGTCAGCATATAGTATTGTAAAAGGTCTTTGCGAAATTTGATGATATTCGATTGAAAAGAAAGAATTTAATTCATTATACTTATGACTCACGAATAAAGAGAAAGAGTTATATAATATTTGCTTATATATCATTATATTAAATAGATATTATAAAAAGTAGAAAGAAGCGTTAAAAATGATTACTACATACCTGCTAAGAATTTTAATATTTTGTTCTTAAGAAAACGTTTTAATAATCTGTTTTTAGAGTCAATATTCTCCTTTCTTGTCCTTTTCTACTTTACAGTAAATTTTAAAAATTGAAAACATGATTTATTCAAACAAAAGTTTCTGAATATTTACTTAGTTTACTTTATTTAGTTTTTTTTTCACCATTCGTGGCGCAGAGGCACAAGCGTGCTACTGAAAATGCTACAGGTTGTGGGTTCGATTACCATTCCAGAAAATGAAAATTCTGAATAATATTTAATATCTTTATTTCCTGGGTCCTGGTTGAGTTTTGCCACTCAGCACGCAATGCCTCAATGCGGCGGAAAGCGGGAAACGGAATTGTGGAACAAGAACGGAGTGTCTTAACACTAGGTTCTCAGGTTCCCTCTGTCTACTCTGCTATATGCATATTCAATAATACATTGAAAATCGAACTGCAATTTATTTAATTTCTTTTTATCTATACAATAAATAGATTGGTTTATAGTAAACAAGTCTTTATGACATTTTTTTTTAATAAAATGAAAAAAGTAGCATTGACGTAGGCGTACTCATGATGTACGAGTATACTCGTAGATACCGCCCTTCACACATTGCGACTTCTTAAACATTAACTTTTTAAGAAACTATAATTAAAAAAAATAAAAGAAATAATTGTTTATGACCTATACTTTTCTAGGTAATTTCTTTTTTCTAACTAAGCTATGGCTATGTAAGAGTTAAATGTGGAGTTTGTATGAATGTTTTGAAAGTGAGAAGCTAAGCTTATTTTAATTTCTTTTTAACCGAAAAGGAACAGGTTCTCAGTTCATCTGTATTTTTATATGCGCTATCGCATAACTTTTTACCAACTGAACTTCTACTAGCTCTTCTTCTCTTGATGTGATTTCATTTGATATAGTCATATGAGTCATTTTTGAAGTATTCGTAAAATATTTACTTTTTAATGCATTTTATCTGGAATCGGTTTTCCTTTTTTGTTAAAATTTTAATTATATTAACATCATACTGATAATTATTGCCTTAAGCAAAACACAAAATCATGATTTTTAAGGTAGTAGTCTGGTAACTTATGCCTATTTTCATAACTTTTTTGGAGGGTGGTTCTTTATAGAAAAATAAAAATTGTTTTGAATATTTAGAGTGTTTTTATTTACATATTGAAAACATAAAAAATATGAATATTTGAAAAGATTTAATAGTTTATTACTATTATTATTGTGACTTGGGTGATTTTGGTTCTTGATGTTATCTGAAATCAAATATTCTTTCTAATTAAGCAAAAAGAAAATCGAATTTTTGAATCCAAGTTACCAGACTACCTTAAATACAGTAAAACAACTTAACCCCAACATATCAATTAAATTTCGAAATAAAAAGGAACGTTTTAGCGGATGCTTAATAATCCCGACATACATATATTATACGACAGTACAATACTGTCGCCTACGTTTATAAACACATTCACGATCACAGCAGTCGTAAAACTGTCTGAGCGTCATCGAAGGCGTGTCGTATAAGTTTTATGGTGCGACTGAGGACTCGGGCGTTGAGTTATACGCAGTTCGGGATTTTAAAACAGTTGGTAACTACTTAGCCATATTATATTTGAATCGAATCAAATGTAAGTGCGTAGTAACTGTATAGCTCAAATAACTTTTTGAAATTTTGTTAGTGAAGAATGGCAGAAGAATGCCAGATGTTACATCGATACAGGTGCTAATGGCTTACCTTTTCTTCAGCAAAGTGAATATTATATATTCACTAGACAGTTGCTAAAACTATGATTTTTTATAAGGTTTATACATGTAAATTAAAACAATTAAGACAATTTTAGTATTTTTTTTTTTATGGAAAGGACAAGGCAAACGAGCGTTCGGTAATATATACCTGATGGTAAGTGATACCCGCCGCCCACGGCCCCGTGTAACACCAGAGGAGCTACAGGTGCGTTGCAGGCCTTTGAGGTGGGAGTAGGCGCGCTTTTTGAAGGTACCCATTTCGTATCGACCTGGTAAAACTGCCGCAGGAAGGCCATTCCACAGTTGAGTGGCACGTGGAAGGAAATTCCTTCGAAACCGCACAGTACTGGAGTGCCACGCATCCAGGTGGTGTGGATGGTATTTAAGCTTGTAAAAATATTAATAATACTAATATATTATAAGTAATGTTATTTATGTAAAGTTTATTGGTAGCTTTATGTAGAAAAGAAGTGCAATTGGATTATATTAGTTATGGACGCTTCATAAATCACTTTAATCTTTATGAAAGATTTTAAAGATAAGACAACAAGATATGTAAGCTATCAAATAGATACATAACTTATATCTCGCTATTTAGATAGCGATTTAGTTTTAAAGTATATGATTACAATTTTATATCCAAATTTCAATTGGTAAAATAGTCTAAACTACATTCAGCTTAAATGATAACGTATTTTTAATCATAACACAGTTGTCAACTATGAATAACTAATATGTAGTGGAATCATTAATATTAATTGACTATTATAAGTTCAACAGTTTTAATAAACGTCTAAGTGCGCATATTTAGATAGTACTATCTCAACTTAACTCCATAATACTCAAACTGATAACAATTAATGTTTATATTGACATGAATACTGTTCGTCATAACTAATATTTTTTTAAATTATCTTCTTAATATTGATTTGTTCTACAAAGAGGCTCATTGAAATTTTTGACCAGTAATAAATGAGTTACCTCCTGCTTTTTCTATTACTTTACTTATCGCTACTAAAAAACTGAGGGCAACGGCCACCGATAACAGTAATAAATCATTCTAGTAATTGTTTTTTTTTCTATACCCATTACTGGGGAGCCTTATTAATTATGTAACGATGGTTGGATGAGTTCTGTGTTGCATACATTAAAAATTAGACCATCAAAATTTGGTTATATCTAAAAAATGTTTGACTGAAGTATATTTACATAGGTTTTATTGGGCAGATATAATGTATCTGGCAAAATATATACGTGTAATGCTAAACTCAATTGACTCAAAACATATTTTTATTTTTAAATTTAATTAATCGAGACCTGTCTTGGCGCAGAGGCACAAACGTGCGACTGCGCCATAGGTTATGGGTTAGATTCCCACTCCAGGAAATAAATTTTCATTTCCTGGCTCTGGCAGTAAGGCAAAGCGCGACGTTAAGCTCCGCCATTCGTCTTGCAATGCCTAGATTCGGCGGAAAGTGGGGAACGACGTTTCTTAACACTAGGTTCTCTGGTTCCCTCTGCCTACCTTGCTATGTGCGGGATACAGCGTGAAGTTATAAAAAATAATTAATAATATTAAAATGGTGAAGTAATGAATTATATTATTTATATATAGAGCAAAAAAAAAAATTAGATAAGTGCAGGTAACATTTCTGAGATCAATTGTGACTGTGCATCTAAACCATAGATTAAAAATATAGGCGTCTTATATATAACAACGTTTATAAATAATGCTTATAAAATGACGTGGAACAGTAGAATAACAATAACTATCACAATTCACAATTCAATATAAATTGAAAAACCAATATTATCAAATAACGCTTTTAATCATTTCCAAAATGATATTATAGTTCGCATCCAAAACATAATTTAAGCCTCTCTAATTAACAATGGATTCCCTACCTAATTATGTTTGATGGTATTGGAAATCATTGCGTGACATGAAATATTTATGCAAATGCAGATTACGAACAAAACATTGCTTGCTAATTAAAATAGACGATACTACAAACTAATTATATATGACGTACGATAACATGAGGCAATACTAATAGGTATTAACATTTTGCTTGATATTATCTTTCTAACTGCCGTCAAAAAAAGCTTTGGAAGATGTTGTAGATATAGATGATATAAAAATTGCTCTTCTCAAATGAAGTATATTTTTCATACAAATGTGTAACACATAATAGTAATAGGATTTATTTCGTTATATGATGTGTGTAGTACACATAATATAATGAAATTATTCCTTTATTAATATTATAGAATCATCTCTTTTTGTCGTGGCGTTTAACGCCAGTCGTGGCGCAGAGGCACAAGTGTGCGACTATAAAGCGACAGGTCGTGGGTTCGATTCCCATTCCAGGAAACGAAGTATTTTCATTTTGTGGGTTTGGTAACAAGGCAAAGCGCTGCGTTGAGTTCCGCCACTCAACACGCAATGCCTTAGTCTGGCGGAAAGTGGGGAACGAATTTGTTCAAAGTGAACGGAGTGTCTTAACACTAGGTTCTCTGGTTCCCTCTGCCTACCCTGCTATATGCGGGATACCGCGTGGAGTTAAAAAAAAATATCTCTTTTTGTCTGTATATAATCTAAGGTGTAAAGAAGCTTTAGTATTTGTGAAATCCAAGCTTCCATCTTAAGAATAATATAAAAGGGTAACGTAAGTAAGTTTTGTAGACTTTTTTTCTGCAACATAAGTAAAGTTATTCTTTTAATATAATTAATAATATTAAGGAAACTTTACCAATGATTTTAAAAGAGAAAGAAAAAGATACAACCTACATGTTATACCTTAACACATAATAAGACTGCATTGACTGATAAATGCAGTACGTTTTCGAGTAATTAAGGTTTAGAAAGCACGCAAATTTACGTTCGACACAGACCGTTTACATAGCTACCTCGGGAATAATTGCTCGCTTGTAGGTGTTGTAGGTCTTAGTCGTCGAATAAATTGTATCTCGTCTGCTTCAAGCATGTCAGAATGAAGTATTTTGATTTTATTTCATATAAATAATCTTTTTTTTGGTCTCTACTGTTTTTGCCCTTTAGCATTAAATTCAAAAATCGATCTGGATACAGTGATACAGTGAAAAAACGATAAGTGTCTATTTTTATAATTTGTTCCTCCGAGTAATATTTGAAATGTTACTTTTTGTTGTAATGTTTATACCATTTTTCTATCATTTTTTATCGAGTTTCGTTAACAGGCACACAATATGATTTATTTACATAACTTATGTCTAGAGTGAAGTCGCTTTCATTTATATATCACAGACACTAGTTATTTCGCTCACCTTAATATGAATAACGTATAAAGCTTAAACATTATGAACATTTTAAATTTATAGTTTTTCATTCATACTTTATTAAAAGTTAGATTTAATAAGAAAAAATATATATAGTAAAGTTATACGGCATTGTTGAGAGAGAACGGAGTGACTTAACACTAGGTTCTCAGGTTCCTTCTGCCTACCCTGCTATATCGCCTATACCCTGCTATATATACGGTGTGAAGTAAAGTTGTTAAATAAAATAGTTGGAAAATCATATATAATTAACTAAAATCGCTATCCGAAACTAAATCTAAATTAATCCGCACAAAACCCTCTCACCGCAAATTCGCATTGAAAATTTCATACATCATCATAGTTGAGTGAGAAGATGAAATTCGAAAAGTTTTCACATACCGAGAACAGAAATTAGATAAATTTTACTCCTTTTGGAATACAAACCGACTTTGTAATATTTTTAGTTTTATAAGACAGTATTAACGTGAGAGGCCATCTGGCGCAGTGAGACAGTTATTGACTAAAAACGTGGTTGGTTGTTCGATTCCCACTCGGGATAAATGATTATATTTTATGATTTTCATTTATCCTGTATACGCCTGTCATGGCGCAGAGGCACAAACGTGCGACTGGGAACGCGAGAGGTTGTGGGTTCGATTCCCACTCCAGGAAATGTAAAATTTAGTATTTTCATTTTTTGGGTTTGGTGACAAGGCAAAGTGCGGCGTTGAGTTCCGCCACTTAATACGCATTGCCTCAATTCAGCGGAAAGTGGGCAACGAAATTCTTGAAAGAGAATGGAGTGTATTAACACTAGATTCTCTGGTTCCGTCTGCCTACCCTGCTATATGCGGGATACAGCGAGAAGTTAAAAAAAAAAATCCTGATTTGATAAGACTAAGCGAGGCATTGACTTTCATCGCTCGACTCGCAATGCCTTGAATTCGGATATGTCTGACTTCTCTGCTATGCAGTATAAAGCGTGAAGTTCAATAAAAAATATTTTATTTATTGCTGAAAATATTTCATGTTTTTATTTTTTCATTTTATATAACTGCTAAGCCTCAAATATAATTTTGTAGGGGCTTCGCGTGCCCACCCCTCTAGTATAATTGGACTTTGATTGTATCCATTACAAATTTTCTGTGTGGTTTTTGTTTCACGAGTCGAAAATTCGAATTTGATTGGAGGCATCAAAATCTAATTTACTTTACGCTCCGTAGAAAACTCCTGTTGGAAAAAATATATTTTGTACACTTTTTGATAACTTCTTTATAACTTTAAACACAATCTTCAAATCTGATAATTATTTTCCGGACGGCGTTCTAAAAATGAATTTAATATTTTCATCGGACTTGCTATATTGTGACGTTTTTACGTCACTTAATAAAAAACAAAAAAGCAACCTAACGTTGTATATGCGTAACAGGGTAGTCAGTGAACCTATTGCCGAGACACTCCGTTCGTTGCTGTACACAAAATGTAATAAAAATATATAACTTTCTTTTTCAATTTTAAGTGCTTCCTCAAGTATTTTAATTTTAATTTCGTGTATATCCTCATGTACACGAAACTAACAGTATTTTTCATAACTTCGGTGCTTAATTATATAATATTAAATGGTGGTTTTACAAAAGTCTTTGGAAAATTGACACTTTTAGGCACTATGTATGTCAAATTAGATTCAACTATTATTCTCAGTATGTTCGTGATTGAGAATCGTTAGGGCACCAAAGCTAATGAAACTATTTTCAAAAACGTTTAACTAAGAACTTTATAGCTTAATTGTATCGACTTTAGGTACTATAAAAACATAAACTGTACAGGTAGGTAACACAATAATAATAGTCTTGCAAGTCATATTCATTACGTTCACGTTATTTAATTAGCGATAACAATGTAAGCTCATCATTGCTGTAATTGCTTTTATTCATTAACTTCACGCTGTATCCCGCATACAGCAGGGTAGGCAGAGGGAACCAGAGAATCTAGTGCTAAGGCACTCCATTCTTTTCCAACAATTCCGTTCCCCACTTTCCGCCGAATTGAGGCATTCCGTGTTGAGTGGCGGAACTCAACGCCGCGCTTTGCCTTGTTAGCAAACCCAAGAAATTAAAATAATAAATTTTACGTTTCCTGGAGTGGGAATCGAACCCACAACCTGTCGCGTTTACAGTCGCACGCTTGTGCCTCTACGCCACGACGGGCGCTAATTCATTATGTATATTAAACTTTACACCTCTCTAGTATCATACGGAACAACCTTAGAAACATACTGTGACATGTAGCGGAACCCAACGCCGTTTTCTTTCTAAAATGAAAATATAATCGGAAAAAGGACTTTTACACATTATGTGTAACTTCAGAAATGTGCAATGATAGCATCTTATGAATGTCCAGTCTATTAGTATAGTAATTATCATAATATGAGCTCATATTTATTAGCTATTTATGTATCATTAAAAACGCTAACAAGTGGGTGTAAAATTTAATGTAAAAGGTATATATCGTACAAGGAGCTACTGTAATTTAATCAATACAAGTTACAAGCCTCATACAGTACTCGTGCAATCCTATGATTAAATAAGTCCCCAGGACACACTATTCTTTGATCTATAACGACTGTCGTTAAAGCTAGACCCGAATGCAATTACGGAAGAAGTCATGTTCAATTCAACTACATTTTATCTGTATGTTGCTTAAGTATAGTAATATGACATTTTGTGTACAAATTACCTTTAAAAGTAATCTCTTCCATAAATATTTCTTTTGTTTTTTAACTTCACGCTGTATCCCGCATATAGCAGGGTAGGCAGAGGGAATCTGAGAACCTAGTGTTAAGAAAACGTTCTTACAAAAATTCTGTTTCCCATTTTCCGCCGAATTGAGGCATTACATGCTGAGTGACGGAACTCAACGCCGCGCTTTGCCTTATTACCAAACCCAGGATATGAAGATACTAACATTTCTTGGAGTTGGAATCGAACCCACAACCTGTCATGTTTACAGTCGCACGCTTGTGCCCTCTGCGCCAGGCGTTCTATAAAAATAGTCAACAATAATAATTGAAATAATATTTCACTTTAACAACCCTTTAAAAAGTTATTCCTAAAAGAATGATGTAGATTCAATTTTCTGATTACGGTCAAACATAGTCCCAACGAGCCCCTGCTCTTTGTCTGAATAGATGTTATCTTTTACTTACCTTTTGTTTTAAAGGTATTGGAGTTTACAGTGACAGCAGAAAAATCCACAGGAATATGAAACTGAAAATTGCAAATATTGCGACCTACGTAATGGTAAGTACTATATTATTTTAAAATGCACTATAGATGTTATCGTGGCGTAGTTGTCATGCGTTTTACAGGTTACCTATAGGCATTGCTTGAAATTTTATTTCGAATGTTTTTTATAATATAGGCATTTTTTGTTTTTCTGTTTGTTTTTTTTTAGATGTAGTAAAGATTGTCATTAGGAATCATCTATGGCACATAATATATTTAAATGTGAAGAACGAAGTGATTTACTACTAGATTACCTATTCGTTTATTCCGCAAAAGCGGAAACGTTATCACCAAAAAAAGTTACGGTCTTTACTAAATTTGTTTGTAATATTTATTCATATTTTATACAAATATGTACGTAGAAGCCGCATAGAGCTTTGATATATTGGCGCAAAACATCGTTATTTAGAAAAGTCTTGAAAATATGCAAGCGACTGTAAAACCGGCAGTGCTATAAATTTTGTAGAAAATTGCGCATGAACTATGTTATGTACATTTTTATTGGTATTCATACACGAGTTTAATGCGACTGTGACGTTTGTGATGTACAGAATAAAGACATTATGAGAACATTAATCTCAATTACTTAAAAAACCTGAATAGCGGAAATTATATATTTTTTAATTTTTGGCAAACATTTTCATATTTCCTGTCACTGTTTTCCATTATTGTCTAATTTATAGGTATTTTGTATTAAGTCACAAAGCCAATGACCCTGTGTACCCTGAGTACCCTGAGTACCCTGTGAGGGGACGGGGTTAGAATACAATTTCCCTCCTCCGCTGGGTAGCGTCCCGTAAGAGGCGGGTATCCCAGTAGTTAAACGGTAGGAGGTTCATCCTCCGACTGCCTCGCGACCACTATCATGTCAAAGACGAACCGCCAAATATCTTATGATGTGTTCCGGTTCGATGGCATGTATACCAGGTTTTTCCCCTTTCCTACCCATCCTTTCCCCAAAATGTGGTACCGACAGCGGACTATTACATTGTCCTCCCCTTCCATCTGTATCCTCTAGGTTGGCAACGCATCTAGAACATCTCTGGTGTTGTAGATGTCCATGGGTCAAGGTAGCCACTTGCCATAAAGTGGTCCTTCTGCTCGTTTGCCATCCTTTATCTATAAAAAAAAAATCTATCTACATAAGGGGAACCCTTCTATCATAAGAATCGATATTCAAGAGTAATATTTGACAATGGCATTAAATCATAAAAATATGTATATTTTTTCTAATTGGGTATATCTAATTTAATGTACAAATACAACCTCCAATTATGATACCGATAGTAAAAGTTTATGACTGACTCAATCATCCAATTCATGGTATTTAAGCGTATCGGCAAAGTGTTGTCAATAATTGAAATTTGTTAAACAACAAATTGATTAAAAATAATAACAGTAAATATAAATATATAAATAACATCTTATATATATAATTTTTTTAGTCAACACAAACTTAAAAGAATTTTTCACTTCGAGAGAATTTTATTTTAACATGTCCATCAGTCGGACGGGAGCGAGCATTTCGACGATTTTACAGCATAAATCTCTAACGCGGTAGCTAAGCTTTTAGCGTCCTTTCATATTCAGTGTAGCGTGTTTTGATATATTTTCACGTGATATTTAATGTGATATGTAATATTTAGTTTTATTGAAATATTTTCTGTACGAATATTTCATACTGACAGCTCATTTGGAATAGTAAATGGATTATTTATATGGGAGATAGTAATGAATATGTGCAAAATGGATCAAATTTTTTTTAGCTTCACGCTGTATCCCGCATATAACAGGTTAAACAGACACAACATGAGAACCTAGTGTTAAGACACTTATTTCTCTTAAATCTTTCCGTTCCTCACTTTCCGCGGGATGGCGTGATGAGTGACGGAACTCAACGCCGCGCTTTGCCTTGTTACCAGACCCTAATGAAGAATGAAAATACTAAACTTTACATTTCCTGGAGTATCGAACCCTCAACTAGTCGCGTTTACAGTCGCACACTTGTGCCTATGCGCCACGACAGGGATCAAAATTTATTGTATGTAAATGAATTTAAATGTAATATAAAAAAAAAATGTTATATATACGCATATACTATATAACATCATGTTACTATTTTATTTGCTATTTATTTATACAATGAATATATATTCGCCCATAACTTTTTATTGGTAACCTAATCTTAAAAATCATATAAATAGTGTCACAATGAATAAAAATACAAGGCATACTCAGTGAAAAGTTATTATATTCTAACTAAAAGGTTATCGATTTTGAAATATAATTAAATTTTAATAATAATAACACACACACACACACACACACACATACACACATAGTAAGCAAAATTATTTACAATTTAACAAATTATGTTGTAAAAATATAGTACCATGAATATACACAAAAGCTACGATTTGCGCTGTGTGCATTACGGAGTCATGTCCATGTTTTATTTATTCGTCTGCGTCTGGGAAGCGTGCATTAGTGTCGAATTTTCCCCCTGCATTGTACGAACGAGCTTTGAGCGTAAAATATTTTTTATGTTTTGGTATATTTAAAATTATTCGTCTTTCCTGTTAATTTATTACAATTGAATGTTGTGTTAATAAATGTTTCAACATATTTCTTAATTATTTAGTAGAAATTTCTAATTATTTGACTATTATTTTTCTATACGAATCCTCTAGAATGCGTTGTCAATTGAAATACATTGCGTGTACAGTAGCGGAACTTAACACCGCATTGTTATCAGCACTCAATCTATTACTTATGTCAATCGCTATCTACTAATAAAACATAGCTACTTACATAGACTGTCAGCTACTAAGTTAAATATTTAATTAAACTTTAATAATTTTATGACATGTGTAACCAACGAATAGTAATTTTATCTCAAATTTGATTATCTCTAGCCAATCTACGTACATTTAAAATGTAATCTACGTTTATTTATAGTAAAAACAGATAACACATACTTTATTAGTGAAAAATATTCATATTTCATGCTATTTTGTACGTCCATTCCATATTAAACAAGTATTAATTACTCCATAATGGAAATGTGGTATTGGTTACATAATAAAAATGAACCAACGGTAAATTAATTACACTATCAATTAGCATATAAAATTGGATATTGAAGTAACCACCGACGGAGTGATATTAAATTAGTAGTAATAAGGTAATTCGATGAAATTGTAATAAGCGGGTGCTTTTTGATCCCTGGATAAATTGTGAAAGGCGAATGGCGCCCCACTGGACGTTACATGGATGTAGGATTATACTAAAAGTGAACAAGTGGTACTATAATAAAGTAAACTGTATTTACTGCAATATTTGGTGGTTCGTGTCTTTTTTTTTACATTTAATTTACTTAGGGCAGATAGATGGAAATGCAATGGGCTGTGTTTGTTGATTAGTGGAAATTAAGAAACGTTATGCTGTTAAAATACTGTAGTTAGTTGTTCATAGAATATATTTAATCTGATGAAAGCCATATTATTATTAAAAGAATTGAAAACACAATGTTACTTTCATAGTTAATCCTAAAATACAGGTTTCCTTCCACAATAAGCTTAACACCTAACAAATCATCCATAGCTTCTATAACTTAGTCTTATTTTATACCCATATTTATAAAAAAAGCTAGCATATTCTAGGTATTCTACATCCTTTCACATCTCCGGGGCGCCGCGGCCACGGGCTAAGCTAATTAGGCCCCCTGCTCCGTCAATGTTGTGCACGCGGCCCGGTTTAATGCGTGTGTCTCCATTAGCCGCCCTCAGTTTAAACACCCTGTGTACACTGGCACTGACAATTCGCTAAAATTGATTTGTGCGTGAGGGGCCTTCATGTCTATTTGCGGACATACGGTGTTTATTTTCTTTCTGTTATTTAACTGTTACATGTTAGTGATGTTATTTTTGTGTTGTGAAAATATTTTTAATAAATTGTTTTTGTATTTTTAATATAAGTTATGTATTACAGTTTGTAACACACATATAAATTGTATTTAAAGGTACATAGGAATTTCATCAAGAAACTTAAAAGGCAGGTAATGAATAGAAAGTATCTTTTGAAATATTTTTTTTTTTTTTCAGTCACGATGATCAATGATGTAATGAGTATTATCACATTTTATTAGTTTTACTATGCAAAATTAATAAAACCCAATACAATGTTTGTTTACGTACAACTAAGTAGGAAAATATTTTGCGCAGTAGTGAACAAAATTAATATAAAATTTTGAACGTAGCGGACTCGAATCCGCAACTTGGATACCGTTCATGCACTCAAACCAGGCATTCTCTCCTGTTAAATGATTATTTTCAGGAATTATAAACTATACGTGGAGAAAAAATGCTAAAAATCTCACTACAGAGATGCTAACAATAAAAATAAATTATATAAATAGCGTATCGGAATTTCGACGTAATTCGTTAGGAACGTAGGGCTTATTACCTGGAGCGCTTGGTCAGTTTACAAGAGTCGTGGATTCGAGTTCCGCGACGTTAAAAATTTTATACGTTTCTAAATATTCTTTTTTAACAAATAAAGCTATATTTAGTTGATTCATAATTATTTATCCTTTGTGAATATAAGTACAAGGTAGTTAATAGCATCGCCTCGTCCGCTTTTGAAGTGTAAATTGACATGTGTTTCGCCAACTCCTCCCTCAGTAATCGTCACCTCAGTATCTGTTCGAGACAAGTCACGAGCTATGATACCCTGTAACAATAACAATAGCTATTTAATAAAGATACCTGTAAGGCTTAATAATTATACCAAGCGAACAAATTGTCGAATGATACACGATGGTTTTAAGTTCGAATAATTTTCGGGGAAATATTATAGTTTATATTATCATTTATACTATTTTAACGCCTGTCGTAGAGCATAGGCACAAGCGTGCGACTGTAAACTCAAAAACGCGACTGGTTGTGGGTTCGATTCCCACTCCAGGAAATGGATTTTTTTATTTCCTGGGTTTGGTAACAACGCAAAGCGCGGCATTGAGTTCCGCCGCTCAGCACGCAATTCCTCAATTCGGCGGAAAGTGAGGAACGGAGTGTCTTAACACTAGGTTCCCTCTGCCTAACCTGCTATATACGGGATACAGCGTGAAGCTATGTATATATATGTGTACTATTTTAGCTGGACTGGTTAGACACAGTGCGTTGCTTGGTACAGCTATATGACACACAATTACTCTGAAAGGATAGTTAAGTGCCTTGCCACTAAGTTATCTTTGTTTATTGCATAGTATGGAAAGATAAGGTGAGAAGTTTACAATTGGTTATGATATATGAACTCATATGACGCAGCGATGCTGTTATAATCTATTAATATTACTTTTGCCTATAAAATACTCAACTAAACTAAAAACAACTACTACATTTAAAAAAACAATGTTGATAATAAAAAAAATACCTTAATAACTCTTTGTTTTGGATCCGTGTATGTGTAATCCTTATCTCTTTTTATTAATGGCAAAGCTCTGTAAATAACTTTGTCGGTTAATACTAATAAATTATTCACTCGCGTTCCAGCCACAAAGTCCTTAGCCTCAAGTAAACTAGCACATAACACTAACAAAATGATCACAACAGTAATTTTTCGCATCTTGTTCTATTATTATAGTATTTCCATTATAATTTAAAGTTAATAAGAGGTTAATCTACTCTGAGATGATGCTTATAACTGAGGACTGAGTCATTTATCGTTGCTAGAGGAAAAACAAATGAACGTGTTTGACCTTGTGACACATTCATGTTTAGAATAATGTGGCGTGAAGTTATAACGTCAGTTTAATACTTTAAATTCATTTTTTTGCCAAATTAAAAAAAAAATTATATATAAATAAAACGTATTTTTTCTATTCCTTATATAATCCCTTAAAAATAAAGTACGTTGCCAGTTTTTTGTTTAATATAATTAGTAAATATAGCCATCCATAAAATTGCGTATAGTTAATTAAATGAAGCAAGCGACTATCCTTTTTAACTGATCCGATAACGTACTAAAGAATAATTTCGCATTCCACTAGGATACCAAATTTTGTTATCAAATATGTAATGACAAACAGGACAAAGATCCATATTTGTTACTTATGT
>JAKGSA010000119.1:280244-545007 GCA_033558755.1 Philaethria dido
ACCCATCCTTTCCCCAAAATGTGGTGGTTCCGATAGCGGACTACTACATTATCCTCCCTTTCCATCTGTATCCTCTAGGTTGGCAACGCATCTAGTACATCTCTTGTGTTGTAGATGTTCATGGGCGAAGGTAACCACTTACCATCAGGCGGTCCTTCTGCTCGTTTGCCATCCGGTATCCATAAAAAAAAAAAAATATTATGTTAGGTTTATAATCAAGAAGCTAACAAAAAAAGAAAAGTTCAATAAAAATGCTCTTAAAAGTAAAATTATTACGAAAAATTCAAAGGTTTCTCGCCAAATCTTAACTAATTTAAATAGGATTAGATCAGAAGCACTAGCTATCATATAACAAAGAAAAATCAAAATTGGTTCACCCAGTAAAAAGTTTGCGACAAACAAAACTACAGTCGAATTGAAAACCTTTTTTAGAGTTCTGTTAAAAAAAAAATTTCGAGATCCGTTAAAAACCGAATCGTTCCGTTTCCGTTTGTCTTGAAAAGTATAATTCGGAAATAAAAAAAGACAATTTTTATTGAAAAAATTAAATTCCAATAAAATAATTTAAATTCATAAAGAAACTTAACATAACAATTAGTCTGAAACAAAATTTTTAAGTTAAATGGTGGTCATTACTTTGAAATAGCGTAAAAAATAGCATCATACATTACACTAAGATGCTATAATAACAGGGTTCAGTGACATTGAGTGACGTGCTTAATCTTTTTTCTGGCAGCATGACGCGAAGAGGGCTTTGTTTTCATACTCGTAAGTACTGAATAAGGATTTTTGGGCTTAGGAAAAAAAGTTCGGGCAATTTCTTTATTTTAGCATTCAAGTTATAAGTTCCTATAGTAAATGGATATTTATTTCCTTGACATTTTAAAATTAATTTATTAAGCTTATTAATATTCTACAGTTTTTAAAATAAAATGATTATAGAAGACCAAACACAAAACAAATATATAGTATTTGTTGCATGATTTTTATACATTTACAAGCTGAGAATGTATCATCACCCGAGATCAATACGTTTTTTAACAATGGTTGTAACTTTAAAACACTGAATTGAAAACAAGAAACAATTACAGCGAGCCAAGCAAATATTATAAATGAATTATTTAATAATCTTTAAAATTTTATTTCGATTCTCCGAGCTAAAAAATACTGAAATTCTTAATAAACCTTTGATCGTATCGGTTAAGTTAAAGCATGAGTTCGAATGTTCTTAGGAATCGTTTAAAAAATTAGAAACCTTCGTGAAGAATTAAATTAATATGATATGGACAGATATTACTATAAATATATAATATTTTTTTCTGTAATAAATATGTGATAAAAAACGCGGCTTTGATTCCTGTCACTTAACATGCAATATTTCGAATTTGAAAGTGACGAACGGAGTGTCTTGACAATAGGTTCACTCTGATTACTCTGTTATGAGAAATAAAGTGTGAAGCCTGTTTTTTTACCCGACTGTGAAAGGAGGGTTATGTTTTTCGTAATATTCTTTATTACCTCATACCTTCCAAGCCCCTGGACCGAATTATATAGTTAAAGTGACGTTAGGTAGGTTTTTTGATATTTATTGATACTACAAGAGTTCTTAGATATGTGACGTCACTTTTAATTCAATATGGCGCCCTATAGAGGAAATTACGTCATGAATAAAAACAAAAACAATTGTTGGGTTATCGTGTGGAGAGTCAAATGAAAGGACTTAATTAGTATATTTCAAATATATAACACATAACTAGCTTTTATAGCTTACTTTATTTGTATTTGTTTCCTAAATTTAAAGAGTTGGTTCAGTCAGGTTATTTGTTCTTTATAGTTTATATTATAGTCTAAAGATTTTGATGTTATCGTAAGATAACCTACATTCTTCGCAATATAGTGCAAGTGCCCTAAAAGAAAACTGGAGCATTGTACATCTAGGACTTTAGGTCGGATATTAAAGTGCAAAGCTTTTAGTCTTTTTGATCACTTTTATGCAGATGCTTTGTTAACACTAAAATAGGTCAAGTGGCAAGAAAATGTTTTAAACAATGCTATAAAAATTGTGACACACTTTTTTTGTATATAAAATTGTGTTTTATAAAATATTTTTTGTTGGTAAGATGGTAGTAATACCTGATAATTGCTTTTGTTCATATTTTTTCATAATTAAGTTTTGTGTATACTTTACTTATTTGATGCCATCATGGCGCAAATGGCTAAAAGTGATGATGACGGTTTCAGATTCTTTTTCAAAAAATATATGTCTATATATAAATACGTTAAGGAAAAAATTTGGATCCCTTTTTATGAAAATTACGGACGGAAGAGCATGAAACTCGGCACACTTATACTTTATATAGCGAAGGAGTGCACAATGATTATATTTTCTAAAAATAATGCATAAAAATTAATTAAATTAATTAAAAAAATGTTACACACACTACCATGATTTCACATCCATGTTTAAATAAAGTGACATATACGTCACTACGCAATGCGTTATCAACGCGTTTACGGAGACACTAGTATTTAATAAGTATTGATACATATTTAATTTGGTACATCGACTTACATATAATGGTCTCAAAAGGCTTGGCTTTCTTTACCTATTCAATAAAAGAAGTGTAAAAATAAAAAATAATAATAAAAATTACCTATAGGTCATATTAGAAGCAGCTTTAGTTAAAAGGTTATGTAAAAATATACTTTAACTAAACAAACAAATTATTCAAATTGATACTCCATGTTTATTCAAAAGTCGAGATAAATTGTTTATGTTTCCATTTTATAAATAATTTTAAACTTTCGACTACAAAATTTATGTATACAAATGAAGATTTTTATCATGATTGTTCACGTGACACGTCTATGTAACTATACTCTTATTAAATTAAATGTTAAACATATATAACTTTAAAGTAATTAGTTTAAAACAAACAAAATGCTATATTTTGAAAAGGAATTCACTTATTTTGATAGCTCGATATATATTACGACCTGTAACGCACAATAATAAAGATTATTATTTATAACATCGCGTGATAAGGTTTATGTGGAAAAACTAATTTTATTTTCACTAAAGCAGCGTATTCGCGATACGTGACCACACTAAATTATAACGTTAATTATAATATAACAGTGTTTTTTTTAACGAGTACGGCGAACATTGTAATAAAAATCAATAAGCAAGCCATCTGTTCGTGTCAAACAGCTATTAATGATAAGAAATAGGTTATATCCGCAAACGCGATAGCCCAAATCTGAACTTTAAGGTTTTTTAATCTCAAATTGTTGGTATATCTTATCTTAGTTTTATTCACCGGAAAATTTGTTTATTTATTTCCCCGTCATAATAACTTTTATAGTTAGAAGATTTTTCTATGAATCGATTTTATTTATACAATTTTTAAGTGTCAGTTGCAATATTGCCAGGTACATTGATGGAGTGAGTCCGAAACGAGGCCTTTAGTATTCTATAAGCCCGATATTTTGATATTTCTAAAGGCCCGGTTTCGGTTAAATTAGTTATAGATTTCGAGAAGCAGGGTACTGTAATAGTGTTCTAGGTAAAGCCAAGGCTTTTAAATCAATCCAGAATACTTTACAAACTAGCAACGTTACGATCTATTCAAAACTATTTTGCTTAACTTACTAAGGCGACGTAATCGCATCAGCGACAAAGCCCTTTTACTTAAATAAAAAAAATATTGCCAGGAGTTTATTAGCTCCACTTAACCCTATTTATCTATAACTTAGGAGAGCTTAGAAAGAGCCAGTAATTGTAAAGAAGCTCTGGCAACGCTATTTTGACATATTCCTTTGCAGTTCAAAGTGTTTGAAAATTTGCACAGGTATCTGAATCCGACAACAGTACATTTTCATAGCATGAACCAGATGTTCGTGTTAGGGCGACCAGGTAACGAGAAAGTTTAGTTACTTCTTTAAAGTTATTTGACAATATTTACATAATGTGAAATTAAAAGTATAATCTTTCGTCAGTGAGTTAGAATGAATATCTTTGAATTTTTGAAACATTTTAGTCAATCGTATATTTGACAATTTATATATTTTCAATAAAAAATACAATGGTATAAGGTTAAGGTTAAAAAGGTTTTTCAAACAAGAAAGTTTAAGCTTCACAAAGTATTTTCTTACACTTCATTTGAGTGCGTGAAGCCCATGAAATGAAAAGGGGTTAAGCTACATTTACCAACGTCTGGCTTAGAAGTTTAGTTTTTTTTTGTCTTAGGAACTTCGTTAAAAGTTATATATTTAATTTATATTTTAATGACATTGTGATGAAAAAAATATTGAAATTGCTTAATACGAAGTTTAACTTTGAACTGAGTTTGGCATATTACCATATTACTGGGTTGATAATAATAACATATTAACGAAGAAAACTACATTTGCAGAACGAATCCAAAAATATCTTTTTATATATAAGTTCCTAATTGGGCGCTAACATAGTGATATATTTTGCTGTTAAGTCGTTTCAGTTGTTATAGTTTGATACCCTATTGTTGGAGGATTAAGGTTTTGTAAAGGGTATTACAATGAAGAACACGCGAAGCATTGATATGTTTATAATTGACATAGAAAAGGATGCAAGCGCAAAATCATTTTAAGAGATTTTAATGTTTATAACAAAATAATAAGGATTATTTTTGTATAAAAATATTATTTTGGCATCAATTGATGCTTCGTGTATACGTTGCGTGTCTGTCAACTATAGTGACAAGTAAACTAGGTATATTCAGTTCGAATAATATCAGGATAGGCAGCTTATTTTAACTAATTATTATTTAGCCAGACTACTTTTTTATATAATTAGCTAGTGCTAATTTAAGCAATTAGCGTTGAGAAAATATTTTTTATAGTATTAAAATTTAAATACGTAATTTTTTTTTAAAATATTACATCACTAAAATACCATCGTCCCCTAATATCCTCATTTGCCCTCCGACCGTGACACCTATTGATTTAACAAGCAGTCCATATGCAACGAAAACCAAGAACCCTCTAAGTAAAGAAACACCATTAAAACCCACATGGGACTCAAAACCATAGTCTCTAGGGTAAAAAGTAACGTGTGGTTCTGTTGCACTTTTATTTTACCACTAATTGGTGCATTTCGGGGGTAAAAGCTCCCTGAACGCCTCAGGGGAGATCAAACACGACTTTTCAATGTCACTTTATTTGTGCTTAATGAATGCTGTCGGTCTAGATAATTTGATTTATAATATTATTTGATACTGATATTTCGTACATTTTCTTTTTATGTTGACGCAGAACTTATTTTTTAATATTTATGGGATAAGAAATAGGTTATATTCGCAAACGCGATAACCCAAACAGTTGGAGCATATTTTCTATGAAACAATTTCATTTTTAAAAATGTCAATTGTAATATTGTCAGGTATATTGATGTAGTGTGTCCGAAATGAGGCCTTTAGTATTCTATAGGCTCGATATTTCGATATTTCTAAAGGCTCGCTTTCCTTTAAATTAGTTATAGAGAACTTATTTTCTAATATTTATGGGAATAATTTAATGTGATTATTATATTAAATTGTTTTAGACTGCTTAATTATATGTATGCTATAATGTAGTCGAAATAAATAAATGTTGTGAAAATGGTACATGTAGTCTTTATATTTTTAAAAAAATATTTATAACTTTTATATCTTAACATATTATTTTATTAATTTTGCTTAATATTTAATTGCTTATAGAGGGCTATTGCGAACATTTCAATTAAAATGATGTGGGTATATTTAGGTAACGCAGACGCACAAGCGTGCAATTGTAAAACACGACAGGTTGTGGGTTCGATATCCACTCCAGGAAATGGAATTTTTCATTTCCTGGGTTTGGTAACAAGGCAAAGCGCGGCGTTGAGTTCCGCCACTCAGCTCAATTTGGCGGAAAGTGGGGAACGAAGTGTCTTAATACTAGGTTCACTCTGCCTACCCTGCTATATGCGGGATACAGCGTAAAGCTATGTATGAATTTATATTTAGCTAATACTTACTCGCTTTATTATAGTGAAGTTTAAAATTGTATCAGACTCTTTTTTTAAATTAAATATATTAAATATGATATTCTTTACAAGATAAAATATTAAATATGATTTTCTTTATGATATTCTTTTTTTTTTTTAACCATATATCAAGTACATAAACTACAAAAATCACACGCAGAAGGAGAGGGAGGAGACAGAGATAGGGGGAATCTATATATCCTTTTTCCTGAAGGCTTTAGGACGGGATATATAGATATGAGTATACCGACGTAAAGTCGAGTTTCGGCAAACCGAAAACGAATTCTTTAAGCTATATTTATAGTTATGTGTTCAAATCTTACTATACCTACGTAAATATATATCCTTAATTTCGTTTAAATCCAAATACAATAATATTATTTTTCCATTTGTAATATTAAAAAAGTCAACGGCTTAAACTTCTTTTGTGTGTCTTTATAAAAAATGAAATCGAAATAAAAACCATTGAATATAAAATTGTTGACGTATGATTGATTTAGATAGAAATCTCTACCCCGCAACCCTCGCAAAATATTTAGTTACGCAAAAAATTTATCTCTTTTTAAATCCCAACTGATTAAAAATCCAACCAAGCGGGGATCGTAACAATAGACAAACCTTAATATCATCGGATGATCCAGTACGCTACCAAATTTCACGCACCCTTTGTAATAATATGTGTGTAGACCCTTATCTACCCTCTCTCTATCACGCGAAGGCTACGAAACCGATAAAAGCCTTCAGTATATCATATTGGCACTTTTGGTTGAGGGTAACCTAATATTTTCTACTTCTTAAAGGATAATGCCACTGCTTTCCGAAATGCATGGAGAAAGTACTATTGATGGATACCTTCCTGAAGAAATGACGTTAATACATCAATGTGGGGGTGAAAAAAGAAAGTAAAGTAGTTCGTGCCCTATATTTGAGCAATAGTATTAAAAAAGTTCCCAAATAAATTTTTCATAAAAATACTCTCTATATTATTTTCAATTATAATATTTTGAAAACTTTAGATCGAAAGTCGTACCGAGATGAGTATGATTGATTTGGCATCCATCAAAGAGTACAAAACGTGAATATTTTTTTTATAAAGCATTAGAAATATGTTAAATTAATAAAATAAAATTATATGTAATACACTACTATGTGTTGCACATACGCAAACGCGTTGTGAACGCGACTACTAGATCATTTATAATCTTCTGGTATGCTTTAATGTCAGCACTCCTCTTAAAATACCACCTCTACGAGTATAATCATGAAGTATTTAAGTATTTTTCATCATATTGCCTGCAATGAAAATAATTTTGTGACGTAATAATTTATTTGAAATAAAAAGAAATATAACGCCTGTCGCGGCACAAGCGCGCGACTGTCAATGCAACAGGTTGTGGGTTCGATTCCCACTCCAGGAAATGTAAAATTTAGTATTTTCATTTCTTGGGTTTGGTAACAAGGCAAAGCGCGGCGTTGAGTTCCGCCACTCAACACGCAATGCCTCAATTCGGCGGAAAGTGGGGAACGGGATTGTTGAAAGAGAATGGAGTGTCTTAACACTAGGTTCTCTGGTTCCCTCTGCCTACCCTGCTATATGCGGGTTACAGCGTGAACTTAAAAACAAAGAAATCTGAGTGAAGTGGTTTCGAACTCACACCATCGCGTGTAATCTCAATCGCGCTACGATGGCGTCGATCATATTATTTTAAAAATAAAGTCTATCAAAGTAGTAAACAATCAGGGTTAACCCAGTAATCGCTGACGTGTAAATGTAAACAAAACAATGACTCGCTAATTCGCCCCCGCCCTGAGGTCACAGAGGTGCGGTCCCGACGCAGCTTGATTATAATGAGAACACATTTATTGTTCTCTCTGGTTAGAATTTTTGTTTCGAACCAGACACGCTATTATTACTTGCTATTTTTTATATTGGCGTATATTATAACGTATACAAATATCTGTATATTTGTAGTATAGTTATTGTTCCATTCGCAGTTATTGAATACATATTGTAATTAAAAAAAATATATTTAATAAGCCCAGCTATATAACCAATGAGCTCCATCAATATGTAACATATCATAGCACGATAGGAGTGCAAAAGAGAAAAATATGATATGTTCGCAAAGTTCAATTTATTACTCAGTCAGTAACGGATGTATTTTAAAATAAAAGTACGTCGGATATGAGAATTAAAAAGCGCTTAGTCAGCTAGATCTTAAAAATAAATAAGTATTAATAAAATTTTTAGTAAGAAATCGAATCGCGAACCGCCAAATATCTTATGATGTGTTCCGGTTCGATGGCATGTAAGCCAGGTTTTCCCATTCCCACCCATCCTTTCCCCAAAATGTGGTGGTTCCGAGAGCGGAATACTACATTGTCCTCCTCTTCCATCTATATCCTCTAGGTTGGCAACGCATCTACAACATCTCTGGTGTTGTAGATGTTCATGGGCGAAGGTATCCACTTACCATCAGGTGGTCCTTCTGCTCGTTTGCCATCCGTTATCCATTCAAAAAAAATATATATATATATTTGTTATTTGTTTAATTAATAATTTTTATTATTAATCACGTTATATTATTCACATTCGTGTTTTCACAATATTTTATGTTGATTTAGTGCTTTACAAAGCTAACATGGTTTTATAAGCGTTGAGATAAGAAGTGTGTGTAAGATTAATTGCTCCAACGACAGATTACATTTCATGGTACAGGTACTTAAGTAAATAAATTTCGTATCTATCATTAATCTCTTGAATTTATTGGCCAGTTTGTTGGTATTCGATAAAACATCTAGGATAGTGCGAGGGCGGATATATTTATGGCGTTTCAGATAAAAAAAGAGGGGGGAAGCATCTTTTTAAAGTTTTTTAGGAAAGTTGAAATGCGTTTTCTTTCTATCAATATGATTGTGCTGAGTGAAATGGTCGTAACTTTGTCTGCAGTGTAATTTACGACGTGTGGAAATAGTTTATGGCTCTCTCTTAGATAACTGCTTTAAAAGTATTTCCAAATTGTTTTTCAATTTAGAAGTATGTATTGTATACTTTAGATTGCTACTTTGTAGAAAAAGGATATCGGAGTTTTATATTCAGTTGTTTAGGTGCAACTCATATTTATAGCTTTTGGATTTCATTACTTTTGTGAATGGTAAGGGTTTTCTAGAGGAGCAGGTTCAAATTCTATTGCATTTAAAGTTCCAAATATTAAAAAGTTTACAATTTCTTTTCATTTTTTATCCTATGTGTATGATTAAGACTTAAGAATTAGTTTCTAATGTTTTAAAAAATATATTTCTATACTTTGATAATAATAAGAGAATAAAAATTATAAACTAAACAATAGATTTTACGTAGCTAGCTCGAAATACCAAAGGTTTTATATTCAATTCAGATTACATACGCTATAAATATAAATGTGTTTCAGAGGGTATTCTAAATGTAGGCATCACTAGTCCGTGTACAACACATCAAACGTGAATCGTAGTGTCTGTCGTGTAGCTTTTACCGCACTCGGGGGAAATTCACTCCATCCCAACGTAAAACATTGTCCAGTGAACACGTACGATTTATACAGACGAATCTGTCATATTACATGATGCAGTCATGTTGAATCTCTTTGTTTATTTTTATAGATATTATTAAGAGTAATGTTAACTTGAACCTACGTTTAGTTAATTATTTATAACTGTAAATATAATAAGTGACGTGGCTAACTTTATGTGATGATTCTGGGTTCGAATTTTGATTGATTGACAGTCTTTTTGTGAATTTAAGGTTGACGCTTTCTCTCGCATTGTAGGTAAAGAGTATCTAGTGTCGAGACACTCCGTTTGCCGTTTTCTGCCCTAATTCCTGACATTCCGTGTTAAGTGGTGGTTGATGTCACGCTTTATCATTCCTCTGGTTGAGAAATGAACCTACAACCACCGCTTTTACAGTCCGACTATTCCACTGTACCACGATGATCTTGATTGATGATTGGCAGAAATGATAAAAATATATTTAGCTTCTTCCGCTCTGTTTTAAAAAAGTATCAACTGTCTCATCATCCCAATACACAACTTCATTACTTAGGCGAAAAGTGGTAAATTAAAAAAAATATCTATAATTCATAGAGAAACTGTAGAAAATGAACAAGAAATATTTGTAATGTAAGTTAAATATAGGTTTAGATATTTCATTTCATTTAACGGAATTTTGCTACTTTAACAAACTATGCCTTAATCCGTCTAAATACTAGGCCATGTTTTGTCAAATCGGTTTAACCCAACCATAAATACAGCTTTATCTGCTTGCGGTATGTTCTCGTAATAAATTAGAGGTCACGTCTAAATGGTCACAGACTAGATTATTGTACAAATAATTCTAGGTTTCTATTGAAAATCAACGCTAAGTTAGTTGGCTACTGAATTAATTATACTTATTGTTAAACATTTGTTGCTTAGACTTTTATATTGTGTGACGCTATTTTTGATATGACGTGGAAAATTTGGCTAACGTCAGAGTAGATTGAAAGCCTATGTTGACCAATTCTTCATGTCTCAGGTAGTAAGATTTTAGTATTTGTATAAAATAATTTCGATAACGTATGAAATAAATTGGATAATACAATTCATGTCATGTTGCAAAAAAAACAAATTAAAATATTTGTTCGGGGTAAAATTTATGTATCGAAGCAAAAGCTACACACATTTTTTTTCAGGAAATATATAGCTGTATGTAATTTAAGGTTTAGATTTAATGAAATATTGCTACTACAAGTAGAGCCGCTAACGGTACATTTAAACACCGGTTAAACTTAGGTACATCCTAATAACTTCTTAATTATTAGCAATATTAGCACTTACATTAAAATTTTACTAATAGAATTGATATTTTATATTGTACACAGATAGTCGTAAACGTTAAGAAACGTTTTATGATTATTACATTCGCTACTAGCACAAGTAACGTGTTCTTGTGAACTTAAGTTTGTGGTGTACTACACACAAAGGCATAAACAAGTTATTATTTCTAAGCAGAAGTATGTGTAAATTATTTTTAATATAACTAATACATTACTTATATTACAATTTAAATATTATACAATTTTTAGATGTTTTCTAAAAATGTTTTTTGTTCCCCAAGTGTGTGATTAACACTGTAAAAAATATCAAAATCTAATTTATTTTTTTTAATCCTTCTTCTGGGTTTTGAGAGATAGAAATAATTATAAAATCTTTTCACTTTAACGCTTTTTATATGCTTTTCTTGCGTTATTCTTCACTTTCAGCATAAACATGTTAGTTTGTGTTGTATGTATCGAAAGTGACCAATTTAAATATATTTTGAACAAAAACATTATGGAATATTAGAAATGAACATTATCCCACATAGAGATTCGAACTAACAATCATCGCGTGTACCCAACCGGATGTAGACTGCGTCATGACGGCGTCTTACAAGTGTTTATTTTCACGTAATCTATATATATTGATTCGGTCAACAGCTATAAATAAGTCGTGTCCAATTGTAGTTTGTTTGTTATTTTTATAAGAAACTTTTAGGATGCTCCGCGGGGGTTAACATTACGTTTCATACATTTCCTGTTCGATTCAATCTGGCAAGTGCTCGTATAACCACATGTGGCTCATTGGATAAGTGAATTATATGTACTCGCTTGAAAGGATATCTGAATTGTGTTCATGTCATTTTCATTTAAGTTTCGAATATTAAATTTTGTGAATCGTTTAAATTCTTGGCATCCTTTGTTATGTATAAACATATGACTGTTGTAGGTATGCTACTATAATTTTTAACGATTTTAGTAATATATTATTACTGTAAAATATGATTTTTTCATGGAAAGTGACCTTACTTATATTATGGAGATTTTTTTTTCACGTATATTTTTTTGTATTCCGCTCACAGCAGGGTAGGTAGAAGGAATCAGAGAACCTAATGATGAGACACTCCGTTCCCTTTTAACATTTCCGTTCCCCACTAAGGAGATATAACTTTTTATATACGATGATATGACTGTACTTGTATTTATAAAAAAAAATAAAATAAAACTAAACAAAAAACGAAAGTTGGAACACCCCAGACCGTTTTATGACGTCTTATTAAGAATAAATATCCAATTATCACGCAACCATTAAAGAACTTGGGCCTGTAGAAATCATTATAAATCCTAATTTTTGTTAATTTGTCAAGCGAAAGTTGTTACGAATCGTATCAACCTATATTTGTTATAAAGCGATAACCCTTAGTGTTGTGTTGTGGTATAAAATAATTCTAATCAGTATGTTATTGATAATGTTATATTATTCTTTAATAATTTATGTTTTAGATTGTTGCTTATTATATTATTAATAGTAATCGTTGCATGTTCATTGGTTACATGAAAATACGTTGGGACGTTCAATATATAATATTTTTTTATAACTTCACCCTTTTTTCCATATAGGGCAATCAGGGAGTACCTAGTGTCATGACAGTCCGTGCTCCACAATGATAGTTACCACAGAATTTAACATAGCCTGTTGTGGCGCAGAGGCACAAGCGTGCGACTGTATTGGGTTCGATTCCCACTCCAGGGAATAAAAATATTAAATAATATTTAGTATTTTTATTTCCTCTACTGTGGTAACAAGGCAAAGCGCGGCGGTGAGTTACTCAGCAGGAAAATCCTCAATTCGGTGAAAAGTGGGGAACGGAAATTATAAAAGAGAACAGAGTGTCTTAACACTAGGTTCTCTGGTTCCCTCTGTGTAGCTTGCTATGCTGCTAAAAAAAATAACATAGAGACAGAATTTTTTAATTTAATATTTCAAAACATGTTCACACCGTCTCATTTCCGTACCTAGTTTTAAAATATCTATCAAGAATTCCAGTCGCAAACGAACCCGACTTTATGTCGCTTCGTTGGTACACACTACACTAAAATTTTCGTGGATACTGCGATGTTATTACGTGAGGTGCTCGTTCGCGCCGGGCGTTGGATGAATTTAACTAGGAAGGCAATTTCCTCTTTATGGCGTGCCACGTATTAAGGTAGTTATGTACCATGAGTTTTCTGATTGAGAAATCGACTGGTGTGGGACGATTTCTTTTCTTTTATAGCTTTCTAAAGTATATGTTTAAAGACGTCACATTTCATGATGATTTTGTAGAAAAAGTATTATACTGAAATTACAGATATGATCGTCGTAAAACGCGTCTCTTGTTTTATAGTAGGACAAAGCGCGGCGTTGGGTTGCGCGACTCATCACGCAATCCCTCGAAATTAAGCGGAAATTGAAGAATAGTGTTTACATACTAAGTTCTATGTGTTTACCCTGCTTTATGTTTACCTATACTAGATTCTACAATTGTCCCATTTGAAATTACACTTTTACTTGAATTATGAGTTAATGTTGAATGAGTGAGTGGTACGTTACTTGATGCTTATAGTATTTCTTTAAAAATATTTCACGATTTTCTATATTAAAGAAACCATTTAAAAATATGATAATCATATTTTTCCTACATAGCTGTGGAAGATGTTTTCAAGTTAAATAAACCAGCATTTTTACAGCAAAGTCGCTAACCATGAAATTATTTTCCCTATTTGGATTCTACAGGCTTGCTTTACCTTCTTTGTGTAAATTTATTTATACGATTATGCCTGTGATAAAATGCAATTGAATAAGATGGTCTTCGTTATAATAATTATGTGGTGATAGTTTGACATAGCCATAATAGTGTGAGAACTAACTACTTTAACTACTTTACTTATTAAATATAATATTATATACATATATACTTTTTTATATCATATTATCACTAGCAATATGTTATATAGAATTTTAATCATTATAAAAAAGTAATATTTTCATAATATTGCTATGCCAATTTTCCTGTTCCTTATAAAGCATGAAAGTACAATTCAATTTCTATCTAATCCCGTCGTAATTGCAGGGGTTGTGAGTTTGACTTCCTTCCGCATAGAGGCGTCGTTACACCAATCCCAATATTTAATCCCAGGATATACAGTTTTTTATTTTATAAGGAAGCTTTGAAAAACTAATATTTTATATTTAAAAAAAAAAGCAAATTCAAAGTTATTTTTAGGTAATACTACATAATTCGGATGAATGAATACATTCTAAATTTCATATTATTATCTCATTTTCTTTAATTTTTTATATTAATTTATGAATGAAGAAAAAACATGTTAAGCTCACTTGATGTAATAACAGCATTCATTGTAGAATTTTCAATTAATGTCAACGTTTTAAAATCTAGGGATTTTCACGTCAACTGGGATTTCAGGATTCGCTAAGTCTGACACTACTCAATCCACATTACTAAATTCCGGTGAAACGCGCATTTGACGGCGTCTGTGTTCAAATTAAGGAGTTAATTTAGGATACGCTCTTACCTTACTCGGTTTGTCGGATTTAGTAATTTTATCGGATATCTTTAAGTATTTATATGTAGCTTGTTGTATTGCTATGAATATCAAGTAATAGGTTGGTGTAATTGTTAGCATTTTAGAGATATTTATGAAAACAACATTTATTTTTAAAATTATATAGTTGCAGTCCTTGATCATGAATTTTTCCATGCTATTTCACTATATATTCAACAGGAGAATTAAAATATTTAAAAAAATATTTTTAAGCCATTTATTGTGTTTAGAGAATATCTATTTCATAAAAAATCATTCTTGCATGATCGTTTGACGAGACAAACATACTATCATACAAATTTTTATCCACGTTACTACACATCATTACTCAGTTGCAAATTTAAATAACATACGAAACGCCGAACAATAACATACTTTTTTAATAAATATCACTTACCCGTTGCCGTGATGGTTTTCTACGCTATGTGACGAAACTAAAAGAAATATATATCGTAGAAAAAACGTGGCGAGCAACAGCAGCTTTTCCTTTATCCTATGATAAATAGGTTAGGCAACGTGTGATGGTCACCTTTGGTCGAATGCTATTATATGTTATTTGTTTTTATTTTCGCTTCCCCTTACATCAATTGTTTGTAGGTATTATATCCACATAATAACTACCTTATAGACAAACATTGGTATTGTCCGATTACAAGTATTGGATTTATAGATTTTTTAAATAAATTATCGCCAATTCAATAATAATTTTCATAATAGGGTACACCATTATAAAAATTCCGAAAATGACCTCTTTTTTAAAGCGCATAATTTACAACTTACTTATACCATGCTATACTATTTCACTCTTAGCGATTAATAAACAATAAAAAAGTTAATATATATACAATAGAATAAAAGTAAAGATCAAATATAATAAAGCAACACTGAAAACAAGTAATACTCGTATATGAAGTTCTGAACTAAATTTCCTTATTTGGTGATAAATATATAGATAAGACGGTCACAACTGGCAGATATAACGTGAAGTTATTTGTTTTCATATTCCCTCCCTTTGTTATTATTTGCCAGGTGTCTTCATAGCCTCGTTTATTGCCGGTATAAGCTGGATTAATCCGCAAATATTTAGCGGAGGCAAGGATCTCGCGCGGTCTGTATCTCATAAGATATGCTGGGAAAGTAGTAAATGTTGGGAGCAAGTTTGTTAAGTGATTTTTATGCATTTGTTATGCAGCTTATGTATGTTTCACTGGTGCTTACAAGTACAAGTTTATAAGTTAGTACAATGATGTACTTATTAATTAAAATGTAATGAAAATAATAGAAGCTAGAATGACTGGTCACGGGTTCTTCGTTATAATATTTTAATTAAAAAATATATACGCAATACAAAAAGTATCGAATTCGGACGGAACGCGGGAAATACCGTGTCTTGACTGGTTCTCTTTGTTTATTCTGTTATGCGGGATAAAGCGTGAAGCTGAAAAATTAAATATAAAATATGTATGTGTGTATGTTAATTTTTGGCTCTGCGTATTCTGAATTCTTCTGTATTCTGAAGGCTACATAGAGAGAACACGAGATGAGTGTCCAAACTTATTTGACTAAATCACCACCAAACTCACTGAATGTTCATGATATAGACGCCTCTGAGGGAACATCTATAGTATCTTATTATTTCCTTAGTTTGGCTTAAATCCTGAAGAGTCCTATGAAACGTACGTAACGTAATAACAAAATTGTACAATAAAACGAGTAAAATTTATCATCCATTGTATTATAGTATACTCGTATGAGTATGATCCCATATAACCATTTCTTCCACAATATAAACAAGTGATTGACCCATATATTTGTGTCAAAAGAAATGCTGCACGGTCCCTTTGTTGCGATGTCAGCAAAAAGTTTAGATTCACAGTTTTTGCGACCTTTTCCTACGTATGTACAAAGCCCTTACTTACATTTCTCAACATTGGGTTTGACAAATAATGGATTCCATGGGAATTCACAGATTTTATCAACATAATTGTGTTTATTTTATATTTTAGGTAAATCTAACCTTTCTTTATCGTATAGTCACGAAATAGCTATAATTAAGTTATTAAGTAATTATTTCCTACGTATTTGGTCTTCATAATAGCAGATGGACGAATTTTGATTACAAATTTCTTTATTTATAGTAATTATACTGGCTTTGCTTATGCGATGCACTATTTGCAATATCAATTGCGTGTAATTTATAAATCTGAAAATTAGACGCCATTCACATAAAACATATGGGAAATCCTACCTTAGTGGTACTCTACAGCTCCAAAGAAACGTACTTACCAAATTTCAGGTTTCTAAATCCAGTATGACTGAATATCAATACAGTTTCGACTCTGCACTGATAGTCAATCAGTAAGTAAGTAAAGAAAGATCTATATCAGTTCAACGATATTCGTGCCGCAGAGGCACAAGCGTGCAACTATAAGCGCGACAGGTTGTAGGTTCGACTCCAGGAAATGTTAGTATTTTCAATTTCTGGGCTTGGTAACAAGGAAAAGCGCGGCATTGAGTTCCGCCACTGAGCACGCAATGTTCAAATCGGCGGAAAGTGGGGAACGAAATTGTTGTAAGAGAACGGAGTGTCTTAACACTAGGTTCTCAGGTTCCCTCTGCCTACCCTGCTATATGCGGAATACCGCGTAAAGTTATATCTGTTCAATAACTATTAATCTCAAAAAATACCAACATAAGTAAATTATATATTTTATAAAAAAATGATAATCTAATACAATTTGAACATAAATCACCATAATCGCACACGTATACCCAAGCCCATACTTACTTTTAAATAGTATATCCTATTACCACATTGGATCCCAAAGAATTTTAGAATAGCAGTCGTAAAAATTCGTGTGCATGCAAAATTCAGTGTAAATAAATGTAAAATGTTATTTTATTCTAAACGTCCATACAATGTGTCTAACCTGCATAAATTTTCCTCGAGTATTGTCTTATTTTCTTCCATTTTCCGTACCATATGAGATCCATTTGGGTTAGAAGTGGCCATTGTTGCTAGGTGCAGACGTGTTTAATTCCGCCCAACTTTCATTACACATTACCTGGTATCACCGCTCGGACAGGAAGGGATGTTTGCATGTGACGATAACGGTTCTACTCTAATGCTTTAAACCTCACTATGACCTCATTATTGTAACTTTAACTTACTGCTGGCGGAAATTAAATTTGATATTGTTTTAAATGACGTATGGAATATAATAATTTAACAAAAGCATAATACCTTTTATTTGTCTTGTTGATAAGACATATTTTTTAGGTATTTAATACACTTAAGTAATATTTTTTTTAGATGAGTGTAACGCGTCACAGTATTTTCGCATCTTTCTTTATTGTCTTTCATGTATCTTTTTCTAGTTTAGTTAATTGTTCATTCCATGGATTTTAAGAAAGTTGTTTGGTTTGCTTACGTATTATTATATACTGTAAGGGTGTCGGGCTATGCTTTATACATTCAATGAAAAACGATTTATTAATATACATACATACATAACTTCACGCTGTATCCCTCACATAGCAGGATAGGCAGAGGAAACCTAGTGGTAAGACACTCCGTTCCCCACTTTCCGCCAAATTGAAGCATTGCGTGCAGAGGCGTGAAGTTCAACGCCGCGCTTTTCCTTATTACCAAACCCAGGAAATGAAAATACTAAACTTACATTTCCTGGAGTGGGAATCGAACCCACAACCTGTCGCGTTTACAGTCGCATGCTAGAGCCTCTGCGCAACGACAGGCCTTAAAATATTATTAATATACCTCTTCTTTTAAAGAATCTACTACTGACATAGTTCTAACCAGAGTTAGTTGCACACATTATAGACACTGCAATTAAATGAAAAGCAATACTCAATCCCAATTATTATACTGGGCATTCTGGGCTACAAAATATTAAAAATGTATGACATAAAATATACAAGTAAGATTAAGTTTTATTACTTAATTACACAAAATTGATTATGTAATATTATAAATCTCCGAAAATAGTTTAATTTGCTTAAAAAAATCAAAGAACTTGCAATAAAAATGTTTTTTATTTAAGACCATTAGCTTTCCACAAAATATGTTATGCAATACGTCGTTAATAAAGGGTCAAACATAACTGCTTTGGGGGTAATAAAATACAAAATTAGCAATAAATACCGAAGTTTCTATGCCCACACCTGCGCTTCGCGGTCACATAGCCCTACTCGTAACTCAGTGGGATTGCGCTTGTAGGTCGAATACAATGAAATAAATCCTTTGCTTAATGCTGCTAAATTCATTTAATATTTTCGCTACGGCTTTATGGCTTTTTTTTGTTCTTTATCAAATAAGGTTACGTAGCCTGTACATATTTTTTTTTGTATCTGTCCAAAAAAGTTTTTAATACCCTTTCTACCTTGCTTTTAATCAATTATGTACATAAAATTATTATTATTACCATCGTAGCGCCAAACAAACAAACAAAGTTTGACTGTAAACGCGATTGGTTGTGGGTTCGATTACCACTAGGGCGAATGATTATGTTTCACTTATTTTAATTTTCCTGCTTTAATAACAGAATGCGAGGCGTTGAGTTCCTCCACTCAATGTCTCGAATTCAGGCAGAAAGAGGAAAACGGAATGTCTTGACACTAGGTTCTCGCTGTCTACCCTGCGAAGTGGGATAAAGCGTGAAGCTGAGAAAAAATATTATTACAGGTATTATCTACTAAATGTATACGGGTAAAACTAAATATCGTGAGTATAAGAAGTTGAATATTAAACTACATGGGTAATATTTTGATTTATTTTTCCTATATACGATATTAATATTTTTTATTCTATTAGAGAACATCGTGGCGCCTGGCCCCTTCGGGGAAATATTTATTTAAACAGAGCAGAGAAAATGTAAAAGTAATGAAATCATTTTTTTACATTTCTCCGCTCTGATAAGACAAAGCGCGACGTTGAGTTCCGCCGCTTAACTGTAACTCAATCGGGCGGAAAGGTGCGAATGAAGAACACTAGGCTTATTCTGACTACCCTTTTAGAGGGATAAAGATTGAAGCTACTTATTCTATTTATATATTACCTTACTTTACTTCTATATTTCAGAGTATTATTTCATTCTACTTTAATCAATTTATATATATAACGTTTAAGCTTCAGTATCAAGCACATTCAACCGACGTCGACATTAACTTTCAATTATTATTCTAGTCTAAAGTTAAACTTAAACCCGTTCTTCGAGAAAATTTCGAACATTTTCCAGTGACATCGTAATACTTGCACTCTTAGTGTCCCAATGGATGTCTGGCATTTTGGACAGGTTTATCGCTTATGGCTCTAGTGAGCACGAGGTGTTAAGAGTAACCATATCTTATAGTTTTAAAATTACTTTATGTAGTTTATTGAACACATAGTTAATTATGAATATTTTTTATGTTCTCACATAGGCTGAATTTAAAATAGGAGATATAGAGAGGAATTTACATATTGTTTTTTCAGAAGACGGACTGTTATAACCAATGTGTAAGCATTTTATATGTAGCTATACTTGTATTGGTAGTTGTACTTGATTTTTTTACCTTAAAGGTTTTCAATTATATTTATATAATTATCATGTTTAATAGATATAAATCGTGTTAAGTATATTTTATATAATATTAAAATAAAAAATTAAACAATTATTTTATTTTAAATTTATTTAAGATTCAGTATTTCATAATAATAATAATAAAACCACTACGAATCCTCTTGTTTTGTTGTTAAGGTAAAACGTGGAAACTAAATGAAATTTACAGTTTCTAATAAGGAGGTTCCATCCGACCGTTTACGTATGCTACAGCTTCTAATTACATTTCCTAATTAAGACGCCTAATCATTATTTATGTAATCTCCCAGTTTAATTACTGAAACCTGACTGTACTCTGAAACTTGCACAATAATTCACTCCTGACATTTACTGTTAACAATATCAAGGAAGTCATTTAAATAAAACATTTCGTAATAAACCCTTAACAAGGTGTAAACGTCAACAGGCACCGAACAATTTAATCCATACCTGCGATTTACATTAAAATTATTACTGAGACGCTATAAAAGTACCATTAAATCGCACTTTCGACACCTCAGGCTACCAGCGCTGGGAGATAGTCCACTATTTATGGTGTAGATAAAGAGGCAGAAGTTGTTCGGTTCTCCATTATCCTTAATAAGTATGGATTAGTGAGAGCGAGGTTTCAGACCGTCAGACCGTATAATAAATTAAACGAAGACGGTCTTTTATAATGGTCCTTGATTATCTCTTTTATGAACAACTTTTGCTTGTGTGCTCTGATAAGTGCGGTGTGTATATTTGATGAAGTTAATTGGAGCCTACATGCTGTTAATGCGGGTTAAGCAGTTCCATAAATAGTTTATTATATGCTTTATCATGTTTATAGCCACGAAAGCCTTTTGCGTGAGCCTCCTCGTCCCGATAAGGAGACGATTATTTTGAATGCATTGTATTATAATATGAATTAAAATATTCAAGGGTACATTTCAATAGGGAAATAATATATAATTGTACATTTGCTACTATGACAATACTTAAAATAGCGAACGCATTTTCATTATACTGGTTGTTTTATATTCTTAAAATCGTTCTTAATATTAAAATTAATAGCTCAAGAACTTACAAAATGGCTTTAAGAAATCAAATTAGAAGATAGTCAATGCATAATTATTTGTTATATAGTGCGCAATTGCTTCGACTGTCATAGCTTTTTAAGATACACGATAATCTTCCAAAATATTTGCTAAGTAAATATGTTTAATGTTCCTTTGGATACCTTTTTAAAAATATATTATATATTTTTATTTTTTATTTATACCTTTTCCGCTTACAGTAATGTTATAAATGTTGAATTTTCATTCAATACCTCGAAAATGGCATCGCCATTTCATTCCATTGTATTCTATTATAGCCACTTAGACGAAACGAGATTTTCGTAATGCGTCGTGTGCGAGGAAACGTGAAATATCTTAGAACTTCCTAATTTGATCAAAGTATAATCCAATTTTTCCTCTGTTGCTAGACGCGGCTCCGTGACGCTCATCCATCTTACATGTTCCTTGTGTCAGTTTCTATTCTATCTGTAATAGGATATTTGAATTACTCGTGACATCCGTTGCTTGTAAAGCTATTAGTGTAAATATTAAATGAGTAATTTATATATATTTTTCAAAAGATATATTGTAGACAGACATATTATGTATTTATTTATACCAGTGTCCCCGTTGACGCGTTAACAACGCTTTGCAGCGTATATGTCATTTTATACAAACATGGATTTCAAACCATGGTGGTGTGTGTAACATTGATTTTATAAATTTAATATATTTTTTGTGCAATATTTTAAAATGATATTGTCATTGTGCACTCTTTCTCTATATAAACTATAAGTGTGCCAAGTTTCATGCTCCTCCGTCCGCGTAATTTTTGTAAAAAGGGGTACAAAGTTTTTGCTTCACGTATTTATATATAAATTATTTAGATGCCATTAAAAATTATTAATAATAATATATTATTAGTTATATTCTTTGCTCACTATTAAACTTGAAAAGAACTATTGTCACATATTTAAGTTCTCATAATTATTATCTTACAATCTGGAAACATCATTATCGGTTTCATTCTCCCCCTGAGTGAAATTCGAGGATGACCGTGCAAAGCAACATGATCGATATTCATGGTAAGACCAGATCGATAGCGCAGCCCCTTGAACCAATTGTCAGTTCTTATTAAGCGTATAAAAATAAATGGTACACCCGATAGGGGGGGGAGTCACGAAGTTCGTAAGAAAATTTTCCTCATTCATTCTCTTGATTGGCTACTCATAATGAGCTTTTGCAAAAAGCATTCGTTTAATACTTTTGAAAGGCGTTCACAAGATATTGCTTTGTTAATTGGATTAAGCTTCATATTAGATTCAGCTGGTACGGCTAAAGCACTTAATGGACTAATTAGGTATCAGGTATATCTCATAGGAAGTGTTCTTCCTATAGAAAGATAAACTCAAATTTATTACTAACATTAACGCTAGTGGTTAAAGTAAGTATAATTTTAATTGTAATTATAAATATACATTTATATTATTTAAACTAATATATGCAGAATACAATATGTTAACAAAATAGTTTTCACACAAAATATACTTATCTCAGTTATAATTTATTACCAAGCAATCAGTCACAACAGTCAGTCAGTCTTTTGGTGGTAGGAGGTTCGTCCTCCGTCTGGCTCGCGACCACTATCATGTCAAAGACGAACCGCCAAATATCTTATGATGTGTTCCGGTTCGATGGCATGTAAGCCAGGTTTTCCCCTTTCCCACCCATCCTTTCCCCAAAATGTGGTGGTTCCGATAGCGGACTACTACATTGTCCTCCCTTTCCATCTGTATCCTCTAGGTTGGCAACGCATCTTGTACATCTCTTGTGTTGTAGATGTTCATGGGCGAAGGTAACCACTTACCATCAGGCGGTCGTTCTGCTCGTTTGCCATCCGGTATCCATAAAAAAAAAAAAAAAAAGTCACAACACCTTTGCCACTGTATATTTAGTATGGCAAAAAATCAAAAAGTTTGAAAATCACAATAATTTATTAGTTTTATCTGTTGTGCTCCCACTACTGGACAACAATGTGTCGTAAGGCCTTCACACGGGTAGTTTATAATTTATGACTCCCCGCATGGCACCAAACCGCTATCAAAGCAATATGTCAAAAGCATCCGCCAGGGTACCGCGGCCACGTCACCTGCAGATATTTGTCAAAACTTTAATAAACAAAATTATGATTTCTATGTATAAATATAAATACATACGAAACTAAACCGTATATCTATATGAATACAATCTGATCTATATTTTACGATTGATATCGTAAATGTTTCTGAATATTGTGCCGATATGTAGTAGGCTGTCAAATATGGTCGCGCGGGACGTCGGAAACGGTCCGATTTATTGCTAAACTTTATTGCGTAAACAAATATAACTTTTTAAGTTTGAAAGATATCGTTTTGTGGCTTATCTCATTATTGTTACAGTATGTTAGCACACACTGTATCTAGAGATACTAAACAGACAACTCTCGTTACAATCACAAAAGACGATTAAAGTACAACGATATAGTAAAAGTTCCATCTTTAGAATTTGAGCTTCGAATTTTCCATTTATAATATTAAAAATATTTCTTATTATGCTAAGTTTGAAATCCATTTATACAAACATATTGACATGTTTACATTTATATATATGTAAAAACAAACTAAATGAACATTAATTTTCCTCCAAATATTCGCTTGTGCTTTAAAGTTACACGTAAATCGAATGCACCTTTAACCACAATTGGATCACGTAGTCAGTTCATTTCCCAGTATCCTTATAGCGTTTTCGTACAGTACCTGCCCCCGAGGGTGTCAGGGTAATTTACGAGCGAAGATAACGAGGACTCGAGTCTTATCGGCTTCCCTTGGTCTTTTTTCTACGTTCTCTAGTGCCTTTTTTACTAACAAATCGACTATTACAAGGAGCGTTATCGACCAAAGACAATCGCGAAGTCTAACTAGAATGCTCGGAAGTGTTCTTTCCCAGTTCATTTATGGAACAATTGTCTGTTGTATAAAACTGGGATACCGTTTTATTGTGTAGTTGTGGTTGGTAGAAATCTTTTGTGCTTAGCTACTTAGCAATTTAAAAAAAAATCTTTTATGTAATGTGAATATAATCTTATTCACATTACATCTAAATTATTAAGAAGTTTTAATAAATTTACTTTCATAAAAATATGGGTTACTTATTTTCCTTAATAATTAATATTACTCCTTTTTCTTAAGTTATCGTTTTTACATATTGACCTACATATCACTTTCTTCCGTTGGTTTTTTACACTGGTTATTCCAATTTGTTAATAAAATATTTTTTTAAAATAATGATACTTAATATTTTATCGTCACTACAGTACAGAAATACTTAAACAAATAAAATTAAATATTGTTCTTACTGCGAATTGGTAGACCTTTATATTAATTATAATTTTATGAATATATTAAATCTGTGTTAAACGGTTCTAAATTAAATAATGTTAAAAAATATATATTTTTTTTTTATGGCAGATCGAAAACAACCATTTAAAACACTCAGACTACGTTAGATTTCCGTGCACTAAAAGTAAGTGAAATTTCGAGCGTTCTGGGATTAATTTTCTTGAAAAGCCTTCGTCTTTTATGTAGATATCATATTTCCGAGGCGAGTGTCACGTTTCTACAGACATTGAGTACACCTGTCGACGCCAGTTTTATAGCTCTTTCCTGAAATGTAAACTTCCTTGAAGTCTGCTTCAAGTCGATTCTAGCGATGAATTTCTTAAAGCAATTGCATAGAGTGTACTCGAAAGTTTGAAATTTATATAATATCTAAGTGTGTACGTTTTAGCCCAAATATCGAAGATTGAAAGAACACCTTCCTTTTTTGTTAAGTTTTTTAAAGACTTTAAATAAATGGCATTAAAAAGTAAAATTATTACGAATAGCTCACAAACTACTCATCAGATTTTAAGTAAATATAAGTAAGACCACATCAGAAGCACTAATTATCATATTTTATATGTAGCTTGTAGAAAGCTGTCATATAAAAGAATCATCAAATTTGGTTCACCCTATTGGATGTTGTGACAAATAAGAAAAATACAAGAGATTTGAGAACTTCCTCCTTTTTTAAAGTAGGTTAAAAACAATGTGAAGATATTTTTATAAAACGAATAAGCGCTTTATCCTTCTATGTTACGCTATATAAGTTTTTATTATTTTTTTCTCAGGCGCCAAACAGTTTTACCGTCTGAAGAATAGCGTCTATTTCCTGAAATCATTTCTTTGCTTCCGTTCAAACACCATAACTCAGAGCGATTATTTACCGTAACTATTACTGTTAACGCTGTTTTTCTATTACTAGTGTCCCCGTTGACGCGTTAAGAACGCGTTGTGCTTAGCAGGGTATATGTCACTTTATACAAACTCATTTATTTTGTTAATTTAATGTACTTTTTATTCATTATTTTAAAAAAATGTTAGCATTCTGCACTCCTTCTCTATATAAACTATAAATGTGCCAAGATTCGTGCTCCTCCGTCCGCGTAATTTTCGTAAAAAGGGGTCCAAAATTTTTGCTTCACGTATTTATATATACAAGTAGATAACAATGAATATTTTAAAGTTGAATAATGTGTTATCATAAACAACCTTTACAAACAAACGTCCCAAATGACACTCAATCAATCAAGCTGATAACTGTAATCAAAAGGCGAATTCAATTTACTTCTAGGCAGGTAACATCTAACATGTTTCCTTATTGATATTCTAAAGATCGAATATTAAACACAAGATGAGATTTGTCCCCTAAGGATATATTTAGATGCTTTTATCATAAAACAGCAGCTGGTTGGCGTTTCTCCTTATATTTAGATCTGCATGAGATTATTCCGAGATATTTGATAAACAGCCCACTTATCAATTCGCTGGAGGCAGGATTGTTCGTGTAATATGAATTTTGTTATAGTAGCACCTTACATGTAATTGTAGGTTATTTAAATTACTAAATAAAATATCTATAGCAACTTGTTTTAAATCTTTGTGACTATAAATAACTAAGCTTTCGATATTTTTTCACGAAATGAATGGAAACATATTTTAAAGTGATATTCGTGTGATCAACGTAGTCGGATGTACCTATAAGTACCGTCTTTTAAATATACATATGTTTATATTGCGACACGTCAACATTTTTAAATGATTGTTTCTCTTTTTTTATTTCAATCCTTTGACGCACTGACGTGTAAAATACTTGTTGAATTATTTATTTATTTATTTATTTATTTATTAGCAACGTGAATGTACTGTTTACAAAAGTGTATGCCAAACATATGGTAGTTTGCATAATTTTCGTATTAAATTTTAATAATATAATTATATTGTTACGTTTAAATTTCTATACAAAATTATAATAGCCAAAAAATTGTAAGTGTGCGTCCTAATATAACAATAGTACGTGCCTACATATGTATAAAAAAATATAAATTGATATACAATTTAATTTTATGTATGCGTGTAATTTTATTATTTTTATTATAACTTCTTTTGTTCTTTGTAAAGTTGTTACATTTCGTGATGTCTTGCTGAAGATTAACTTTATAGGAAAACGGCAACCAATAAAATTGACGTTACAAAATAGCTAGCGCGCAATAATTCAAAATGCAATTAGTGTTCAGCGGAAGTTTTGTACAATGGAAAATATAACAAGCATTGAATTTGAGCAAAACCACGACTAAATAGAATTGTTTTATCTGATAGAAGAGAACACAATATATGAGGGTTGAATATTGTTTGTGAAACTAATTTATTCATTGGCAAATTTGTTAGATGATAAATTGATCATTTCAATAACAAAGTTCTGCGGTAATCATTTTATTACTATGACGACAAACTTTCTATATTAATGTTTCAAATATTTTAAATTTGCTGTCAAATATTTATGTATTTGTCGAGAATATATGACATGCATCCGTTAGTGAAATTTGGTACAATTAAAGGCATTGTGTACAGGATGACGGAATCTAACACGGCACTGTCTGTTTGGATATAGGAAAAACTTATATTATATACAGTGCGACACATAAGTATATCTTAAGCGGGTTACCCCAATATTTCTAAATACCTTTCATTGTACAGCGTATATATTTTTGATTCTATGATTATATATAAGTATTATTACTTGGAGTTATATTAAAAAAAAAAACAAATAATTATATGCAAAAATGTTTTCTAAATTATATTTTATTATATGATACAAAAGTTTTAAGGGGTAACCGTAAGGCATTATTAGTTTGAATAAAATTTCACGTAAACGTAAGCATATTCGAGAGCAACTTTGCGAAATCGGGTTTACATCAAACCTTGTGAAGGGTCCCCATTTATCATCTGGGCTTCGCGCCAAAACGCTTCCATAAAAATATATTAAAAGTTTCCGTCTCGCTATCCACGTATTTTCACGCTTCGTATGTTAATTCCATCCTATAAAACCTGATATCCGTTTTTTATGTTACTGGACTAATTCTGTGTGTCGTAATGTTATGAAATTTATTGAATACAACGCGTTTGTGATTAAGCTTTCCTGTTTTATAAAAGTAATATTCGCGGTGTGGAAGCTACCTTGTACCTAGTAATGAAAACAAAAACGTGAGAATTTCTAACTAAGTTTAATTGTCTACGTAAACCAGTCAACTAACGTAAGGAGTCCACAGTTGGATGTAGTTTATTTTTACTTTAATAATGCCTAGTATGTGTCTGTATAGACAACATTCATTTATACTTTATTGAAATTATATTATTGTTCAATTTTTTATATTATGAAGCATTCGACTTTTAACGCTTTAAGATAACATTTTTATCAACACTTAAGTTACTTTTAAGCATCTAAAAGCCCTAGGCGAAGGTTCTGTACCTGCTATGATTAAATTGAGAAATTTAAATTTACCGGTCGGAAGAGAAGTAATGGTTCTCTGGATACAATAAATATTGATTCGAAGCCCCGGGGATAAATTTCATCCTCCTTTTGTGACTACAAATTTATGTAGTGTTTGGACGGAGTTGTTAAAAATAAAAAGATTTTAAATTTTAATTAAGTAAAAGTTAATAGTAATTAATTCTGATATTATAACCGTTTTTATGTAACGACTTCACGAAACAAGGCAATCCAATTTCTTACAACATTATAAGATACTGAGCAATTAGAGCCAACATGTCCTTTAATTGTTTTTTTTTAAAACCTGAATAAAATTTTTGCATTATTTTTTTTAATTAAGGTGTTCTTATTGTTTTTGCACTTTTTTTGTAAGGATGCAGAAAAAATACGTTAAGTTTTTGATTCTCGGCTTTAGTGAAGATTTGTTAGTTAGGTAATTGTATTTATATATACATACGTACATGCTGTTAAAAATAGAAAACATAGAATATAACGTATGGCATAATGATGGTATAATATGTAATATTGCATTTTTTCTAATCTTATGGTCCACGTTACTCCGTTTAACATTTGCACCATACATGAGATGTTCTTAAGTGGCAGACGACAACGCGTCATTTTGGTGTAATTAGCTATAATCGACCAATAGGTATAATCGCTACTAATTTGATCCCTAAATTAAATCGAACAAGTTGACGTTTAAAATAAAAACGTTCCTGAATGTAAGACTGCAACTTACTACCACCCCGTGAAGGTGTACTTACGAGTGTATTACTCAACTGCACCACATTGACGTCGCTATTACTATACTCTCAAGTACATTTTTTAATTAAACTTTTTCAAACAATCCTCCTGACAGAATATAAAGCATAGTGGCGTGACAAATTCTCATAATAAAATCCTTTCAACCGTTGACAAATGTCCTCTGCAACGCGGCTCTCTAAATATATTGGCATCATTAATCCAGACACACGTAAGTAATCGCAACAAGCTAAAAGGTCCCAAGAGAAAAATCAACCCAGCTCACATATTGCGACGATTATTCTTCATCTCATTTGCTACCTTTTTACTTTGGTTCACGTGAGAAAAATTTTTATTTTCCTTCACCATATACTACTGAAGCGAAATTTTTCAGAATAGATGTGGCAAGAACTTGGCTCGCCACAGTATTTTAGATTACCTTTTGTTTCAGAGATAGTTTATCAGCAGACACGTTTATATGTCCCGTGGCTGAACAATACGGACGTTGTTAGTACATGATACTGCACTGTTCTTGTGCACAATTTAGGTTAGGTACTATTTATTTTATTTTCTTCTTGATAAGTAAGTACGAACAAGTATTTTTGCTTGTCATATGTATTTTTAGCATGCATGAGTTATTTTTCAAACTAAAAAAGCTTATGTTACGATGGGATATTTACTGTTTTTTTATTTTAAAATGCCGATCACAAAATATATAAGTCTTTTATGTAGAGCCCCACGCACTCGAAGATACAATCAAAACGATCAGCATCCTCGATTCTTAAGTCATAAAATCGCTGAGTCACAAGCCTAGATATTTTTCCCTATTCTCATTTATAGTCTGGGCACATCAGCACATGGTCATTCTCCCGATGCATTCTCGTGTATACGGGTAATCTTGTCCGAGTTACGATCCACGCGGGCCGTTTCATTGTCTCAGTCCTCAGCTGCCCGTCCGCTGATTATTACCTCTGTTATGTGATAAGAATCCTCGACAATCGATCGATTCTTTTGAGCATTGGTCGTTAAATGTCCGCCTTTTGTATACGATTTTATCCTGAATGAATAAAAAATCCGACGTCTTTTACATAAACTCACAAGTCGTGTCAATGTTTTATTTAATTTTTTTGGTATCGCCGTACAACTTTTATTATTAGACAGTTTTTATCTCTTTTAGATAAATATACAATGAATACACGAGTTTGTCGGGCAACAATATTTTTCGTTGGCTTTTGTTTCCTTTTTGTACGATAGATGCTTGTCTATTACCATTTTATCTGTCTTTGAATGTGAAATTATTCATGTACTTTTAGAATTAAGTATCGTAGTAAATTATATACTTTAAGAGACAATTAAGTTAATTTTCACTTTATACATATTTTTTTTACTGTAGAGTAGCTTCCGTTAACTACGAAGATAGAGTAGGTATTTCTAAAAATTACCGATTTGAGATGTGTGTTCTTTTGTAGCAGATAATTGCAACTGACAGGGGAAATGGTATTAAGGTACCAGTTAACTGAATATGGGCATAACAACAACTACCTCGTTTCGCTTAAAACGGTAAATATTAGAAATACCCCATCTTCAAAGTTACCCGAAAGTATCCTATAAAACGTAATCATTACGTTATTTTATAAAGAGAAGCTTCAATGAAATATTTATCACATACCAAAATTATCAATAAGGCAATATTAATAATAATAATGAGTACTATTAATATTAATGTGCTAGTGTGATATTATACAAATAAAATAAATAAATGTTTAACAATAAATATGTACCTTTATTCTTAATAAATTGCTAACTTTCTTAATATAAGTTTCATTTATTCTGAGTTCATGTTTTAAGAATAACAAACTTCGTTAAAGTTGATTGTGTTTTAAAATCTCGAGTCTTTATAAAATACTTTAATTAAAAAGAGAAGTCAGAGAAGTTAGGGGAGTGAGTTGCAAATCCGGCTTAGCTTACACAGGGATATTACGGATAAAACTTTCTCGTATAAAAACGGTTTTCATTCCACAATACTTATAAAGAATTCTTGAGTCTGACACTGATAGCAAAGACAGTACAAAAAGTAAAAGAACTATTTCAATATAGTGAACTAGAGTTGTGTTCACGCCTTTTTTAATTACAATAATTTCGTCGATGTATTGAATTATTAAATCGATATTTTTATTACTTTAGTTTATATTCTTATAAAATAACAATCTGAAAATATATTAAATAGAAGAGTCCAATATATATTTTACTATTATATATCTCACCTTTAAAATTATAGGGATCTTAAGTGATCAAAAAATCATGATTTTGATTGACACCAAACGACTTAAGACAATGAAATTTATCGACTTTGATTAAACCAAGAATATAAATTAAAATATAATTAAAAAAATCAATTTCTTGTCAAAAAACTTAATTGTTCAAATCTATATTGACGTTTCCCAAAAATATATCTATATATAAACACGTGAAGCAAAAACTTTGGATCACTTTTTACGAAAATTACGCGGACGGAGGAGCATGAAACTTGGCACACTTATAATTTATATAGAGAAGGAGTGCAGAATGCTAATATTTTTTTAAAATAATGCATAGAAAGTGTATTAAATTAATAAAATAAATGTTACACACACTACCATGTTTTGACATCCATGTTTATATAAAGTGACGTATACGTCACTACGCAATGCGTTATTAACGCATTTACGGGGACACTAGTCATTTTTAAATAGGTCACTATAATTCTAAATATGCGATAGTATGTAGAAGTATGTAGATTTTGAATAATAAATGTGTTTTTTAAGCTAGTTTGAAGTCGACTCAATAAAACGCCAAGTTCAAATATTAAATTTTAATCTATCTAGTTATCTTAATAGAAAGCTTATTAAACGAGTTTATAGAATAACTTAGTTCCGATTTACTTAATCGTGAGATTAGTAAGTATGAGGCGGCTCCTGACCACCGTGAAATGAGTAGCCTCGGGACTCTCTCAGAGTCCAATATAGAATCTATTTAGTATGCGACTTTAGTAAGCACGTAAGTAGTTCATTTTATATATATTAGTAAAGTATAGGGTGAAATTTTAATTTTCTGAATTATAACTAACATTACTGTAAATATGGGCACACTAAATGGATTGTATTATGTAATGAGTTATAAGTGGCAAAACAAAATTTTGATATTATAATATTTATTATATCTAGACCAAAAATGTATATTTGAGGTATTTTTTGTCAAAGGAGATCGTTATTAAAATATAAATCGTAAACTTTTCGTTGGCTATAGAAATTCATAGTAAAGCAAAGAATAGCAATAAACAAAATATCATTAGCCGGCATATCTTCTATGCTTTTGGTTATAAGCGATGCTTCACGTCCTAGAAATGTAATAAATAGGCGTTCCAGCTTATGTTATATGGGGCCCATTGTACGGCGGTACGTATTGTTCTAAGTACATTATTTATGACCATCATTATGGAGTAATTGCTGAAATTATGCATGAGGTATATATTGGTTTGGAGATGCAAATTGTTAATATTTATTACTGTGAAGTAAAATATTGTTGGCGAAAGCAACAATTAACGGAAATAAAGCATTGTAAATTTTTGTTTAGAGTTCCACGTCTAAAATTATAGAAAGTATCGTGGAAATTTGCCACTAGTATTCGGTATATATTTTTATTTATGCGATTCCGAGTCCGGTGAGAGTCTTTTTACAATAGGCTTTAAATTTTATGAAACTTTAAGAGTGCTACTAAAGCTTAATAACGACATTTTAAAAAGTAGTGATATATGTAAAGGGCTACTTAATGCTGATACTAAAATGTACAAAATGAGAGAATAGAGCAACGTCCGAATACGGCTATAAAAATCTACTTTATTTCCGGCACGTGCGAAGTGTTTAAGTTTTTTTTCTAGTAAACGGGAGCGGAGGAAAATTAAAATAAAGCTTTAAACTTAGGTACAACTTTTAGTACGTCTGCGCGCTGGATCCTCATAAAAAGTGCACCCGACACGACTTATTGCGAGACGGTTTATTTACACAGTATTTCACAAAATGTAAGCAACAAGGAAACTTTCCACATCACTCTTTCTTTAAAAGGACAACAAAAAGTACGACGGTAAGTAAAATACTTCTTGTGCGACAATCAGCGGACGGGACAGGACTAACAGCGTCGTTACACAAATTGTTCCACTTATTATATTTTTTGGTAAAATGTATTTACGCAGAAATTCAAAGGATTGTTATGTGAATTATAATTTATTCTCAGAAAAAAAATATTCTCAGAAACAAAACATTTTGTTATGTTACAAAATTTTGAACGCAAAAGCTAAAAGCGAATGACATAAGTATAAAGCTTAATTGCGTGTAATTATTTAGTAAGCATTTCGAAAGGAAACAAAATGTTCTAAATATATGAAATTTTATAATATACGTCAGAAATTTTATTTCTTTTCGGTTACATTTAACAGATGACAGAGGATTTTTTTTAAATTTATTTTGATATAGAAATACATTTAGATATCTATATATTTTGATGTACTAAGGAACAGAAGCTTCGTAATAAATAAATGTATAAAAAAACATATGATATTATTTATTTTTGAAGTATTAAAGTGTTAATCACACACTTAGGAAACGAAAAACATATTTAGAAAACGTATAAAAATTAGGCGTTCAGCCGCGGGACTCGAACCCGCGCCTCAGCGAATGCATGGCTTAGTGGTCAGAGCGCTTGAACGGTTTCCAAGGGACGCAGGTTCGAGTCCCGCTGCGTTCAAATTTTTATACGTTTTCTAAATATATGTTATTACCTTTTTTTATAAAGAAAAAGATATATTTAGAAGTAACTTACAATAATTTCATAGAAATTATGTTATTATAACTCAAATATATATGCCTATTACACAGAAAAAGTACCTTTTAAAATATTAACAACCTGTAAATGATCATAATGGTCGACATGACTGAAAGCGTGGGTATTGAGCCTACGCACTACTATAACATCACTCGTATTTGAATTATTGGAAAGCGATTAGCTTATTTGTATATTTATTGGTGAACCTCTTTTTACATACTTTCTATTAACTCATTTTTTACTCTTAACTCACACTATTTTTTTTTCTTATTATAAAAATATAATAAATGAAAATATAATTTCTTCGCTCTGGTGACAAATATGACAAAATGTGGCGTTGAGTTCCGTCACCCAATGTTTCAAATTACGGTGGAGAACAGAGAATCGGAGTCTTGATACCAGGAACTCTTTAGTTACTACTGTTTACTCTGCCATGCAGAGAAGTGTGAAGATGGAAAAATTAGAAGTACATACATACATAGCTTCACGCTGTATCCCGCATATAGCAGGGTAGGCAGAGTGAACCTAGTGTTAAGACACTCCGTTCCCCATTAGAAATATGTACCTATGTTAAAATAAAAACAAATCTTAAATGTATCTAGATGCGTCCGATGATTTATAACTTAATTACAAACACCCTCACAAACCACAATGAAATACAGTGACAAATGTACAAAGAAACTAAACAGCAAATATTATATTTAAACCATTCAGTTCAATGGAAGTTGAAAGCATTTAAAAAACATAAAAAGAAATAGTTCACGTTAATGTTAACTCGTCTTGACTTTAAAATCCTTACTTCCTTCCATACGCAGCCGGGCGTACATCCAGTCTAATAGGTGGCGCTGGTATCCATTAATCACTAAGACGGGTTAAGCGAAGGAAATGCCCGTAAATAGCTAAATGCAAAACACGGCAGTTGTCCGCTTCATCAATCAATGATGTTCACCGCGCCACTCGTATTTCGATGGGCGACGCAAACGCGACAATTTTGTATAAATGTTTAAATAACTACCTATATTTGTAGTAAAATTTTAAATAAAAGTCTTTTTGTGGCGCAAAGCCACAAGCGTGGGACTCGAACGCGTCAGGTTGTAAGTTCGATTCCCACTTCAGGAAATTAAAATAGTATTTAATATTTAATATTTCCATTTCCTCGATCTGGTAACAAGGCAAAGTGCATCGTTGAGTTCCGCCACTCAGCACGCCATTCCTCCATCAGATTGAAAGTGGAGAACGATAATGTTAAAAAGAGATAAAGAAGACTTCAAAAAAGAAGGAGGTTCTTAATTCGGGTGTATTTTTATGCGCGTTATAACTTAACCTTTTACTGGGTAAACAAATTTTGATTATTCTTTTTTATATGATAGGTAGTGGTTCCCATGCCGTCCCACTTAAATTTAGTTAAGGTCTGAGGAGAATGGTTTTCGAAAAAATCATAATAATGTCTTAGAGCATTTTATTTGAAGTCTGTTTTGCTATTTTGTTAAAACTTTAATTTCCAATAACTTTTTTTTAAGTTGTTTTATTCTTTTATTAAGCTCTAAAGGCTTCGCTTAGTAAATACTGTTAGACTTAGCGATTTAAAAGACATTTCAGTAATACATTGTAATAAATAAATTGTTAATATTGTCGTATAAAAGAGGCACAAGCGTGCAATTGTAAACGCGACAGGTTGTGGGTTCAATTCCCACTCCAGGAAATGAAAATATTAAATAATATTTGGTATTTTCATGTCCTCGCTCTGGTAACAAGGCAAAGCGCGGAGTTGAATTTCACCGCTCAGCACTCAATGGCTCAATTCGGCGGAAAGTGAGAAACGGAAATGTTAAAAAGAGAATGGAGTGTCTTAACACTTCCCTCTGCCTACTCTGCTATGTGCGTGATAAGGTGTGAAGCTAAAAAAAAAAGGAATTCCAGGGAACGCTGGCTTAAGTTATTTTTATGGACTATACAACCTATATCTATTCATTACTTATCTAAATAGTTTTAATAAAAACTTAAAATATTACATCATTCAAATGGCATGGAATGTTATCTGCGGCTATTACACTTAATAGGGATAGTTTTCTATTTAATTGCTTTCCTAATTAGACTGCCATTGTTCTATTATTCATTAATTACCGTTTTGCTATATCCTCTTTCAAATATAAGGTGTATAATTCGTTACCATCGCAGTATTTAGTACGCCAGGTATTTATTGTATGGTAAGGTTTCCGGTTTGGTTTCTAAATAAGTTAAATATTTGCATAATATACGACTATATATGCATATCATATATAAGTTATATTCAGTTTCGACAAATAGACTAAGCTGATTAGAAATAAATACAATATAATATTTTAAAGGTATATATTTAAATAAAATGAGGTATAAAAGTGTGCATTAGTATTAGAATACCCATCATGATCAAAATTAAGTTTATATCATCGATCGTTTATACATACGGCTCTTAGGACTTTTACCATAAGCATCTTTTAAAAGATTCATGTAAAGTTTCGACGGCCAAACCTATAAGGAATAAAAGTTAAACGAAATCTGGAAACAGGAACAAGTAGCACTGTTTGCTTGCTTATATTTTTTTTTCACACTGTATCCCGCATATAGCGGGGTAGGCAGATGGAACCTGAGAACTTAGTGTTAAGACACTCCTTTCTACGTCCTTGCTTATACATGCAACGGTTCAAATTTCATAACGTACGAGTCTTAAATACAAAAACCACCGCTGGCTTCCACCGGCTTGGAAGGCAGTTATTGCTGAGAAGACCCAGCCAGAATCTCAACAGTTGCACCTTTCAAATATAATTTAACAATATATTCACAACTATGTGTCTTCTAGTGAGAATTAACATCATTTAATTCCACACATTAACATCATTATAATATTATTGGACAGAATAATATATTTTATTCAATAATATGTTTTTAATTTTAACTTTAAATTGTTCAAGTTGCAGTTTTATAATTATTTGTGGAATTTTATTATACATACGTATATATTGTGACAAATATAATATATTTACCTTTTCTTATAAATTTAATTCTTCTTAGAAAACCGAAATTTAAATAAACGCAAGTCTACAGTGACCGCAATAAAATGCTGAGTCCCAATTGCGTAGTACCTCTCATTGTAGTTTAATTAAATTGACAAGCCTTCTTGAAAATTATGTATTGCTTGTTAAGATGATAATGACGTTGGGCCTTTCAATTTATTACATTGACTTTATTATTTATTTCATCAATATAGGAATTTTATATTTAAATACAATTTGATGAATATTCATTTTATGTACCCACTATGTTATTTATGTTAAAATTTACGCTGTATCCCACACATAGCAGGGTAGGCAGAGGCAACCTGATAACCTAGTGTTAAGACACTCCGTTCCCCACTTTCCGCCGAATTGAGGCATTGCCTGCTGAGTGAAGGAACTCAACGCCGTGCTCTGCTTTAAAGGATCATAATCTTATAAAAATAAAAAAATACTAGAAATGATTTAAAATGACTGAAATAGGAGTGATTTTTTTCATTTTATTTTTCGAATTCTTAACAGTGTGTTCTTCTTAGTAATGTATAGTAATTACTACTGATGACAGACTTCGTGCTAAGAAAAGAATAAATCAACTTTCTGCTTGTTCCGTTTCAAAAGGGAACTATTAGACCACCTACGTGGTATATAATTTAAGATAATGGGGAAATATTAGTAGTTGTATATTGCAAAAAAAACAAGTCAAAGAAAAAATATTTATATATACTAATTGATATATATTTTTTTTAACTTCACACTGTATCCCACAGATAGCATGGTACGCAGAGATAACCTGAGAACGTAGTGTTAAGACACTTCGTTCCCCACTTTCCGCCGAATTTGTAATTATTATTATAAATTTAATAGCATATACAACAAGTACATGTTTTTTCTTTTGGATTTATTTGATTCTGAAAGTGAAGTTTTACCATAATATTCTTAAAGCATAAATAAATTTAAAAAAGCTTCACTTCGGGTATATTCAAAGGACGAGTATCTCATAATGTTGTTTTAATGGCTCGATCAAAGTGATAATTTTTATTTGAAGGTTGCGGTGTTTAAAATATTCTATGGCTAGTACGTTTTATGGATTTTCTGGTAGACAATAAAAGCTTACCATTGTAACGAAGGTCTTTTCTACTATTTTAGTTTTAGTTATATGAGAGAACTCGGTTTTAGAACAAACTTCAGTAGTGCGATCTATTTGACAGTGTGGTCACGTATCAAGTGGCACATCCTTGTGACTTCTGGTTTCCACTGATTACAGATACTGAATTTATTTCCTTCTATTTCATAGTGTAAATTAGTTTGGCTTTTCGTTTAAAATTGGCCGTTTACTTCTATTTATGTTATTTCAATTCTTGCTCTGAAGAGTCTATGCTCACTGAAACGAGATAATTACCTAACGTGATTATTTTATAAAAAAAATATCAAAAACATACCATTGTCGATACACTTACGTGCAAAAGTTATTCAGACTAAAAAAGTTTTTACTCGTTTGCATAATTCTTGTTGCCATAAATATTAATCACTACTTTAGGTAATAAACTATTCATATTTACGACGACATATTTATTTATACTAGACTATATAAATTCTTTATTGCTCGACTATTTGGAGCTGTTTAATTAAAGCGTATAGAATATTTTTCTTTTTGTAGGCTTATTGGAGTTTTCTTTGCCTTTTTTAAATCCATTTAAAAAAATGCTGAATGGCAAAACCACAGATCACATTGTGTGTAACCAAACTGATCTTACCTTTATTGATACTACGAGTATATCGTTTCTTCTTCATATATCTTCCGTATTTGTGATTTTTATGGTACATAATTGCATGTCTAACTTTTCACCTATTTTAGATATATTGGTAGGTGGCGGAACTCAACGCCGCCTTTTGTTCTATTGAATTAAGAAATCACTTATTACATTTTACATATGTACACATATGTTTTTCAAAGTGAAATTTCAATATACAACCATAATGACCAGCAGTAATTACTCGTTGGTAGTAATCGATATCATTTGAATCTTCAAGTTTACCTCATACCGATAATGATACGCTAATGTAGCTACGCTATTTGAATCAAAGTAATAATAATCATATCTTCAGTTCAAACATATTAGATTTGCATATTAACGATGCATAAAAATTCTTGACATCACTAATAATATTGATACATGTTTATGTAAGCAGTGCAGTAGTATTTAACCGGTATTCTTAATTAAGTTACTTTCAAAAGGTAAAAAAGCATAAATGTCAATCTTTTAGTGTTAAATATTAATAAGGTTTGAGGTCATTATTTTATTTTATCTCCTATTCTCCGCTGGGATGTTTTAAAAATGTAAATTGAATGACTCCATAGGACCGGCTACTGTTACTCTTTAAGCACCTAGCATTTGTGGTCGTTCTGAGATACACATAGGAAATATTCATTTGATTTATAATTAGAAAAATTGTAACTTTTTTTTATTAATATATAAAAATAGCTTCTGCTTGCAATTTCGCCCGTGTGGAGTGTTGATAAAAACTATCGAATTATTTTTGATATATTCGGTTCATATGTTTGGCTCTTTAAATATTTTAAATAGTAAGAGGATTAAGATCATAAGAAACAATGCTGTGGGAAGACGTTTTGTTCTTTTTTAAAATTTATAAAAATATGCGTTTATGGTTATCGCGGTAATGCGTCATTAGTAATGAAGCAAAAAGTTATAAACAAGGCTTTGAATTTTACTACCTTTAAGGGAATGTTGTTTAACCATATATAATAAACAATCCGTTTCGTACATTACCATATATAGAATTACAAAGGAGCAGTCTGGGATACGAGAAACGCTTTAATTTAAGGCGAGCTATTCCTTTTATTTACTGGAGTTGTTACAGGACGATGTTAATGCATCTCTCACGTTTTTTCATCGTCGTAAGCATTAGGCCGTGGTTTATTGCGCCCTCAAAACAGAATTTATGATTAAAAAGTCCAATAAAAGCTCGAAGGTCTTGTCTATTAGCAGTTAGATGTATGGGTGCTATTGTGCGAACTGTGAATGACCTCTTCAGCATAATAATGGGTAAAGGGATGCGCAGGAGCGCGTGCGGCAGAGGGGCGACCGGTTTGAAATTAGAACGTTTTTTATTTGAACGCAGCGCCTTTGTCGGCGCCCGCCCGGTGCGCATGCGCTAACTCGACAAATACGTCGAATCAAATAAGCCGTATTTTATTTCGTTTCCTTTCTGAATGGTCTTTTAATTTTTTTGTGAATTACTTGGGGTTATACACCAGGTCAATAGGTCCCAGAATGCGTTGCAGGATTGTATTTTGTACGCTAGCAAGATTTGTTATAAGAAATTAACAAAAGCAACACAAAGGAACTTTTATGGCCCACAAAATAAGGCATTATCAAGTTAAATTAAACCATGAAAAGATCTTGTTACCCTTAGAGTGTGGAGTTGTAAAGCTTATGTAGATAATTAACGAAACGGCTTTATATATATTTGGAAAAAAGTATCATATTACTATACGTAGGTATAGGTGTGCAAAGTTAATGAAAGAAAAATATTTCTTAATTCATATGATAACTTAATTATCTGTTAAAATGTTTTTGTTTGGAATTACAAGACAAAATAAAATTAAATAACGTAATATTTGTTATTTGTAAATTCTAACATAATCTAATTATTGTGTATTAAATATTTATGAGTATATTCTTGACGTACCTCTATTTATTTGTAACTGCAAAACAACTTATTAAAAAACTTCAACTCAACAAGAAAATTGATTAGTTAAATCAAATCAAATACTCATAAATAAGACTCATTGGTATCAAGCGAATGATATTGATTTATAGTTCCAAGCGCTACAATTAAGCGATCGCTTTAATGTATGACGTTGCATCATAGGTTCATGGCACTCTAAGTTTATTTACAATGGGTCAAACAGTTGTAATATCCCATTAGATGAACGCACGGCGCCTTGGATCCCCCCATTTCATAGAGAGTAAACAGATGAGGGAGGGAGGTAATAGTACGAACCACGACTCGAAGCCAGTCGGTCGCGTCACGGCCGGCATTGCTTCCCGCGCTATGCTTATGCGAGCTTGAACGAACTTTTTCGCGCGTTTAAATATAAAATGAACTTTTTAATAGAAAATAATTAAATATTGTGTATAAAACCTCTTTTTATTATTTTTTTTAAATATGTAATATATTCATGTGAAGTGTCAACCGGTGGCAGTATGGTGGTTGTCGGTAGTAATGAGTGCGATTACACCATAAATGGGAAGAACCAATTCGTGTTCCTTGTTTTTGTTCATTTGTTACTTATTGGACTGAATGGAACTAATGGTAATTATTATATTATCTTTATATGCTATATTAATATATTTCTTTTATATTTTAAAATGTTTTTATAATTTATTTTAGTTTTAATTTTAATTATATATTTAAAAAAAAATTGAAGGATATAATTTGTTACAACAAATGACTAATGTCAAAAAATATTTTAAATAAAGAACAAATCATACTTAAAATTTTTGGAGACACAAATTCATGTATATTTAGTTATTAATAAATTTAAATCAACAATTTAAAAAAGTATATAAATTTTAATATAAAAAAAAATATTATTACATTTTTATATTTAATTTAAAAAGATAGAGGACTGTTTAAAAATGGTTTCGAACAAACAGAAAAGCCGCAATGATGACATACGAGTACATAGGTACACAATATATTTCTTGTTTATTTAAGCGCTTGGGCGTGTTATCCATGAAACGCCGCCGATTTGAGTCCCAATGTGTCAAAATGTATGAGTTTTAAAATTTTGTTTTCATGTTGTAATTCTTACAGTAGTTTTCAATAAGTTGTATGAATTTAAATGCAGCTTGAATTTAAATAAAACTTATATTTCTATTTTTTTATGATATATTTATATAGTTTTAATCTTTAACCGACTCCAAAAATCGACTATACTTCTATTATATGTTACATGAATTATTACTATGTGAACCAATTTTCATGATTCTTTTTTTATATGATTTACCTAGGGTTTTTAAAATTTTATCGTGTTGATCACACACTTAGGAAACGAAATACATAAATTCTAAATATATTTTTACCTAGTGTAAGTGTAGTTGGGCAAATAGTTTTTGAGTTATTCCTAATAAATGTTCGTTTCAGTAAATTTTGTATAAAGTCGGTTTTCTTTAATTGTTACAATCTCAATTATACTATGTTCAAAAATATTTAAACAATGACAGTTTTTAATTTATTATAATATATATTATTTAAAATATATATTTATAATAAATACAATATTACCATTGTTAAATATTTTTAATAAGTAATAACTTATGCTGTATCATTTTTGCTTAGTACTTACTATTGGATTTTCTAAAAAATATTTGAAATGACAATTCTACACAAATAAATATATTTTAAGACAGATTATTATGAATATTAACAGATATGTAAAGAATCCCTTACTTATGGAAGTCACTTTGGATTTAGTTTGGAATGCGTCAATTCTGTCAAACGCTGTCGTTGTAGAGATAAAAACCGTAACGCACACTTTATATCGTTATCACGGACTTTGGGATTTCGTAACCATTACTTAAGTATTATCTTCGAGTCAATATATATTAGTTTTCTTTGCAAATTATTTCCTGAAATAATTTCATTTTATATTTACACCCTAATTTATCTATGTAGAAATTTATATTTTGTTGCAATATCAATAATTACTTAATACTTTAATTATTTTTAAAAAATACAATGCATTTTTGATAAAATCTGAATGTTTGTTATTATATTTGTGCTCAGTTAGCAAATATATGAGTAAAGACATTAAATACTAGTTTGAATTATAAATCGTAAATGTATAAATTTATTAATTGGTAAAATAATAAATTAAATTAATATACGGGTACGTACCATAGAATATTAAAACATCTTTTCTTTAGTTCATTCACAGCTATTTTTGTTTGTTTTTCGCTATGAATATAAAATATTATAATAAATATAAATACAGAATAAAGTCTCAAATCAAATTCTGATTAAGAATTTTGAAGCTTTTAACGTTTTCTAAAGTTTTGATCACATATTACTATTAGGAAGCTTTAGCTGTAGTACGTTTTTTAAAATTTTGAAGTTGCAAAATAGCATAGTGAGGTTCAAAAAGTTTGTGACAAAATACTATTTGGGATTTCTTTATTTATTCACAAAAAAATGTATTTGTCTTCAATCTTTTTTGTACAATATTTTTCGATTGCGCTTAAATCTTCGAAGTCATTGTGATACTATTTGATAGAAATCTTATTAAGATGTTTCTGAAAAAGCGAATTATACAGTAGTAAATTAAATTAGAAAGAAATAGAATTAAGCATTAAACCGCTCTTATTATGTAGGTACATCATATAAAAAATCATAGATTTTGTCATATATAATACATTTACATACCTACGTGTTTTCGGTCACTTTACAGTCATTTTCGATTTTTATTTGAAATATAGTATTTGTAAGATATATTGCAAATGTTTACTGCAATATAAATATATTAAAATAGTATTTTATTAATAGTGAAGTACTTATCTTTCTTATTCTTGTATTAAATAAAAAAAAATTAAAATCAGGAAATAATGTTCACAATATTAACTTTGAACGTTTTTTCAATTTGCTTCACGGTAGGTAATATATAAACTTATATTTTGTTGCAATATAATCAATTGTCACCTATATTTTTATTTACTTTTAGAAAATTATAATATGTTTTTAATAAGACCTAAATGGTATTCATATAATTAAGACTTTAACAAAAAAATCCGATTTCAAATGAAGTGGACTAAAATTTTAAATTTTACGAATAACTTAAAGATACCAGATCTTAACTAAATTTAAACGGGACCACATCAAAAACAGTACCTATCAAATAATATAAGAATAATCCAAATTGGTTCACACAGTAAAACGTTATGCAGTGTCACCTTATATAAATAAATACAGTCAAATTGAAAACCTCCTCCTTTTGTGAAAGTAGAAAATGAAACTAAAGTATATTAAAGTATATTACTTATTAAAACATGGAAATATATTACGTTTTGAAAACATTTTAGCAATTATTCCAAAAAATAATGAAGTACAAAACTATAATGCACTATACTTATTTATTTTATTAATATTAGTAAAATAATTTAACAATTTAATTTAAAATTTTATTAAAAATGAAATAATTATTAAAATTGAATTTTTAATTATGCGAGCCATTGAACCGTTTAATTGTAAGTTGAGTAATTAAAAGTGGCTTGGAGCCAATTAACAAAATGTAGTTCGGTAAAAGCGTTACGTTAACATAACAATGAAGCCTTGTTTTTTACATCGGCCTTAATTAGACTTGTCGAGTTGTTTCGAATGCAAAAATTGTATAGTGTTCGTAAGAATTCACTCATATTTGCGTCTAACAGTATATAAAATCACGTCATATTTTTAAACCATGTTTTTTTCGATATCTATATATAAATAAGTGAAGCAAAAACTTTGGACCCCTTTTTACGAAAATTACGCGGACGGAGGAGCATGAAACTTGGCACACTTATAGTCTATATAGAGAATGATTGCAGAATGGTAGCATTTTTTAAAATCCATAAAAATATATTAAATGAACAAAATAAATATTACACACACTACCATGGTTTGACATCCATGTTTATATAAAGTGACATATACATTGCTAAAGACAACGCGTTGTTAACGCGTCAACGGGGTCATAATAAATTATTCTATATTGTAAATATATAATAAACCATCATTACTTAATATTTATTATGTAGCTTTTTTAGTGTTTAACTTAAAAATATAATTACATTTACAAAATTTCAATAAGTCCTACATACACTGGTACAAGTGCAAGTATTCAACTTTATAGGAGAGTGATTTAAAGGTGTATAATATTATTTTGTCATTATTCGAACGAAATGAATAATGAATCTTTTGAATAATGATAAAATTAGAATAATTAATCCTTTAATTAATGACAAAATATCAATCTAAGGAATCTTTAAATCGCTGTCCTGTAAAGTTGTGGTTTTGTACTTGTATCAGTTCATGTAGTCATCGTTTTGTAGATATGAGCGACGAATATGAAAATACGAATTTAAATTCAACTTTGGCTTTAAACGTTGTTTGTTTGCTTAATTAACCCTGAACTATTGCTAAACTGATAACTCATTCAAAGTAGAATCAGTCAGGAAGTTGAAAATAATTCGGCAATTATCAAAGTTAGTAAAGCTAACATTAAAAATAGTTTTTTTATATCTACACCAAAAGAATCTCTTTCATCGCCTTATCTTAAAGCAAATATGTTTTTAAAAGGTTATGTTTATGAATGATTCTTGTATGATTGACATACAATAATATTTGCTGCTTTTAAGATTACTATAAGGAATATCTATACAAAAAGATAGTTTAGATAAAATGTTTGCGTTTACGTTGTACGTTATATGTTATACATAACATATAATAGGCCACAATACTTGTACATTGTAAAAACTAATACAAGATTTGTTAGTATTTGAAATAAATTTTGTACAGAACAATCTTGCACAGTCTCGCACTTTTTATTTTGTGTTCATATTTAAATGAAGTTAATAATAAATTTACTTAATCTAATTATATATACATATTTACATTACTTCACGCTGTATCCCGTATATAGCAGGGTAGGCAAAGGGGACCTAGTGTTAAGACACTCCGTTCCCCACTTTCCGCCTTGTTACCAAATCCTGGAAATGAAAAATTCCATTTCCTGGAGTGGGAATCGAACCCACAACCAGTCACGTCTACAGTCGCATGCTTGTGCCTCTGCGCCACGACAGACAGCAAAAGACAGATGTCAATCTAATTATTGTCGTTTAAAATAAATTTTACATTAAAAATATAGTTTTAAAACGATAATGATATAAAAATATATAAAACATTTGTTTGTACGTTGCTTTTTGTTTAATTTTACGTTGTATAACATTATTGCGAGTTCTTAGAAACGTCTTAGTAAACTATTAGTTTTTTTTCTCTTTTTAACTCATAACAGCTGCGCCATGATGATGTAGTTTTCTTAAATAAGAAATTACTTAAAAGTGTTGCTTATCTGTTATCCGAACATCGATCTAAATGCAGTGAAAGCAATATGAGACAAAGATCATTGAGACATTAATAGATTTTTTACTTCCAAATCTTAAGTTACATCTTAAAAGCTCGATATATGTGATTCGATACGCTTCAATAAATGACTTTATGTTCGTCTTCATTTGATAGTCTAACGAAATATCGTGTAGTATTGTTTATGGATTCAAATTCAATTCTTAGTAATGTTTAAAATATTTTTTGTACTTCCCTTTTGGTAATAAATACGAAAAAAAATAGAGACCGGAGTAAAGTCTCACTAGTTTTCTCCTATTTTTATGTTTTGATACGCAGTAGAAAAGCTTTTTACAATTTTTAAATTTTTCCTAGCACAAAGTCGAGCGCCACGAATCAAAGAGCACCCGTCAAACACAGTTTCTGGCCGTAGTGAGCCGGCAACATTGAGATGTGTCGTTGAAGGGAGACCTAAACCATTTGTACAGTGGTATAAAGATGGGTCGCCACTCCCACCGGCAGAAGATGGTCACAGAGTGGTGTTAGAAGATGGGTTATTATTTTTAAGGTATTTTACCTTTTATTTTTATTGATTATAGAAACTAAATTATTAAAGAATATTAATATGTCCTACTTGACAGTTCGAAAAGCTAAAATAATTATTATGGCTATTAATAACAATATTTCAAAGTGTGACCAGCAATTTCTTTTGAAATCATAGGGTAAATCGAGGGAAGAAAGAAAGCGATGAGGGGATTTATTACTGTGTGGCGCGAAATGGAGTCGGGGAGGCTGTAAGTCGGAACGCTTCATTAAATGTTGCCGGTAAGATCATAACTTTAGTTTTATGATAATGTTACATACAATAAACTTAGCTGTAATTTCAACTTATTCTTCATATAATAGGTCGTAGTTCTCTTAAATTACCTTCCTCAAAAGTTTAAAGTTATCTCCTTGAATTTTCTTACATGTATTAAGTTGCTTTTTTTATAGCATATTCTATGTCGAGTGATAAAGGTCTTATGGCTGGAGGCCAAACTTTGCCAATAAATTATAACCTTTACACTAAATATAAATCATATGTGCGCATACGTTAGAGTCTAAAGTTTTGTTGGTTAATTTTTGATCGTTCATTTTTAGTTTTACGCGACGAGTTTAGGGTTGAGCCTCGTGATGTTCAAGTAGCAGCTGGAGAACCTGCTTTGTTAGAATGTATGCCTCCTCGAGGAGTGCCAGATCCATCAGTACATTGGTTAAAAGATGGCAATATGTACGATGTAGAAGTAAATGGAAGGTAAAATAATTAACACCTAATTATTTTCCCAAATTAATAAATTTTTCTATTGATATATAAATCCAAATTAAAATTTTCTAGAGTAACTATAACTGAAACTGGAAGCTTGAAAATCCTCGAAACGTTACCCAATGACAGCGGGTTATTCAGATGTGTCGCTTCGAATATCGCCGGTGAAAGACAGTCGAGAGCGGCAGCGTTAATTGTTTTAAGAAGACCGCACTTTGTAAAAAAACCTAGTAATATAACTGCTTTAATAGGTCAAAACGTAGAATTTAACTGTCAGGTAATTGAAATATAACATATTATATCTATAAATATATTAATAAGGAAGGAATTTACTATATATAAAAAAACACATAAATATAGATATATAAAAATAAAATATATATTCTTTAATAAAAAAAAAAATGTTAAAAAGTAACCTAGTTTTTCGACATATGACAATATAATTAGCTGCTCTGTAGTTACAGAAAGTTTTTATTTGACATTTTTACAAAATAATTATGAATGCTATGAATTGTTTTCTCATTTTAATTAAGCTTCCCTATTGTAGAGCTATGACACCAGTGTAAAAATAACATGGGTGAAGGAAGATGGTGTGTTGCCTTCTCATGCAACAATTATCCGAGGACTATTACGGTTAGAACAGGTGTCCGCATCCGACGCGGGTATCTATTCCTGCCGCGCTGATAGCCATGCTGGCACGAGTATCGCTAGCGCATCTTTAACTGTATACTGTAAGCCCTATTTTATTATTTGGCTTGATTTTATTGCATGTTTATATTAGATATCTGTTAAGAGTTATTTTAATATGGCCATCTGTTTCAGCGTTACCGCACTTCACGCAGATACCGTCCAATTTGACCGCATGGGAGGGCGACGTTGTATCCATTCCGTGTGAAGCAAAAGGTTTACCCACACCAACCACTTTTTGGATTCTAGAAAGTACTGAAGATTCACTTCTATTCCCAGAATGTACTAAAAGTAATTCGAGTCTATTATATTTGGACGGTGCAAAAGTAGAACACGGTGGACGTGTTATCTGTGTAGCTTTAAATGCAGCGGGAAGTGTTATGCAAGAAGCTTATCTAAATGTATTAAAGAAAAGCAATAACCCATTGAAGTTGAAAGAACATTCCTCGGACGAAAACTTTGACGATAATTACGAACAAGAGGTTCGTATGACAGAGTATGAGTTTGTTCAGGCGAGGAAGTATTTACAGCAAAATGTTTTAGTTCTGAGGAGAGTGGAAACTTTGTCATCAACTTCGCTTAAAGTTGTATGGGACGTGAGTATTTCTATTATGGTTTATTATTTATGTATTCAAAATAACTTGTGTATACAATGTTTGGCATATTTTAGGTGCTAACAGACTACAATGAATATTTGGAAGGAGTGAAAATTTGGTACAATGGTACATCTCTGAACTGGCGTAATAGCAGCGAGGAAATAACAATTTTAGATTCGTCACAAGTGGAATCTTGCTCTAACGGATCCCTCACTAATGTTGATAACAGCGGGTCATCGAGCTATATTTTATCTGGGTTACTGCCATACACGCAATATGATATTTTTCTCATGCCGTATTATAAAATGTTGCTTGGAAAACCGTCTAATTCCATGATTGGATATACAGATGAAGATGGTAAGTTTTTTCATAACAATCGGTGTATATTTTTTGTTTTATATATACATAATATATAATTTGTAAGCAATAATTTTAGTGCCACATGCTCCACCCCAAAGCGTGACAGCGGGTGTAATTAACGCAACTTCTGCCTGGATACGATGGGAACCACCACCTGCAAACACTTGGAATGGGGAGCTCACAGGCTATTTGGTGAGTTTACAAGTTGCATCAATGTACACTACAATTATTGTTTCGGTAATACCATATCATTATTAGTCCTTCAACACCTTCATTGTAATATTTGTATCGCTATAATCATAAATGAAGTCAAAAAAGTCTTATTAAAATGTCGTAAATTAACTTTGTGTTTATGTTTGTTAATATTGTGTTATAAAAAACTTTTTCGAATGATTTTTTTAATATATAGTTTATTTTGTCGTTTAGATCGAAATAAGAGTGGGTAATGGTAACAGCGGGCGGGTGGTAGGACAGATGTCGCTAGGCGCGCGCACCCGGGCGGCGGCGGCGAGCTCGCTGCGGACAGGCGGGCGGTACAGCGCGCGGGCCGCCGCCGTCACACGACGGGGTCACGGCCCCTTCAGTGCGCCCGCTCAGATACACATGATACCCACTCAGTCGCAGAGACATTATGTGCAGTAAGTTATATTTAATTGTAGTATCTATGAATGTATGTATAATATACTAATTCTACTTTAATGATTGATAGGTATTAATAGCAACCTAACTAACGTATAGTTTTAATTTTTGTGAATATTTTCACTGGGCTTATTTTTTCTGTGCTAAATGACATGTTTTTTAATATCTTTGCGTCAAAATTGAAAATATTGTTTATCTTTGTTATATAGTTAGATATAATATATACTTTAAGTATATAACTATGTTAGATAAAAAGACTAAAAATTAATTTATACTTCGATTAAACACACGTGGATGTGATTGTTCGAGAAACCGAAACTTAGGTATTGTATTACAGATATACGTAGCCTTTAAAGAGTTTCGAATGGTGATTCTACCACAGTTTCCTCTTGCATGATTCATGGCACGAGCCGGTCTACTTAACAAAAGAATAACATTCGATGTTATAATGTTATTGATCTGTATTATAAACATAATAGGTGTATACATATTTTGTATATAGGTATAATGTTATTTATACTACACTGGACTAGTCCTTAATGAGTTTGCCCGTTTTTAGAACCGAACCACCCAATGACGCCGCACTTCCACATTTGTTTCAAGAAACATGGTTGCTAGCATTAGCACTAACGCTATTCTCCGTCATAGTTATTGGTATAGTCAGCTTCTATTATATTAAACGACGTAATAGCATTCAGAGAAAGAAATCAACTGGTGAGTGATATATCTATTATAAATCAATTTGTCGACTTCTATGATGAGCGTAATTGAACTGTTGATCTCCTTGTAGGTCAATCTATTGTCACGGCTCAGCAATGTTTATTGAATAAAGACACAATTTGGCTTAGAGATCGACCAGTGTTCGCACCTCCTGATTCTGCATTAGATGTTGGCAGTTGTCATCAAACTCTTTTACAAGGTATAATAAATTTTTAATTTCTTTATATTTATTTTATATCATAATATAATATTGTTAAAAATAATTGAATGTGTTGTAGGCGGACAGTCACCTAATATTTTAAACATTGAACCAGAATATTGCCTACCTCAAAACTCTATTCAAGGTTTAGATGCTTCAAGTGTAGACAGAATAAAAAGGGGGCCACCGGAGCCCTATGCTTCTAGCGCTATTTACACGGAACTCAATTTCAAGGTACTCCAAGATAAGCATTATGAGAAATTCGTTGTTGATTTTAGATAAGCAGACGTTTTTGATTTGCGTACAACACTATCATATTACAAACATATGTGTAGATATAAAGTGATTTATGCATAACATAAATTTTCTCATAGGACAATACTGACATCGGAGATGCCCGAAGTTGTCCGGAAAGACGATCTCACAACAATAGCATTGTGAGGTCATGCAACGGCAGCATTCAATATTCCAACGGGGAATGTTCGACTTGTTGTCACAGCACTTCTAGTAGATCGACGAAAGATTACAGGGAAATGAGACACGAGAACATTCATAATGATGTAAATATTATCGAAGATGATTGTGCGTCTTGTCACACAAGTAGATCTGAGTCGCGGAGTAGACAAGACAAAAGTAAAGTGTGTCCTACAACTGATTTAGAATATGACTACCCTCAGTGGCATTGGCTCGGTCGAGAGAATAGCTTCAAAATCCCCATTCAGTCCGGCAGACATTCGAATGTAGCGAGGTCCGAGCAGGGATGTCAAATAAATCTGAATGATATACTGCCACCGCCGCCGTATGAGGTGAGCAAAAATAACACTTTGTTTCGTTTAATTTCATTTTAATTACCTTATCTTTTGCTTGCATTGAATATAAAATATTTTAAATAATAATATAGGTAATAATAATGGACTGATTGTTTTCTTTTTATTACAGAGTCCCGAAAATAAGAGTCAGATTAAGTAATATTTATTATAAATAGCGACATTATTCGAAACGCAAAGCAATAATCGATATCATCTTTCAATTTTAGTAGATTTAGGTACAGTGGATGTAACATTTTAGATAAATATGTGTCTATTTATACTAGTAACTTAATGTCCCAATAATAATTCTAATCATCTGTCTTATGAGCCGAAAGGGTAAAATTTCCAGTCAATCTAAACGATGTTTTTGACCCTGCGAATTATTAGAAAATAATAAATTTTTGATAGAAATATATTACTCTAATAATCATGTAATTTTACAGTTTTAAAAATCATCTATAAGTTAAATTTAACACTTCTATAATTCCTAAAATTAATTTTGAATAAATGCTTGCATGTAAAATTTTCAATGTAGATTACCTGCAGTAATAATAATAGTTTACCGTAATCGGCTTGAATAATATGATGTTAATGGAATAATAAAATTGGTAACATATTTGTAGTGTTAAATGGTAATGATATGTAAAATTAGGCAGAATAGTAGTGGAATTGTTTAAATAGCACTTGTAACTTGTAGCTACCAAACTATTAGTAACACTGTATATCATAACTTATTCCTAATTCTAGTCACAGTATTAGACTAGCTTCACATTTCGATGGCTATTGGAAGGACGTGCTTTATTTTAAAGTTCATAATACAAAATTCTTTTTGTCAGACGGAGTTAACTTAGGTCGAAGTTATCTCCAAACACTGCCATTTAGAGTTAGTGCTTTAGTTATATAATCTTTGACTGTGATATTTATATTAAATTCGTGTATTAGAAAATTATTGTGTAATTGTATTGTATAAATTGTATCGAGCTCCACCATCTCAAAATTTGAACTGTGTAATACTTTTTCTGATCTCTTTTAATAGATTTGTTTTTGCAATCCAAATATTTTCAGAGCCAGTTGTATTATTTAAAATTTCGAAATATAGGAATTTTATATCATGTGTGTGTTTTCTTTAATATATTATCCTTTCGTTAAATCATTCATTTTAACATTTTTACAGTATTTACGACTTAAATATAACGGCTTGGGATGTTCCTAATAATTTCATACAGTGTAATTACTGATGAAAATATTTGTAGATCTTCTAATATTGTACTCTAAAATTTGATTATAATTTGTCAAAAAATAATTCTTTACCTCCTATACAATGAGACAAAAGCACTAACAAGTTTACTCCTCTAGCAAACACTACATTTACACATGTTTGTATTATCAATATATTAATACATAAAGCAAAACTTTGTACCTCACTTTACGAAAATTACACGGACGGAGGAGTATGAAATTTAGCACATATATAGTTTATTTAGCGAAAGAGTACACTCTTTCGCTAAATAAATGATATATTTTTTTAAATAATGCGTATAAAATATTAAACGACTATAATAAATGTTACACACACTACCATTGTTTGACATCTATATTTATATAAAGTGACATATACGTTGCTAAGCAACGCGTTGTTAACGCGTCAACGGGATCACTAGTACAAATGAATGCACTATAGATATAAAGGTGTGTTTTAATTATAATGTAGGTTATTTTATATATATCAATTTGTCAAAAGTTCAAAAGTAAACAGCAAAAGTAATATTGACTATTAATGTTATTCTCAGACGTATATAAATTGGACTCCCAGATTTATTGCCAAATGCTTTTAACTCGGAAATTCTTTATACAGCTTTTTGGAAAATTCATTTCCTATATTACTGTAATTTTTAATGAAGCTGACAAAATGTATTTCAAATATAGAGCAGCAACGTTTATAATAAATAGGTATAATTAATATTTTAAAGTGCCTGTCGTGGTGCAGAGGCACGAGCGCGCGACTGTAAGCGCGACAGGTTCGATTCCCACTCCAGGAAACTCTACTATGTTATGTTATACTAAATTTGTAGTTTAGTATTTTCATTTCCTGGGTTTTTAACAAGGCAAAGCGCGGCGTTGAATTCCGTCACTCATCACGCAACGCCTCAATTCGGCAGAAAGTGGGGAACGGAGTGTCTTAACACTAGGTTTTCAGGTTCCCTCTGCCTACCCTGCTATATGCAGAATACAGCGTGAAGTTTAAAAAAAAAAGTGCTCGTGGCGATCATCGTGGCGCAGTGGTACAGTGTCTGACTAACGCGATTGGTAGTGGATTCGATTCCCGCTTGGGGAAATAATTATTTTTTACTATGGTCATTTCTCCGCTCTTTTAAGACATAGCGCTGCGTTGAACCCGAGTTTGAGACATTTCCATGTAAACTGAGGAGTTTACATGGAAATGTCACAAACTCAGGCGGAAAGCTTCTAACGGAGTGTATTGACACTAGGTACAATTTACCCTGCTATGCGGGGTAAAGCGTGAAGTATTTTTTTTAAGTACTCGTATACTATGAGGTAATAAAAACTGCTGAAATCTGTTTTTCTTTTTTATATCTTTTCACTAGTTTACATAACAACTAATGAATGACATAATAATGTGATAGCTTTGCATAAACTTGTTATAGTTTTTTTAGATATAATAAAATAATTGTAATCTAAGTATACTAAAAAAATATATATCACTTGAAATAGCTACTTAAAGCGTCACTTATCCATTAGACAGTTAAGTAGAAAATAAAAATATACTATCAAGGCTTTCATGGTAAGGTTTTTGCACAGCGTTAAGTTCCACTACAAAACACATAATACCTCGATTTCAGAAGAAAAATAGATGACTGAACGTTTTGCCATTATATAGGATTATATAGTTTCTCTCCTACATATAAACAATAAAAATATTTTTTACGATAAAAAATTGAGATTCAAGTTTCCCTTTAGTTCCTAAGCGCCTGAATAATATTTAAATTACTTTACATATACATATAAATTTAAATAATAATGTAGTATTAAAATTTCACTGAATTGAAGTTTAGCTAAAAATAATCACGAATAATACGACTAAGGATTCAGTTTATAGCGCCTTTACCAGTTTACGAGTATACGGCTAAGCAAGCCAACGAGATGTTTCATTACTTATTTATTATTTATACAATTCTCCAAGTGTTGAAATTTAAATAAAACTTTTTTAAAATTTAAAGTTCAATATATATTAAATAACTATACCTAACTTAGGCTTTAAGTATAGCTACGTAGATGAGTGGCGGAACACAACGCTGCACTTTGTTTTAGCAGAGCGGTGCAATGAAAATAATTTAAATATGATCGTTCCCCCGGGCAGGAATCGAACCCAAAACTACTAGCGTTGGCACTCAGACGCTCTACGATGGTCTCTAGTTATAATTAGCATTATTAATAAACGCCTGTCGTGGCGCAGAGGCACAAGCGTGCGACTGTAAACACGTCAGGTTGTGGGTTCGATTTTCACTCCAGGAAATGTAAAATTTAGTATCTTTATTTCTTGGGTTTGGTAAGGAGGCAAAAGGGCGGTGTTGAGTTCCGCCACACAACACGCTATGCCTCAATTTGGTGGAAAGTGGGGAACGGAAATGTTGAAAGAGAACGGAGTGTCTTAACACTAGGTTCTCTAGTTCCCTCTGCCTACCCTGCTATATGCGGGATACAGCGTGAAGTAATACTTTATTTATCAAACTCAGACTTAAATTTTAGGGGAAATATTTAATATAAAATGAAACTACAACTACCTACAAAGTGACAAAATAAAACTTACCTGTGAATAGACGAAAGTGTCAAAATGTTAGGTGGCTTAATACGTCGATGCGTATTCCCCCACAGGCCTAGACTGCACTAATCCATTAGCCATACATGAAAAGTTAATAAAAGCCAATAAAACAGTTGGACAGGTAGACCCCCTATCTTAGGGCGCAGCCCTGCACTTTACGTCGTAATGAAATATTTACTATTGATTTATGTGTATATCGATTTAGCTATAAATTTTATTTTATCATTACTTCATGTGTTGTCCTTAAAAGTTGAAAAAAAAAAATAAAGTGAATTATACTAATAATATCTTTACGCGTCTCCCAAATATTGCGATTATGACAAGGAGGTCCTAGTGTAAGTTATTCCGTTGTCCACTTCTATTTAAGTGGAAGTCGAATCCAAAATCATCCCAATAGTTATACCTATTCGTAAAATTCTTGTTAGCTGTAACTATGACAGTACAAATTTTTAGCTTTAATATTTTTTCTGAATAATTACAATCAATATTTGTTTTTTTTTATATTGATTTACGTATTTCGCCCCAATAAACAGAAATTAAAGATTTTATCTCTTATAAATAAGTAAGAACATATTTTATTTTAAAAAAAATATTTAAGTAATTAATTATTTAAATAATAAACTACTGTATGACGCCAGCTCTCTTGGGGCGTGACAGGCAGTATGTACGTGGTAAATTTCTGCGAAGTATTTATTTTCCGGCCTAATTAGTCAGAGTGATGTGCCACTAAGTTTTTTCCACTTACATAGCTCAAATATATAAAAGAAGTCAGAAGATAAAAAATATTCATATTTGACAAAATCTTTTGGTACAAAATAATAAATTACAGTTCCTACATGTAATTCAAATACAATGTCGAAAACGAATTTATTATGCAGTAAAATGAAAATTATTCTCGAGGAAAGCGATTTTAATTGGGCTTATCAGATCCATAGGAAATTGCTTAAAGACGAATAATTTATTCCGAGCGTGAAACGGTGGTCCAAATTTAATTGTTGTTGACGTTCAGACATAAATCTTGGCGAATCTGAAGGAAGTGATTTACATAAATGCTGCCATCGTCGACTTTATGTCTTCCTGTGTTAGAATAGATTTATTAATATGTATATATGATCTATTTTGTTATGCTTCGAAACCGTTGTGCAATCGTGCATTATTTTATAAATAATTGGTTACATCTATTAATTTATGAGAGAGAAAATAGAAATTTGTAATTAATTGATATGAATTTGAAGATAGTTTTAAAATTAGGGTATATTAATTATCAAAGTTATTTTTTATAGCCGTAGATTAAGAATAAGTTTCGAAATTGATATAGATATTTTAGCTTTACTAAAAACATGTGAAAATTAGCTCAACTTTTTTAGATATTAAAGAAAAAGGGAAGTTATAATAAGTTAAATTTGTTTATTTTAAAAGATTTTCTCTTTATTTATGGATTTTTTATCGATCTTTGATTTTATTTTATCGAACTTTGGATAAATTTTATATTGAGAATTTAAAAATTGTGGCAATCGTACCAACATCTCGCTGTGTAAAATATGTGACATAGATGTGTATACATATTTTCATTGTGGTGAATGGATCTTACTCCTTAACCTGAGCCTTATTTCATTAAATGATTGTATAAGAATAATATTAATTAAGTATGTTTTTTTATATAATACTTTTTAATTACAGTTTAAATCGATAGTTACGTCCCTTCTTTTATTATCATTTTAACAAATCTTATAAAATTCCAGTATTACTAACTTTATACAATAAACAAAATATATCTCGATTTTTTATTTCTTTTTGTTTAACCGGCATTAGTCGGTTAACAAGTCCAATAACTAGAAAATGACAAGGTTAATAGTGTTTCTATGTTATGTAGCTAGTAACAAGTAACATCGTAAAATTCTAGCGTAACATAAGTAGGTACTAATATCCTACTACTAACATATTTATCACTACTTAAATATTCCGAATGAAATTTTGAATCTGGGGTTCAAAGCCAGAGAGGCTTTACAAAATTTTTGAACCTAGGGTTCGAAACAGGAGAAAGATTCAAAATTTTTGAACCTAGGGCTTAAAACAGGAGAGGGGTTCAAAATTTTGTAAAAAAAATAATAATTTTAAACAATAAAACTTAATTTTTGAAAATTTAAGTAACTAATAAACGAAAGTTAGAGTTTTAACTTCACGCTGTAACCCGCATATAGCAGGGTAGGCAGAGAGAACCAGAGAACCTAGTGCTAAGACACTCCATTCTCTTTCAACAATTCCGTTCCAATATTCTTAATTTATCCAAAATAGGTTTAAATATTATATATAAATGAAAGTGTAACACAGTGTAAAGAAATGTTTTGGAAGGACCGCAATTAGTTGGAACGTTCAATTACGAAATTCGAGGTACCAACGCGGCTTCGCTTTCGCCCTTCACAGGATTCCTTTTATATTGTTAAGTCAGGGAATGGACGCAAGCGATTTATTAAGTAAATAATTTAATTATATTTTTCATTAATTTACTATTTAATTAAACTTGTTTTTAATAATTTTGGTACTTTTTTAAACTAGCATAAATGTTATAGGACATTTCAATAAATGTCTTAAAAATAAATATATATTATATTTTTATTGTATATCGAAGGTAAATCCATACTAAGGGGAATTAATTATTTTCATGAAACTACTCTGAAAATAGAAAGCACGGCGTTGAGTTCCGCTATTGAATATATAATTTCAGATTAAGGACAAAAGCGAAAAACGGAGTATACAAAGACAAAAATGTCAATAAAAACATTTTTTAATGATTTACTTAGCATACTATGGCAATGGTTTTAAATTTTACTAGGGAAAATGATTATACATTTAAAATATAGGTATTTAATATCATATCTAATTCAATAAAAAGTTACGTTATGTCTTTTTCTATACATTAAAAAAGTAAAAAAATAAATAACCATAAGTAGTCCTTATTAACATTTAAAGTAATTATAAGTATAATAATTTTAACGCCTGTCGTGGCGCAGAGGCACAAGCGTGCGACTGTAAACACGACAGGTTGTGGGTTCGATTCCCACTCCATGAATCCCACTCCATGTTAGTATTTTCATTTCCTGGGTTTCGTAACAAGGCAAAGCGCGGCGTTGAGTTCCGCCACTCAACACGCAATGCCTCAATTTGGCGGAAAGTGGGGAACGGAATTGTTGTGAGAGAACGGAGTGTCATAACACTAGGTTTTAAGGTTCCCTCTGCCTACCCTGCTATATGCGGGATACAGCGTGAAATTAAAAAAAAATTACAGGATTAAAATGACGAAATAAAATTATTACTGAATAAATAAAAACGCTTGTCGCGCGCGTTGCCTACAGTGATCTCTATACAAAACGCCTAAAACCTAAGGGTTATTTGTAACTAGATATTGGAATTATTATCGAATTTAATTGTTACCAAACTCCTCACATAATTAAGAATTATATGAAAAATGAAAATATTACTTAATAAAATTATTAAGCTTAGCTAGTGTATAATGTTTGAAAATCATTATCAGTAGGTAGTAGGTATTAAAAATATATTTTTTATATAGCTTCACGCTTCATCTCGCATAGTAGGGTAGATAGAGAGCATCGAGTATCAGGACACTCCGTTTTCTACTTTCCGCCGGAATTAGAGACATTGCGTGTTGAGTGACGGAATTCAATGTCACACTTTGACATGCCAAAGCGGGGAAATGATTATAATTTAGATATAATAATTTATACGAGGGGAATCGAAGTCACAACTACTCGCGTGTACATTCGGACACTGCCCTACTGCGCAAAAAATGGCCTCAATTCTTTTATATTTTGTATTTATAATGAATTTTCACGTTGCTACCAATATTTGTGTAAATGTGTTAAACCTTATAACAATACGTTATGTAACTTGTAATATCACAAAAATATACCGATATATTCAAATTGTATCTATCCTACACATTAATTGTACACATATGTATGAATAATAATCGATTAGTTGATATCGATGTAGAAATTACAGTTATACCATATCTGAGCTTAAACAAATGCTATTAATTAATTATTTTATTACATTCAAAGTCATAAAAGCTTTTACTATCTTGATACAGTTAGTTGCATCTAACAAAACTAATTAAACGTAATATCAAAGATTACATAACGGAATAAACGCCAACGCTTAGTAAACATATCGCAGAGGCACAAGCGTGCGACTATAAACGCGACAGGTTGTGGGTTTGATTCCTGAGTTTGGTAACAAGTCAAAGCGTAGCGTTGAGTTCCGCCACTCAATTCGCGATGCGTCAATTCGGCGGAAAGTGGAAAACGGAGTGTCTTAACACTAGATTCCCATGTTCCATCTAGGTAGATGGTAGGTACCATGTTATATGCGGGATACAGCGTGAAGTTAAAAAAAAATAAAAAAAAACATAACGGTCTATAAAAACTGTAAACTCGCCTGAACCAATCAATGTTACCAGCATGCAGTGCATTTATAGGGCGAATATGAATTACGATATAATATTACTAATTAAAATAAACGTTTTAATAGAGTAAAGAATACGCTTTCTTATATCAAAAAAGCTGTTATTTTAATAGCTTCAAATTGCTAAACTGATAGAATAAACACAAAATTGCTTTTTAATAAACGCCCTCATGGGCGTTACAACCAGACCCTATTATTATGTATCGGTTTTATTTTGTTATGGTTATTTAATCCCGACAGTATAACAACTGTAATATAAAAGATGGACCATAAAATTTTACAGGAGATGGGAACAAGGCTTGAGTTTTGTCAAATATTTTTACGTACGCTCAATACTTAGATAGACAATTTATGTTCATTTTTTCCTTATAAGCTTTTACACTTGTAATGTTTATGTAATAGCTTTTTATACCTTGTGTGCTTTCAAACGTTTAGATATTTAAATTATGATGTCTGCCTTATATTATTTTTGTTAAAATATTTTCGTTTTCCACGTCTTATTAACGAGGAATGTTTTTGCAAATAATATTTGAGCAAATGTGAAATATATGGTAGATGTTGATAATAGGCATCATAACAATCTTCTTTACATATCTGTAAGTTAATTACAAAAAGTTTATTTTTAATTCTTTTTTTTTTATGGATAACGGATGGCAAATGAGTAGAAGGACCACCTGATGGTAAGTGGTTACCTTCGCCCATGAACATCTACAACACCAGAGATGTTGTCGATGCGTTGCTAACCTCGAGGATACAGATGGAAGGGGAGGACAATGTAGTAGTCCGTTATCGGAACCACCACATTTTGGGGAAAGGATGGGTGGGAAAAGGGACAACCTGGCTTAAATGCCATCGAACCGGAGTACATCATATTTGACATTTGGCGGTTCGTCTTTGACATGATAGTGGTCGCGAGCCAGACGGAGGACGAACCTTCTACCACCAAACAAAAACAATTCAGTAACAATTTAAAAAATAACGCGTAATAATAACAATATAAGTAGGTACATTTATTATCGCGATAACGTTTACAGCGATGTACTCGTAAATGTTCTTAAAACCGCATTCCTAGAAAAACGAGCATTTTATTATTCTTAAATTACAACCAATAAAAGGAATATTCAATTAATAAATGTCGCGGGCGTTATAACCGTTTTACAACGCTTTTATACAGCATGCAATATATTTCTTTGTAGCCTATAGTTTATGTGGCATTAAGCATTGCCTTGAACTTCTTAAAGGACGGTGTTTATCTTTTATCAAGAGTAAAGACGAATACTAACAAATTATCGCTTGTAGATACTATCACGGCCGCCTCTTATCTATTTCTCACCCACGCTAGACCAGGTTTTATAGCGTGCTATTATCACTACATTCGTTTCGCTGAAAATGACCATACTTCATCTTGTATTGGAATTTTTACTATTAGTTAAGATTTTGTTTTATAAATATGGGAGACTCTCGGTTAAATGAACTAAATACTTTAATAGTATCGTTTTAAGTATATTATTTTTATATATTCCTTTATTATGTTATGTGTAAATGAAGCTACCACGTTGGACACGGTACCCACGACTTAATTAAATTTTAAGCTTAGGTATACATATAAGGTGTGCATGGTGCTAGTGCACTATGCAATCGTTTTTTTCCTAGTGGAAAAGATTATTTCAAAAAATATATACATACATAGCTTCACGCTGTATCGCGCATATAGCTGGGTAGACAGAGGGAACCTAGTGTTAAGACACTCCGTTCCCCAGAAAATATATATTTTAAAATTTAATCAATTATTCAGTTTTCCTAGAGGCTGGCGCAGAGGCACGAGCGTGCGACTTTAAACGTGAAAGGTTGTGCGTTTGTTGCCCACTCCATTAAATGAAAATCTTAAACAATATTCAATATTTTCATTTCCTTGCTCTGGTAACAAGGCAAAACGCGGCGTTGAGTTCCGCCACTCAGCACTCAGCACCTCAATCCAGCGGAAAGTGAAGAACGGGAATGTTAAAAGAAAACGGAGTGTCTTAACACTAGGTTCTTCAGTTCCCTTTGCTTATCCTGCTATGTACTTGATAAAGTGTTAAGCTAAAAACAAATTGTTTTGTTTTGCAATGTTATAAGTAATGTACAATTCAAACCAAATTAAAATTTATAACAAACAAAGCCACTACATAGCTAATTTAAAAATAATTATTCCAACAACTAAACAAAATTAGAATTCAACATTCATTAAACTTAAACAATACTAACAAAATAAAAACGTGTGCGCAGTTCCCGAAAGCATTCAGTTAGTTGTCTCCACTGAAATATAGTTCGCAAAAAGAGAATGCGACATCAAAGCATTCAGATCCTGCGACTCCGACGTGATACGGTTTAGAAATAACCGCGGTAGTCGCTAAGACAGTTCTGGTTTTCGCCCACGAAGCTATGTTACCGTTCTGATGGTGAATTATTACATGTTTCATGTTTTAGTATTACAGTAAATTATACTTTGTTTTAATTAGAGTTTTCATCTCTTTTAGTTGTTATGTCTGTTTTACGAACTGTCTTGAATATTATATTTTCTAATAAATCTGGAAGGAGGTTAAGATTGTTATCAAAAGAGAAAAGTATATACATGAATAACAATGTGGTGATTATATCTGCGAGTTAATTTTCATTAATATTAAAGAAATATGTCTAATCGGAAATGTTGAAAGAGAATGGAGTGTCTTAACACTAAGTTCTCTGGTTCCCTCTGCCTACCCCGCTATATGCGGGATACAGCGTGAAGTTAAAAAAAAAATGTTTAAATATTTTTTACCAGCTTCATCGTTATTCCGATCGTTATCCCGCATAGCAGGGCAGAGAGAATCTTGTGTGAACACTGTGTTCTTCACTTTCCGATCGAAATAAGGACAATACATGTTGAATGGCGGAACTCAATGCTGCGCTTTAAGCCAGAGCAGATAAATAATTTAATCAATTTCCCGATTGGGAATCGAACCCACAACTAATCACGTTGACAGTCGGACGATGTCTCACTGTACTACGTTAGCTTTAATTAATATTTAATATTAAAATTGAAAAAAATTCGATAAAAAGTTCAATGCTTTAGGTAGATATTTAATTAAATAACTGAATTAATTATCCAACTCGTGCAATATGAACAATAATCAGATCCTGTTTCGCGTATCAATTACAGTGTCTTGTTTTAATTTAACTGACGCATGTTAATTCGTTGCGGTTGTGCTATTGACGCCCTTTCCTAAATAATTATACGTTAGTACCGAAAATTACGAGTTTCCCTAGGTACGCGTAGCAAGTGGGAATGGCTCGTTAAACTTGATGAGCGTCGCTCTTCGCCGCCTTGTACGGTAACCCACACTGACAGGTAAATACAAACGATTATAAACCTTATCACTATCTTGATAAGAGATATCAACATACAGGTAGAAGAGATTTTAATCGTACGGTTCTAGTATACTTCCTATACCGTAAAACAAGTTTTGATCCTTGCGAAACGGCACTGTCAGCGCGATGTCTCACCAAATTGCTATCGAGAGCGAGTACCGTATCACCGTAGATCCTGCATAAAATCAAGCTCGATAGCTCTAGAGCTTATGGCCCTTACAATATTTTATGAAATTTTGCATATAAATGTATTGGTAAAATGCTTAATGAGAATTTGCTAGGATGTTATGACTTTTAACTTACTTCAAAAAATCAATTCGATTGTATTTTTTGTGTGTACCGTATAATTTATATATATTTATAATTTGTATTTTATACTGGGTATAATTTGTGGTGGGTTACCAATATCGGTGATTCTTTTTTCTATATACCATATGCTAGTGTTTCTGATGTTGTCCCATTTAAATTTAGTTATAATCAACGCGTAGTTTTTGAGTTATTCGTAATAATTGTATTTTTATAGTGCAATTTTTTTTAAGTTAATTTTTTGATAAACCTTTAAACGGGTTACATTTGAAATACTTGAAAATTAATTAAAAAATTGATTATTTTAAAGTACAAACGAATGTTTAAAGCATACCTATTGAAGGCAGTGACATAATAAATGTCAGCGACATCAAAATATCTCGTCGACGACTGACGGGTGCAAAGCGGGGCTTTACCAATGCTGCTAATTATATCTAGCGGCACTGCTTACACTGAGACATTAAAATTAACTGTATCGTCCGTTTGATCTTTCCATTAGAGCTCTGCTATAAATAATGTATTAAAAAGGGTAGAAATGACTCATTACTTTGGAAATAAGACGAATTAAGCAATTGTGTCAGTTTTAGAAGAACATTAAAGAACGCTTAATCTATAATTCATTTCTAACTTTCCATGAATATAATAATAAATTTAATTTGACTCAAACATGCTATTATTTAACATGGACTCTACTGGGGAAAGTATTTGAGCACATAAAATTTTAGGTATAGTTTTTGTCGATATATAAAAGTTCCATTGTGTAGCCTAAACTACTGACCCACGACTGGAATTCACAACTTCGACAGTTAGCTTCTACAGTCATAGTAATGTTGTGCACGCTTGAAATATTTGTGGCTTTTATACAAAGGTATGTTTCCTTTTGTCAAGAAATGCTTTCTATAAAACGACTTTACAGTATTTTGTCCTCGAAATATTATATTAATGTATGTTATTTTTTGTTATTACCGCGGCATGGTTGAATAAATACTATAAGTTTGCATTTTATAAGCGACTCTTTATTCCAAAATGTCTTCCAATATACATAGTGTCCTTAAAATGTAAAATGGAGAGTAGAATATTAACTCATAAGGTTCTCTTTTATCCTACAAGATATTTTTAAATGCGACATGTATAATGGGTTATAATCAGATAATATATATGAAATAAAAAAAGAGCATATATTACCATTAGATTCATAAATTCATAAAGAAAAAAAATATTGTAGTAAAGTCTCTACGGTTTGAACTATTCCTGGCAAAAAGCACTAACGGCCTTCGGTCAGCAACAAAATTCTATACCTAAAATACTCTTTCAAAATTTTGATGATACATTATGAAATCGAGGATTCATCGATAAAAATAGCAGAGATCCAGTCGAGAGGTACAAAAAGTGAGCGAGAAATGTTTGTTTAAAAACACAAAAGTCGCATCGCATTGTTGTACAAATGACTAAAAACAAAGATTGGACCGTAAGATCTGTTGTAATTAATTAAAGTAGTTCGCAGAAATTACTTAGCAAACAAACGTACTGGGTGTTGAGATGCCGTTTTATCACTCACTGTCGTATTCATAAATAAATTTTAATATCGATATTGCGAGCGGTCATGTGACGGAAATGTCTTTATTACGCACTAAGACGTTAGTGTAGATATGACAGTAAACTTGAATCAGTCATTTTAATAAGCGGAGATTGCTTCTATATTTGCACTCAGCTATTGACGTTGTGTCAATATATAGTCCTTAAAAGCGTTTTTTTCTAAAAGTCGTTCGATAAAAACCCATGAACCTATTTTAAAAATAGACAAACATTATAAATAAACTTGGATTGTATTTCAAGATCTGCAGAACTTATTTTATACTCCATCTTAGTAACAATAAATCTTGGAATGTCATACAAAATTAAATTTTTACAATATATAAAACTTGAAAGAAACTTCACAATTAATTTGGCAAACTGTTGTACCCCTTCTATCATGTACAGAACGAGTAGCTATAGTCATATAAACTAAATTATATTACGTTTTACCGTGGCCCAGTTGAGACAAGCTTAGTGAAACAAGATGGATGTCGTATATTACTTAGTGTTTATATTTACAATATAAATGTTACCCTAGTCAGTTAGACTAATTGTGTCATTAAATATTGCTAACTAACACGCAATGTTTTTCAAACAGAGCAAAATTCGAGAAATTCGAGAATGAAATAACGAGTAAGATTTTAATAAAAAAAAACTGACTTCAAATAAAATGCACTAATATGTACATTATTACGAATAACTCAAAAACGACTAGACAGATCTTAAATAAGTAATTTTAATGAGACCATCAGAAGTACTAGCTGTCATATAAAATAAGAATCATCAAAGTTAGTTCAACCAGTAAAAAGTTATACGTACATTCCAATGAGAACCGCATTTAAATTGAGAACCTCCATCTTTTTTTAAGTCGGTTAAAAAGGGAGGCGGTAGTTAGAACTAGTTCTGGTTGACTATAATATTATACATTTGTCACTGAATACTCTTTGACTCTTGGGAAATTTGTCCGACTTTTTGGCTTTGCCTTGAAAATAACAAGGAGGAAATGATTTCATATATGATATGAAATTTTATATTTACATACATATATAGCTTCACGCTGTATCCCGCATATAGCATTGTAGGCAGAGGTACCCTTGTGTTAAGACACTCCGTTCCCCACTTTCCGCCGAATTGAGACGATTGAACGCCGCGCTTTTGCCTTGTTACCAAACCCAGGAAATGAAAAATTCCATTTCCTGGAGTAGGAATCGAACCCACAACCTGTCGCGCTTACAGTCGCACGCTTGTGCCTCTGCGCCACGACAGGCATTTATATAACATTCGATTTGTGAGTAGTTAATAGTATTTTTTATTCAAAAATAAAAAAAAGCAAATATTTAACAGCCATTCGTCATCGTGGCACAGTAGAACAGCGTCTGACTGTAAACACGATAGATTATGAGTTCGATACCCTCTTGCAAAAGTGAATATGTCTTAATAATTTACTGAATACTTTGTCGCAAGTTTTCGTGCTTGCCATACTACTAAAATAAAGAACGTAAATGAGTACTACCACGCAAAGTCTCAATTTTAGGGTGGTAAGAGTCTTGACAATAGGTTCTCATTGACTACTTCTGTATGCTGGAAAAAGTTTCACACTGAAAACAAATAAAACAAACATATGGAATTTAGTGAAATATGGAGAACGGAAGTATTAAAAGAGATCGAAGTGTCTTAACACTAGGTTCTCTGGTCTCCTCTGCCTACCCTGCTATGTGCGGGATACAGCGTGAAACTATAAAAAAAAATTCATTTCTGGTTATAACATAAACATATAATTTTAAAGCCAACAGTGTCTACGGTAGCGAAGTAATACTAAACGTAGTCTGTTACGCCATTACGAAAGAGCTAACTACGTTGTTAAGAAGCCTGTCGAACGTTCATTGCCGATTTGCTACCGTTGACTACATCGTTAGACCATTGCTTAAATTACTTAGAATGGGGTGTTAACCTAAACGGTATGACAAAATCGAATATAGATAAAATCGATATAGATAAATTTTAGTAGTAAAATAAATAATATTACATCGATTATGTCTACATTTGTATATTATTATTATTTTTAATATCGTCTTGGAGCTATTCGGATGTGTCCAACAAATTAAGTGATGATTGTGAGTTCAATTCGTAATGTAGAAAGATTTTTTTTTTCGTTTTAGTAAAACAAATCACGGTGTAGACTTGTTGCTTCTTAATTCTTAATAGTTGTATTATTGAAAGTTGAGTTTCTACTTTTACTTCCTATGCTCTATCCTAGGAAGTAAAAGTAGAATATTTATTTGAATTAAAACCAAGGAGAATTTGACATAAAAAAGCTTTTGACTTTGAGTTGCTTATGAAAATAAAATATTATAGGTACTAAGAAATTAATGAATAATTTACTGTGATATAAAATTTTAACTGATACACATTAAGCGACTTAAAACGAAAATTAAATAAAGGTTGCTTTAAAGCAGAGATAAGAAAAATAAGCTACTTTTTAGTTTTAGTATCCAGTAAGGTACACGATTAATATTAAAGGGCATCTGTTATTTCAACATCTATGTGTTGTTTCAGGTTCTATGGCCAGACATAAATTATTTAAATAAGCAAATAAAATCTATAAAGGATTTATTTACGTAGGTGGTCCGAACATTGCTATTCAGATACTGTAACAGGCGCCTTGTGATCATGTCATACAAGTCATGTTTGTCGTGTTTATTGCCCTGTCTCATATTAATTCCCCAGTTGACCTTTTTGTCCTTTCCACTGACCCAATTCCAGAAGAATGTCAGAAAAATAAGGGAGGAAAAAGGCTGCGTATCACTAATGTGCCATTCCTATTAATCATGCTTGCACAATACATGTCAGTGGTACAAAGGCATACAAAGGGAAGACCTTAACTTAATATTGCTGAAATTGGAACAGGTAACATTACATTTACGTGAAACATGCTTACTACATTATAATTTTATGTGCTTTTCGATCATCATCGGAGAGTGACTTTTTTCTTATCAACGCATAAAAGGTAACATTTATTTATATATTTTTTATTTAAAATAGATGTATTAACAATTACAATAAAAATAATAATTTATTTATATCTTTCACTCGTCACCCTTTAAGCTGAGAAAATCTAATGATATAGGTATCATCTTATCCTATTGAAACTTAGAAACTATGCCTGTTAGAATACATAGGACTTAGTTCTACAATGCATCTAAAAAAGATTGGAAACTACCTACCTATATACCTATTTTAAATATAAACATTAAACCAGAATTTGTACCCAGAAATTATAATTAAATATATCCCAAGTATTCAGTTAAACATATCCCAAGGTCTAAATATATACGATGGCAATATTATTATTCTAATAATCTAAAAGTGACAATTCAAATGAAGAGTTAAGATTCAGTTATGATTCCCAAGAGGCCCATCTTATAATATATGTATAGGCACATAAAGCGTTACAACGCATTACGAATGCCGACTTATACCGTGCATCTCGATAGAGGGTAAAGGTACAAATGTAAAACAGCACATTATGCGTGTCGCAGCGGGTCTCTACGACAGCTCAATTATACGCACCAAAAATAACAGTTTGAACTTGGGTGGTCGACGAGAATAGTACGCTCTTATATTGTAAAGCGAGTTAAACTGGTGACGCACTTGTAAAAACGTTATCTATTAGGAGGATATTGAAATGGAAAATAGCGGATTTACATATTGGCTTAAGCTTTGTCAATGTAAAAAATAAATATCATTTTTATCTCAATATTTGTATGTACTGAAAAGGAATGTGCATAAATGAGCGAATATAAAGGTCTGTTATGGTAAAAATGCTACTTTTGAAGTTGTAGACATAGTATTAGAAAAGTCATGTGTTCAGTTTTTGTAATTGACAATATTTTTTGATTTCTTAAAGGATATTTTCAGTTCAACAAAGTGCAATAACTAAGGCAATATTTTATTATTACTGAATCTTTAATTTAAACAAAAATATGCCTGCCTATAACAGCAAAAGAGATAATAATTACCTACAATGAGGTCCATGGGATTGAAATCGCAATAATCATTAATATCTATAGAACTGTCCCATTACTTTGTGTCATTGATAGACAACACAAAGCCGAAAATATTACACCTTGAGTTGCAATATAGGTCTCTGGAGGGGTTTACACCAGCACTTAGAGAATTTCCAAAAATTTCCAGGAACAGAACAAGAAAAATAACGGGTTTTTGACTTTTTGTATTAGAAACTACGGGAGGTATGAATTGAAACGGTAAATTAAGATCATATGTCTACGATAACTAGTTCTTAGGCGACAATTCATATATGATTAAAACAATTTTATATAGGCCTTAATATTCGATATCTGGTAAACAAGCAATATAGCAAACATTGTTTATTCTTGATAAATTTATTCATAAAGATATCAAATTATTAAGTGTTATATTATTCAAGTTAATAGTATCATGTTTATTAAACGTGCAATTTATAGGTGTTCTATTTCTATTAAACAGTTGATTAGTTCATAAAATTTCTGCTGTAATGAAAACGAGTTTTTATATTATTTGCTTAGCATTTTTTTTTAACTTCACGCTGTATCCCGCAAATAGCAGGGTAGGCAGAGGGAATATGAGAACCTAGTGTTAAGGCACTCCGTTCTCTTTCAACAAATACGTTCCCCACAGCATTTTTTTTAATATTGCAAATTATGTATTTTTTATTTCTTCTTGTGTCTCCCACTTATAGCCAGGAAAAGATAAGCTAATGTTAAAACATTCCTTGGAAACTTTTCCACACAGTTTAAACACATTTTAAAGGTTCCAATAAAAATAATTTCATTTCAATCATTACACTGAGTGAGGTTCAAATCCATAAACATCGCGAATACTCTCAAACTGCCCATTACGCCATTACCCTAAACATATGTTTAGTTAATTTATTACTTTTACAAAAATAAAAGGATATAAGCAGGAAAAACTTTCAATTATTTAAATATTTTACGATCATATTATGTTAAATTACAACATAATATCTCAAAAAAGGTTTAAATGCATAAGCTGCTCTATGGAAGTTTTGAAATTATTTCACACTCAATCTTAAAACAATATTAAACAAAACAAAGTTAATATAAAACAAAAACTAAATAAATATTTAAAATTTTAGATGTTAATAAGCAATTTTGCTGAAACTGGAATTGAACTGCATGTAGCTGTCTGTCTGTGTTCAAAATCTCACTTAATTGCATTGTAATCCCGGCATGCAATTGTAATTCTCTCTCATTTTGTTTGAAATTTATTTAGCACAGACTGCTAAATTGGTTAATTAAAATTTCAAATACAAAAGTTAGTTAATACTATTGATTATTTTTCCTAATATCCTATATCATTTTTAATACGCTTTTATTAGCTTCGCCTGCATAAATACTTTATAAGTATACATAAGTCTGACATCTTCGCATTTTTGTTTATGATCTTTGTATAAACCTAACGCCTGTCGTGGCGCAGAGGCACAAGCGTGCGACTGTAAACGCGACAGGATGTGGGTTCGATTCCCACTCCAGGAAATGTTAGTATTTTCATTTCCTGGGTTTGGTAACAAGGCAAAGCGCGGCGTTGAGTTCTCCCACTCAGCACGCAATGCCTCCATTCGGCGGAAAGTGGGGAACGGAATTGTTGTAAGAAAACGGAGTGTCTTAACACTAGGCTCTCAGGTTCCCTCTGCCTACCCCGCTATATGCGGGATACAGCGAGAAGATAAAAAAATATCTTTGTATAAACATTTAAAACTGTACAATTTTAAAGTCATTAAGAGAAATTGATGTAGAAAAATATTGCAGCTATTAATGGAAAACCTGCAACTCTTTTGGTTTGCTTGAAAGTTTTCACATGTGTCCGAATCCGATGATAATACAATATTTTTATCAACTGAAACTTGATGGCCATGCGAAGACGACCAAAGCAACAAAGAAAAAGTTGAGCATGATTCTTTTAATTTTTAAAATAATATATTTTTCGTTTGATATCGATTTTTAGAAAAGAATCGCAAATATATATAGTATAAACCAAACTAAATAAATTTATTATAATAAGACAAAAATGATTGAATAGAAGTTTCATAGTAAATACTATTTTATGTCCATGTTTCGTATCACGTACCTCGTTATGCATGTTGAATGCGGAAGCTATAATTATGATATCGTTACAACTGCAAGTGCTTGTATATTGTTATGTTAATTCTATCGTAATAACTTTACTGTATTGGTATAACAATGTCGAAGGTTATTTTAGTTAAATTAAGTAATTATTTTTAATATTTTTTCTTTCTCTTATATTGAGTTTTAATAACAAGGATCTCCACTTCTGTAACATGTGACCTCATTTTGTTCATTACTAACATTTATTTATTATTTAGGTATTGTTTATTGCGGCGTTGAATTCCGCCACTCAACACGCAACGCCTCAATTTGGAGGAAAGTGGGGAACGGAAATGTTGAAAGAGAATGGAGTGTCTTAACACTAGGTTCTCTGGTTCCCTCTGCCTACCCCGCTATATGGTAAATATAAATATAATCTTGTATGAATATTGAACTCACAGCACAGTGTAGGTAATAATTTGACGTATCATAAAAAAATATACAAATACAAATCTTAAAAGCTTTGCACATTCGGTTTCGATATCTGTGTAAACATTTAAGAATGCATAATTTTAAAGATATTAAGAGAAATTGATATTCAAAAAATATTATTATAACGTTAACCAATTTAAATAGCCAGTAAGAAAGTGGTGGTCTATTGATAAAGCGTCACGGTCGCGACGAGCTTCCTGTCGTCGATGTTTATTTAATTTCTGAACAGTTTGTTTAGTAAAAGAAGTGTCTGTGAGTGCAAACTGATGCAAGTCACGCGCGTCATGAATTTTTGATGTATTTTCTCAGTCAACACCACAATCGGATCCACTTTCGATTTCTAATTCACGTTACAGCGTTTAAGTTTTCAACAAATGTTAGGTAATAATAATATGAGTGTTGCAAGAATATTACTGATGATTTATAAGCTGTTAATCATTTCACTAATTCATAATAGAGAGGCAGTACAATATTAATATCTAAGTACTATCTGCAGTGAAATTTATATTATAAAATTTGCCTCGCACAGCGGGGTAGCCAGAGAGAAACCTATTGTCAAGATACTCCATTCGCCGCTTTCGAATTCAGGACATGGTGTATCAGATGATGGAATTCAACCGGATCATGCCAGAGCGGAGAGAAGGCAATTTTAATGTAATCATTCCCTCGAATGGGACTCGAACCCACAACCAATCGCAATTATAATTAGTCGCTGTCCCACGTCTCTATGGTCATACGAATTAATAAACCTACACATTTAATTTTGATAACTGCATTTATTGCTTTAATTAATTTTTTACCAATTTCGATAAGAAGTAAGTACTTTTTATGTTGGAAAAAAAATCTACTTCCATAACAAAATGTGAAAGTTATATTATTCCATAATTCTAATGATGTATGTATTTTGATTAAGGCATAACTCCAACTGAATCACCGAATCTTAAACATATATTTTATACACAGATATTTTTTTCAGAGCGGAGAAATGTAATTATTATTTTTTCTAAATATAACCATCCCCGACTGGGACTCGAAGCCACAACCAATAACTTTTTCCGGCAGACACTGTCCCACTGCGCCACGATGCCTCTATCTTTAATAAAATAAATAAATTTCAAGCCTAATACAAATAATTTAATCGTATAGTTATTGTTCTGAATTTCGAACATTAATTCTGTATTTTACTGGAACAAAAGCTAGACTCAGCTAATTAACGATTTCACACACCACAATTCGATGAAACTAATAAAATAATTTAGCTAAACAAATCGACGGGGTTTCGATGCGTATGTAATAAAATAAAGTTAGGATAGCACTAACGCTGTTGCTGCGCGTCCTGCGATTTATATTCATGATTCATTTCAGCATCGACGGTTATAACCCAGTCGTCAATATAACACTTTGTATACTTCGCGGTTCATGTGCCTATCATAATAAAGTTTGTTATTTGAAATTCTAGGTATTTCTAGTATAAATAAAAATCTTAACTCAAACATGTCTTCGCTTGTTTACTATAAGACTTTGAATATTAAATACCTGTAAAGTAACAATAATAGCTACAACAGAACATTTTTATGTCATTTGGTCGTATCCCTTTAAATTTATTATTTCTCAGGCCATTATTAAAATATAAATTACAACGCAAAAAGGGTTCTTAAGCAACAATATACAAATTTAACTGCTACAGGATAATAAACATAATTTACAACTGCACGGTGTTTTTATATTTATTTTTACTCCGCCCAGCTCTATGTTAGACCCATAAAAGTTCCGTAAATTTCTATCTGATCGGACAGTTCTGGGACTGATCGCTCATCCAACTATATTTATAGGGCTTTGATTTATTTTGTTATCTCTTTATTGCCCGACTAACGACAAGCATTCTACTTGGAAGATTAATCACTCCCGTCAACGTGATTTAGCAGAGCAACCGATATTTAATGTGTACTATTTAGATACAATACGATCTGGTTTATATTTAGATGGTTTTCTAACCAGCGAAACTTCAATCGAAGATATAGAGGGATAATTGAAAGCTGGAATTAAGATACTGCTTATTTCCTTAAGGCAATTTGTAGAATATATAACAATCGTGTCGAGCCAATATTGTTGTTAGTGAAGTGAACTGACTGTGGGTGAATAGTTCCTTGATACCATTGGTATATGGGTTCAATTACCGTATATCTAGAGTTATTGTTACCATCTTTAAAATGACTACGTTAGCGTACTTAAAGGTAAAAACGATTAGGTACCTCAAACAATCGTTATTTTAATAATAAAGTTATTTAAAAAAATAATTTATATAAAATTCTTAGGTACTCGTACCTACATATACTGGATTTCACTAGCGTTAAGCTCAAAATAAAACGATGAAAGTCTAGATATCTAATAAAATATATATTTACGTGTTACCAGTTAACAAGTGTTAATGAAGAAATGTGTAAGACATTTATTACTCATATATTAAGTCAGTCAAATGCACTTAAAAGAATATTTTCCACTCTGTAAGCAGTTATTAGTTATCTTTTCCATAATTTGTGATAAGCGAAGGTAGAAAATTAAAAGCCTATAAGAGTCTTCCCACGCGAGGGACAGGTTCAGGGTTACGTAGTATTCACGTAAACACCGATGAAGGTGAATTACTTAAAGGGTGATTATTTATGTACGTATATCTATCCTATCTATCTAAATAATTGTACGTGAGTGATATAACTGTTCTTGTATATTATATTCTATAAATTTCGTGTTAGGTAAGCATACTTATTGATGTAGTTTATAAAACCCTATTTTTCCATATTTTTTTGTCTGTATGTCTGCTAGTCTATCAAGCAGAAACTAAGACTTTTTATAAGTATTAATTTCAGCATCAGTGCTGGCAGAGAAAATTATTATTATTTTATTTTTACCGCGAAACATGTATAAATAATTGTAAAATATTCTGTTATATGTTATTGTACCTACAAGAACTTAAATTTAAAATCAATGCAATTTCAAGCAAATTGAAAAAAACATAAAAAACCTTTACATCGTAATTACTTAAAAAAATCAAGATAATCGCATACAGAATACACCTTCATTGGAAAGGCTAGATGCATAGCGATTGGCGTGGTAATAGGTCTTGCAATCGCGGGCCGAGCCGAGACATAATCGTGGGCGGTGGCGCCAATGCCTACTTTGATAGCGCGAACTTAGTATTAACGTTTTAAACCTATCAGCTACAAATAGTGATTACAGACGTTCGTGTTTCTACTCCAATAATTACCTGCCCGACTACTATGGATATTTCTTGTACTGGACCGTGGGTCTTGAAATGTATCAAATTTGAATAATTTAGACCGTAGATAAGAGGATAAATTTAAATGACAGTTGAGGTATTTTCATGTTTTATATATTCAACGTACTATGTAAGTATACTGTGGGCTCGTCATGAATACTATTAATTTTAATATTACTTTTTTTATATTTTCCTAATTTTGAAAAAATAAAACGTCAAATTTTTCTATGTCTGGCGTTTGGAAATGCTCAATATATGAGCATGTCAGGTAAGAGAACTTTATGCTGCCACTTGTATATAAATCGGAAATCTCAACATTCTTTTAGAAATTAAAATCAGTCTTTTATACTATTTTTTAACAATAAATATATTTTCTATAAGTCTTATAGTAAAAGTACTTACTACAAGCTCTGTAATGGTACACTTACACCTTTTATAATCCAAATGTTAAATATTCTTCGGCCATTGGCTTTTTAGGTCCAATAACTGAAGCTTGAAATCTAGGCCGTAGCTAAAGCCTCAATTAATTACACTAGATAGAAAATAATTATGTTGTTATCAAGCTACAGTTTGTTAATATTTACTTATTTAGTTTGACGGTTTTTAAATTAATCTATTAGTAACGTATATTTTGGTAATCAAAAATATATTTTAGAAATCCTACGTTTTGTATATAGTTTATCTTCACAAAAAATATTTGGTAACATTTTAAAAAGTTGTTATACACTGAGAGCTGTCGATAATTGTGAAACAAATATTCCACTCGGGACAAATTTAGCGCTAGATAAAATATTTTTAAATAATTTGTTGTACATTATTAGACTAGAACAAGAATTTTTTTTTTGTTCTAATCTAATAAGATGAAATATTAGGCGATGTAACTACTATGTGAAAGATATACAAAAATCTGAAGCTTGTTACTTGCAACCCTTCTATAAATATAAACATTTAAAAATAGACTTTATAAAATTCATGAATGCCAGTCAACAGTATTTAACACGTTGGTACACTTTATTTTCATTGAAATTAATATTTGATTTTCGCTTCGGATCGCATCACGAATAATAAATTAAAGTAATTCTGCGATATGTACGCATTAACACGACATTGATGGACGTGAAAAATAAGGATGAAATGAGTAATGCAATATTAAATACGATATTTTGGCAACTTATCCCAGCTTTTAACACATGGCCATTTTTATTTTCGGTGAATTTATATGTTATTTATGTGTTTGTATGTTTGCAGGGGCATATGGCTTTTGAAAGGAAAGTTTAAATTTTATTTGTTTGCTGTGTTTTCATACCAAAATAGTATTTTTACAATGCTATTAATTTTCATATTATACTATTGGTATTTATTTAATAGTTCATAAAATTTAGACCTATACGAGTATATACATATTACTGGTCATTTGTTACGTTTTATGTCATATAAATATATTATATTTCTGTTGTGCTTTATTCATTTAATTATTTAGCTAGAAAACTGATTTTTTTGTTTTTAATCGATTTCAAAAAAGGGGGAGGTTCTCAATTCGATGATAATTATTTTGTGTTACCGTGTAACTTTTTCTATTTTTATATTATAAAATTTCTATAGTATTTTGGACGTGGTCCCATATAAATTAAGTTAAGAACTGGCTAGTACTTTTTAAGTTATTCATAATAATGTTTTACTCACTTTTTAGTGAATTTTGTTTGAAGTTATTTTTTTTTGTTAATATCTTTATTATGTTCGTAAAGCATTCGTATTCCAATACAGTTTGACTCATCTATACTCGCTTGAATATGTTAAGACTTATCTTTTATTTATTTCAGGGTAATGTAGCTACGCTAGGCCCTTTCTCCTCTCCTACATGCATGTTGAATAGTAAAACTCAACGCTGCGTTTTGTATTACAATTTGTTTATTTCATGTAAAATTTAAACACACTACCATAGCAATCAAGCTAACACCAAGTGAACTTAATCCGATACATTTACAACATTTATTTTCATCAATTACAAAAATCCAAAAACATAAAAAAGAATATAAACAGACAAGACTAATGCTACTCATTAATAAGTCACCCATTAATTATCACAAATTGCGTCGTCTGATCAATTTATTAAAGGGTCCTCGGTTTCTGTTTCAGCTGTCCCCGTAATGACGAGAACGCAGTGACAGACATTTTCATATTCATCGCTGTTATGTCGTTATTAAGGCAGACGCTTAGATTTACAACCCGCCCCGCCACTATTTGCATAATAATTTTCACTTATGAATAGGTATTAAGGCCTTATTGCACTTATAAATATGTATTCTAACTTGCACGATAGAGTGGGCGGGTCCACTCCTTTACCGCTCTTCCTGTCAAGTGATGACATGAATGCTTTGATGATTCCAGGAAGCAAATGAATGATTGATGTGATTTAGTCTTGATTAACATTTTGTGTGGTTACAATTGAGTTTATTAAACCACACAATGCAAAGATAGTTGAGACTAGAGTGCCGAGATTGCAAGAGATTAGCCCATTATTACTTTTGATTGAATCTACATGTTTTCATGTATGAACTTTAGTATGCTTTGAATATGAAATTCAATGCTTAATATTTATTATTTGCTTATTGAGAACTATTTACTAGTTTAATTTGGACAAAATTTAATATAGTATAAATAATATAATTTTCCAATATTTCTCTTTGCACAAAAGTAAATATACATACTTTGGATGACACTTTCTCCCCTTCACATATATTCAAGTATTTTTCAAAATATAAAAAAATCAAACAACAAACATCGAAGTAATGAACGATTACTTCTTTTTATATACAGAAATAGCACATTATGTGTGCCTGGTGTTCCAATGCGTGACTAATCCACATGAGATATGCCGTGGGAGTCCACTTGTACGCGTTGGAACAAATGAGAGCAGGTTCCAGCTCAGGTTTGTCGCGTAGGCTTTGTTCAGTTATTTATAGATCGCCTCAATGACCTGGTAAATTTGGAAAATATTTTTTATTTCATTTACAAAGAGGAGAAATGAGTATTTTTTATATAACTAGCTGATTTAAAAGAAATGGAAGAGGTTCTTAAATCAATTATTATTTTGTTTGTTACCGCATAACTTTTTACTGGATGAACCAGTTTTAATGATTCTTTTATTATTTGATAACTAACGCTTCTAGTGTAATTCTATTTATGTGGTCTCATTTAAATTTCGTTTAGATCTAACGAGTTGACGAGTTCAATTTTTGAGTTATTCACAATAATTTATATTATTTAGTATTATTTTTTATGGTTATATAATTTATTAGGAGTTGGTGTTATTTTTTCATTAAAATTTCAATTATATTTCAAAAATTATACAAAAAAAATGAAAAAATCCTTTCTTTTTATTTATTCGAGATGGCATAACCACAGGAGCACTATTCACATGCTTATTTCAGCAATAGAATTAATTAGAACAGTATACAAGTTTCTTTTGACCTTGTACCTCTACACAAATGCTTTGGCAACTTTGTTTCCATGAATCAAGTCAAGTTACTACTGTGAGTACTGCTCGTAACCGGGAAATACTCATAAAAATATATGACTCCTGTTACGTTCTTTTCTCATAAAACTTTGTCCTTGGAATAATATACTTTACAAATTAGATTATATTGTAGTTAAAGGGTTAGAAGTTATTCAGTTTTCTTTCAGGTAGGTATAATAAATTGTAATAACTAAAGATCATCATATATCTACATACATACATAGCTTCAGGCTGTTTCCCGCATATAGCAGGGTAGGCTGAGGGCACCTAGTGTAAGACACTCCGTTCCCCACTTTCCGCCAAATTAAGTCATTGCGTGCTGAATGGCGGAACTCAACGCCGCGCTTTGCCTTGTTACCAAACCCAAGATTCCATTTGCTGGAGTGGGGATCGAACCCACAACCTGTCGCGTTTACAGTCGCATGCTTGTTCCCTGCGCCACGAGAGGCGTTATCATATACCTGTTGGAAAATATCTTTTAGATTATTATTTTTCGGAAAAAACACAAACAATATTTTATATCCAATTTCAAATTTTCTTTTCACATTTCGATTCTCTCTTTATTTGTGCTCACAGTAGTCCTACACATATTTAAAGCCTGATCTATTTAACGTAGAAATTTAGAAATCACTGTAGCAACCTATTGTTATGTTAATTTCCAAGTTGTGTATGGCGAAATATTTACGTACCCAATATTTACATAGACAACGCACATTCAATTAACATGCTTCCAACATTAACATAGAATTGCCATTGGCTACCTACACGCTTACTGCGGTCGAGAAATTGGAGCTATGGTAGGCAAACATTCAACATGTTTACCAAATCGTGGGAATTAGGTAAACCGCTCGATCTTAAATGAGCCTCTTAAGCCACAACGTCAACATCAATTTATATTGTCAATATTGCTTCTAGACCGCTCCCTCGTCAGTGTTTAGTATCGTGAATTAGTTTGCATAGGAATTCAAGTTAAATTGAAAAATTTTCAAAATTTTGGATGTGGTCTGTAGTTTTTATCGCTATCTGCAACTCATCATAAGTTACTCCATTTTCCAATTATTCAAGGAATAGGGATTTTAAAACATATTTAACATTAACATTATCAATCAAAAATTATTTATATAAAAATAGAACCTAAAGAAGAAATGTGGGCAGACATTGTAAGTTCTTACATACATCCTCCACTATCGCCTACATATTAGAAACTTTGCGTACTGGAAGTATAGCAGTTTAACATGGCATATTGTTTAAATACACTTTGAAAGCCTACCAAATTTTAATATTTTATATATGTGTTAAAACATTTCTAATGCTTCATTTTTTAATACCGATTTTTTATTCTATCCGGTTATCAAATTATATGCAAAATATTAGTTTCCTAGTAAGCTAGCAAGCAATGTTAAACACGTTTCAAATACACCAAGGGAGTATTAAAATCAAGTGAATTTCAATGTAGGACTTAATGTTTAAACTTTAGGGTAGTGAGTTCCGATCCGAAATTTCGAACAGGTATTGGTCTTTGGTGATAAAGTTATAAAATCGCTTTGCGCTGCGTGACCGTACTCCCGAACGGCTTCTGAGGGTGTTTTATTGAAAAAGTAGAAGTCGTGAGCTGAATGCGTGAGGGCTGTTTGTCGTAAAATATGAATAATGATTACCGACTTGCCTTAGTATTTACTGTCTGGTATACTTAGATAATATTTTATGGTGCTCATTCCAAACCATGGTACTTTCTTCCTTCTACGTAATTTTATTTATCTTTATACTTCTTTAACATCACTTCGTTCTCCTTTTTCTGTTCAATTAAGGAATATTAGCTTATCCTGTTTTTCTGAGTATTTATTATGTTTTTGTACGTTTTAGTATTTTTATTATTACAAACATGTATTAAGCCTCGTTTTAGTTTTAGCCTTCGTTATTTTATTCAAATTATTTCTGTGTTTACAATATAGACCATTAATACCGAATAGAGAACTGTAATAGTCACTTAAAACTACTTAGTAGAAATACCTCCAGGAAATGAGACGTTTGAAATTATTTAAACAAGGCAACACACGAACCTCTTTGTGCCCGATTAGAACTATTTGAGTACTTCCTTTTGACCAAATAGATACTTTACCTTTAATAAGATACAGTGGGTGTACCTAATAGCCAATGAGCATTACTGTATCAAAAGCTTATTTAACAATCTGTCATTAGTCTAAATGAAAGCATAAAAAACCGTGTAATAGATGATGGGCATCATTAATCATGCATTCATAGCCGGTGGTAATCACAGCGATACCGCTTTGCTATATCAGCTTTGCTTGGATAAACAAGTTTCCTGTTACAACATATTAACTGCGTATTTAACATGATATTACTGAGATATATAGTTATTAAGCATTATAAATATTTTGTTTCATATTTAAATAACCAGATAACGTGAATGAGCCTTCTTTTAATAATATTTTTATTAGAAATGATGTAATTATATTATAAGTGGACGATAGTAATGAAAGTATGTAGAAGATCGGTTACTTTAAAATTCTTTGAAGTACTGGGCATAGAGAGCTAAAATTTGGCATATTTTTATGGGTAATTTCCTCTATTTTTTAGATAGAAAGTATAGGGGAGCACTAAGAGGATTCTCCAAAATTCCAAGAAAAACGAAAACAAGCGGGATTTTACAATTTATACTCGTTCATAAAACCTAAGCAAACAAACTTACGGGCGAAGAACACGTAATCTATAAAAATCGGTTGCCTTTTATATAAATGTCAAGCTTGACGGCCAAAACAAGGATTGTAATACAAAAATCTAAGCTTTCAGTTGCTAAAATTTTTTTTTTTTTATGGATACCGGATGGCAAACGAGCAGAAGGACCGCCTGATGGTAAGTGGTTACCTTCGCCAATGAACATCTACAACACCAGAGATGTACTAGATGCGTTGCCAACCTAGAGGATACAGATGGAAAGGGAGGATAATGTAGTAGTCCGCTATCGGAACCACCACATTTTGGGGAAAGGATGGGTGGGAAAGGGGAAAACCTGGCTTACATGCCATCGAACCGGAACACATCATAAGATATTTGGCGGTTCGTCTTTGACATGATAGTGGTCGCGAGCGAGACGGAGGACGAACCTCCTACCACCAAACAAAACAAAAATAATTTATGAATAATATTACTCAACCGAAGTTAACAAAACATAAGTAAATAACAATAAATAACCTTAATCTTAAACGTCCTAAATCTCGGATTTCATATAATGTAGTTTTATTTTTACTGTACGGTCGTTAGCGCTTATCATTTTAATAATGTATTTAATTATAGAGTGATATTTCATAGCTTTCCTCACGAAAGCATTTCTATTTTTTTAATACTTATGTTCGCGTGGTGTGCTGAAATAAAAAAATATCTTAATTGTGGTGGTAGCGAGGCTTGTTTTGTGATATAACAATATATAACTTCGTTTCAAAGCGTGTTGAGTTTAATGAGCGAGATAAGTGAGTCGCTATTATTCTTGCTCAAATTATTCTTTTAAAGACTTGATGAGATGAAAATTTGTTCCGGATACATGTCAACAGAGGTTTAAGAGGAAAATTTATGAGAGAAACGTTAAAGGAAATAATTGTTTTAAATTGTATATGCTGCAGTAATTAAACTGCTTACTATATACGCATATAATAAGCTATGAACAAGCAAATATCTAGTCAGAACTGCTTAACGGTATATTTGCTTAGCATATTAAGTATATATTTGCTTAGTTCTTTTGTATTAAGTAATAAGTAAGACTGCTTTTGATATTTATATACATATATTTGCAGTTAGTTGTCATATAAACACAATACATTTTTTTTTTAATTCTATTTAAACGGTTTTTGATTTCAAGCAAATATCTTTGCAAAATAAACCTCTAACAAACTCCCCTGTTAATTAAGGTATACTAAGCTATTTTTAAGGTAGGCTTAAGTAGTAAACGGAATTTAAAAACGTTATTCCAAAATAATTTGGAGTACTGCCAATAGCTGTGGCAACTGGTGGCGGGATTAATCGTGAAAAAGTTGACGCTCTTTCTAAATCCTTTAGATTAAAGTAAATGCGACATTAGATTCTGCTATTCGACTCACAGTATTATCTACAATTTTTTGAAACTTTTTCTTAAAATTCTTTGAATCGCTTTTTATTTCGACATATACTCATATGAAGTGATTTTTTTAACCTTCACGCTTGTATCTCGCACATAGCAGGGTAGGCAGAGGGAATCAGAGAATCTAGTGAAAAAATACTCCGTTGTCTTTCAATATTTATGTACCCTACTTTCTGCCAAATTGAAATTACATAATAGTTTTGAGCATACTTTGAGCTCTCTATTTCTTTCTCTTTTCTTTTATTTATTTGTTGAAAACAAAAAGCCTTCCATAGGTAGGTAGTAGTATATATTGATTAACGTATTCAGATCTATATATATTACGTGAAGCAAAAACTTTGTGCCCTTTTTTAAAAAATTAAGCGAAGGGAGGAGCATGAAACTTGGCACACTTATAGTTTATATAGAGAAGGAGTTCAGAATGCTATTTTTTTTTTATATAATGCATAAGAAGTATATTAAATTAATAAAATAAATGTTACAGACACTACCATGGTTTGACATTCACGTTTATATAAATTGACATAGACAACGCGTTGTTAACGCGTCAGCGGGGCCACTAGTTCAAATAAAAACGTAAAAAAAGTTAAATCATAACATATATATAAAACAATAGTTTGGCAGTTTAGGTACGTAAAGCGACGAACGAGCGTCGAAGCCTCTTTTATTATGTTTCCGCAGTCGGAACATCACTACTTTATTATAGAGCAAATGTGGTTATTGGCAACTTTTTTGGCTATAAACAAACTTTGGCCTATAGTACGATAAGTTCCTACATAAAAAGTTGTTCCAACTTTGATTATTTCAAATATACTCGTACGCTATAAAATATTCTGCGTTTTCTACGAAAAAAAAAAGTTAACTACTTGTCGTGTTTGTTTTTCAAATATGTATTAGTATTTAGATGTAAAAAATTCAACAAAAAGTTATTCAAATACTCAAAATTACACGTTCTACACAAACAATTTCCAGTTACCATCTAAATAAAAATAAACAAAATAAAAAATACGTGAAAGCAATCAAAAACCAATAGGGTTTACTCGACAATCTCGATACAAGATCTCAATATCTCATCCGATGTGCTAGAGTTATTCTCTCGAAATATGGCATGCAATAAAATACCAACGGGAAATGGAAAAGCAATCGGCAAAATCCACACAATCATAATACGGGAACAGAATATGAATTCCCGAACCCTTACAGGATAATAACATACGTAGATATATTATGTAGGCAATAAACATTACCGACGTAAATATTTTATGACTGAGTAGCCTTCCCATCAAGGTTATCAGAGATCATATTTTTCGTATATTTCAAATGGAATCTTGAATAGCACTAAAATATCGTAATATATTAGAAAAAAATATTAAACATTACGCATAAAGTTTTAATGGATTCAATTATGCGAAACTCTGAACTGAGTTGGTTATAATAGAGGAGACATTGAATAAGGCTTTGAGGCCATCGTGGCGCAGTGGGACAGTGTCTGACTGTAAACCCGAACGTTCATGGGTTCGATGCCTACTTGGGGAAAATATTGTATTTAAATTATTTTCTTTTCCCCATTCTGACAATACAAAGCGTGGCATTGAGGTCCACTCAACACGCAATGTGACGATTTTGGACGGAAATTGGCGAATAAAGATTATAGACCTTAGGTTCTTTTTGTTTACTCCGCTATACTGTAAAAACTGAAAAAAGAAGAAAATTTAAAGACTCAAGTGGCGCCTAACCCTAAAGAAATAAATATTTTTAAAAAAATATATATGTCTAATGTTATGAGTGTAAACCTGCTAGCTCGATCCGACGACTAATCTGTACGTATCAGGTAGCTTTAAACAGTACAATTTTTTTAATAAGTTTTTAAAATAATTTAATTATTTTGTGTCGAAAAACTAAAATTTTTCCAAAAAATAATTAACATAGATAATTAAAATAGAAAATAACACACAAATTATTCCATTATGCGTTAATACACCGAGTATTGGATTTTAAACTATAATTAGGATTCGATTTAGCACTTTTAAAATAAAAAAATAAATAACTAATAATTTTAATATTTCATATACATTTATAGCTATTGATTTTATTTTCGGACTCTGTTTTTTAGATTATACAAATATATTTGTTCTATTGAATAGTAATTGTAATTTTTTGCAACATGTCATACTCCTATAATGTTTACAGATCATCCATAAACAATGTACCTAAAGAATGAAATATATATATCTAGCTTACATAACTTAGACACTATCAAACAAGCAAAGCCATGTTCAATATATCTCAATAATCTCGATTCCACATATTTACTTTAATCGCATAATACAATTACATACTAATAGCCAAATCAATTAATCCGGGAATCCATGCATTAATAACGCTAATGTGATTTGTCGAAGATGTAATGTGCTGCACAAGCGAAGCGCACAGCAAGTTCATTTGATCGCTTCATTTGGAGTCTGACTGGTGTTCTCCCAATACATACCATGGCTGGATGAGCCCGATTGCGATCGTCTATAGGGGAAAGGGTCACTATTTTAAACGAAAGATAGAAATCGTGCGATAATTTATCGAACGGTAAAATCTCGATATACTTAGTGAAAGAATATTAATTGATTAAAAATAATGTCGCTTAATATAGGAATTCATGTAAATTAAATCTTTAAGTAAGTCGCTTGTAAGAAATTGTAATAGGATAACAATCTGAACATCATGTAAGCATAACACTCATTTGTATTTCTTGACATAAAAAGTTAATTTTGGAAATAATACTTTACGTTACAAATTTCACAAAATCGCTATCTAATTTCGAACAGTTCCAAAATATACTACTGTACAACTGAATAGACTACGGGAGGCTGAGTGAAATTGACAGATTTATTTGCGTTCGGATAAACCGGGATTGCAACTGGCTGATTTTTTACAACGCTTGGCGCAGAAGCCCTGCTGCTGCTGGATTGAGAATAATTTCATTTAAGCTCTGACAATTGCTTACTCGCATATTCAAAATATAGTTATAAGTTTTTACGCGTACACACTATGGTTATTGGAACATTTTATGTTTTTCATATACTACGTACCTACTAATATTAATTAAAGGATCAGGAAGCATTAAATATGAATAAATAAGTAGTGTTAGAGGGTGGTAATAAATTTCAAATAAATTAAATGTTTCTTTAATATAATAAATATATTCAAGAACCAAATGTTAAATCAAATGAAATTCTTTATTCATTAAGGTAATGAAATAAAGTTTTTACAAGCCACTAGTACCTTAGAAAATATATTTGTCTCAGAATACAGTATAATGGCGTTCGGTTGTGTCAACCACTGAGGCGAGGCGTCGAATATCCCTTCTCCAGGGAAATTACCACTTCCTTGCCGGGTTCTTAACTCGGCGTGAGCTAGCGCCCCACGTGCCATCAAAAGCAAATTGTGGTGAGACCGAATCGATTTTACGTAGACATTAAATCCGAAGCCACATCAATACGACCATGTGCTTACATATTTTATACAATTTTTAGGTTTATTTCTGGAACATAAAATACACTTTCTAACTGAAAATTACTTTATTGAACCTTGGATGAAACTAAATAAAAGTAAATATAAGCTATATATTAACAAAATAATATAAATTTTGAATCCTAAATATTTCATTCGTATGAATCAAAAGAATCTATTGTCGACCACACAGTGATTTAAAAAAAGTTCATATCAAATAGGGTGGTCCGGTCATTGTTATAAAATATTTTTATAAGTTACAAAAGGTACTGTCCTAAACTAACAATACTGTGGCGAGATTAAATGTCACAACGTTAAATTTTATATGTTTCCCGTCGTATTAACATTGTTTTCATACTAAAATAATTATTCATAAATGCCGAAAGTTTATCCAAAATTTGATAATGGGATCGCAACGAAATTTTAATTAATGTTTGTTGCAAGCTGCGGATCTTTTTATAATTATGTGTCTTGTAACATGCAACTCTTCTACTGACGGAGCAATTTCTATCTCTGAAATTCTATCTAAACATTTTTATTTTTAGATTTACCTATCGAATTTTTGGTGCACACAGTGAAACATTGAATTCCGCCTTCCATAAAGAATTATTTTAGAATATCCCTAAAATGCAAAAATAATGGTGAACAAAGTCTTAATATATTATCATTAGTATTTCTATATCTGAGAATACTAATTTTGTAATTCTATTTTAATATATAAAAATATATCCAGTTAATATTGTACAGTAGTTCTATATAGTTCTATATTATCTAAGTATGCAGTCAGATCAAGCGTACGTCGTTATACCTGCAATTCCATTAGCCTGGATTGCTGACGCTTCAACAAGCCAAACATATCCACGCAAATTGAACGGGTAAAAAGTTTGATGGAGGTTCTTCTGTGGAATTAGATTTGCATTTAATCATACTTATTGTGAAACGTTGTCTTTGTTTTCACGTAACCTTTTTATTAAAGCTTATTATTCAATTATTAAACAATAAACTTTTAGTAAAAATACGCGGAGTTAAGCTCCGCAACTTAATAAGCATTGTTTCGAATTCGGGAGGAAAGCGGCGAAAGGAGTGTCTTAACACTAGATTTATTTTGACAACCCTGCTATGCGGGATAAAGCATGAAGCTTTTTTTGGTACAGCCGTTCTTGATTGTTACAATTTTTCACCAGGTCAGGATTTAGTAAAAAAATATATATTAATAGATTTTCCTTGATAAAACATTACAAAAATTATTAAATTTAAATATAGTAAATAAATTTTAATAAATAAAAAAAACAGAACTTCGAATGGCATGTTTTCGCACCTACTATTAATATTACACAGCTATAAAGTTTTTACGACTTACTCCAATATAAAGGCGAAGTTATTAACCGCTGAATTATGGGTTTTGCTGTAAATTAGCATTCCTTAGATCTTCTACTTAGAGACGTATTGACGACGGCTTCTTTATACTTCACTCGATTTAACGATCGTTTTAACACATAAAGTAATATGCGAAGCCACCATAAGTTCTATAAAATAAAAAATATCTTTTTGATTACTACATACATACATACATAGCTTCACGCTGTATCCCGCATATAGCAGGGTAGGCAGAGGGAACCTAGTTAGACATTCTGTTCCCCACTTTCCGCCAAACCGAGGCATTGCGTGCTGAGAGGTGGAACTCAACGCCGCGCTTTGCCTTGTTACCAAACCCAGGAAATGAAAAATTCCATTTCCTGGAGTGGGAATCGAACCCACAACCTGCGTACACTTATGCCTCTGCGCCACGACAGGCGTTGATTACTATTGAAAAATATTTAAAGATTTTTAATAGGATTATTTCTTAGGGGAATGATCACGTTTCAATTATTTTCACTTTTCTTTTGGTAAAGGGTATTGACAAACTATGGCATTGAGTTCCACCGCTCAATATAGGCGGAAAGTAGAGAAAGTAGTGTCTCGACTCTACGTGTTTTCTGACTATATAATATATATAACTTTTATAACTTACAATCGGCATAAACTTTTGTATAAAATGACGTACAGGTAGCACTTATTTACACGTTAATACTTTTACTAATAAATACATCTATAATACAAGCAACGTTATTCTCTTTACGTAGTCTACGTAACCATAAAACCAACTAAATAACCATTTATAAATGACAAAAATAAATTCAATCGACGATTTGCATTTGGAAAGTTACTCGTTAGTCTGACTTACCGGCATTCATTAGTTTAGGCCTCATACCGTATCCATGGTACAAATCGAGCAAATGTTATACAGAAGGTTTACAAATGTAGAGCAATCATTATTTAAGTCGACAGAGAAATAAACAGTAGTAATTCCACAAATCCCGGTAAGAGGCGGCGTGGGGCAAATTAATGAGTTGCAGGCCTGTAGCAGCGTTACTCATGTGGGATTATAATATAGGCTGGTGTAAACTTAGTTTATTATTCAGTGTTGTGTTTGTTAGGGAATAGTAAAGAGCTTTATTACTCTTTGTTGCTTTAAGATAGTACACACATATATTGAAGTACAATTTCTTAAAGATTTTTATACTTGATAGTGTACTTCGATGTTTGTGTTGTGCCTAGCTTATTGATACGATTTGGTTTATGGAAATGGATGACCAAAAACAGATAATAATTTTGTTAATTAATATATATGAGCTATAACTCTAATAAAGTGGGGAGCTGAGCGTCTTAGCACTAAGTACCTCCCTCTGCCTACCCTATATGCAGGATACAGCGTGAAGCTATGTATGTATGTATAACTCTAATGAATAGATAATAAAATTCAGTTATAGTAACACCTTTGATATTTATTCTACTTATAACAATACAATAATAAATTCTTTTTTACAATTCTTTATTCACAAAGAACTCGCTTATGAGATCAAAACGCAGCGCCGGCAGGAATTTCAAAGAGGTTCCGCTCTGCCATCCGGAATAGAGACAGTATAAGGAAAATTAAATATACTTCAGTCAAGTGTAAGTCTTGTTGTACTATAATAGAATTGTTTTTTCTATAACTGAAAAAGAATTAGAAATGGAATTGTACTTTAGAGAGTACGTTAGAGGTGCGCTATCATTGTGACGTTTATACTAAGCAGGTAAATAAATTTTTAACTGAAGTATAATATACCAATTCAAATAGCTCTTACAAGTAGGTCCTAAACAAATAAAGGGGTTGTTTCGTTATGTCATGTTCAAAGTAACAATAGGTGTAATTGGATTAAACATCAAATATATGTACATGTGTCACTATAATTTATTACAATAGCACTAATCGTTTTATTCACTTTGTTTTTCTTTTGAAACATAGATAAATGTGAAGCTATAAGCATATACAAGCGTTGTAGAAATAATAATGCTACTTCACGCTTCATCTCGCATATATTAGGGTAGGTAGGGAGAACCTAGTGCCAAGGCACTCCAGACGCTGATTTCTGCTCGAATTCGAGATATTCCGAATTAAGAGGCGGAACTTAACGCCGCGCTTTGTCTTGCCAGAGCGAAGAAATTCAAATAAACTAAATATAATCATCCCCCGGGTGGGATATGAACCTAAAACCAATCGCATTTACGATCAGACGCTGAGCGACTGCGCCACGATAGACTCTATGTTAAAAATAATAAATTAAAATAAATTGTAAACCTGTGTAAAAAATAAAATATATTGATTAAACAAAGTTTATTCCTAGAGCTATCTAGCGCCAACCAAATATAGGCAGCCTACAAACGAGAAACTTAAACAGCGAGTTACTCTAGTCTAGCCTTATTTAGCATTAACAAGTTTTTCTCAGCGGCTGTTTATTGGCACTTGTCAACACGAACTGATGTCGCTCGCCAAAACATTGTTGATAGCTATGATAAAATTTGATAGGGTTGGTGCTTGCCAGCCTTTCTTACTAGAAGTTATGCTATTACTGTCAATATCTCAACAGGATTTCAGAGGCGAAGAACATTTTGAAGCTTTTAAAAGGTCATTAAATATAAGTCAATTCTGCTATCATAGAGCTGACGAAATGTGAATGACGATGTATGGCAGTGGGTTTTATACTATTTTAAAAATATTATTCTTATCTTCTTTTTCGTGCCACTCTTGGCAGAGTGGTTGTGGTCAACATGTATACTTTGAGGGGACATGTACAGCTATCTGTACGATTTTGCGCCATTTCTCCCTGTTTGACGACATTCTGGTTCACTCGTCTATTGGCGTCTAGCGACTTAAGTTGGTCAGTCCAACGCGTTGAGAACCTTCCGCGTGGTCTAGTACCTTCTACCTTGCCTTAGACAACAAGACGATCAATCGAGTCATGGTTTTGTCTCGAGATAATCATTATTCTTATAACTCAGGTATTTAAAGACAGGAACTTTAATTTTAATAAATCTGCTATAATATATAATTTATAGATTATACGTGAGAAATTAACTTTTTATAAATTCAAATTTGAACCAAGGCTAAGGGAAATGGAAACAATCGGCTATTTAAAGTTGAATACAAATGTAATATTAAATTATAAGCGTTCTGTAGCGTGAATATTAAAAGATAATATACAGAGTCATTTAATTTAGTGATTCAATTACTTATTTTTAAGGATCAGTCGTGGCGCAGAAGCACCAACGCTTCAGTAGCGCGACAGGCCGTGGGTTCGATTCCCATGCCAGGAAATGAAAATATTAATTTATATTTAGCACTTTTTAATTTCCTCGCTCTGGTAACAAGGCAAAGTGAAAACATTAAGTTCCGACACTCTGCTGAGTGTCGGAACGCCGCAATACCTCAATTCCGTGGAAATAATAAATAATTATTACCAAATCAAAGTAACAAGTTAATAATAATAAATATCCTTTCTCCATTACAAGTACGAATTAAAATGTATTTGTAGCAATATCATACATTCTCATTAGTTGACGTTACTGAGAACTATCCAAAAGTGTGTTGTTGACAGAGGACCCGCTGTTTGTTCTGATAACTAACTTTGGTTGTATGGACTTAGTTTACCGCCAAGTGCTCTAATTTAAGACAATAGGCGCTCGTAAAGGACAGTACCTAATGAAGCGAGTTATATGATGTATTGGATAAGTAATTAACTATTAGGCATAGCTTTGGCTTATAATTTCAAAATTATCTACGCTTATTCTGCAGTTGATAAAAGTTATCATAAATTGATCGTACAAAACAATAATATACGAGTATATTATAAGTGATTACTTAAAAGAAATTTTAATGCCTTTAATAAAAACAATGCATATGTCATTGTAACATAGTGAAGACTAGTAACATACTTACCTAATTGGAGTTGCTATGATTTTACAGTTGTCCAGAACTAAAAGCTTCATATAATAAAACATACACACGACATTTATTTTTTTTGTTTATATATGTTATATAAACAAAAAAAAAATATTTCTGCCATTACAAACACGTATTTGTCAGGTAATAGGAGGTTCGTCCTCCGACTGGCTACTATGATGGCCACTATGATGTCAAAGACGAACCGCCAAATATCTAATGTTGATATGTAAGCCAGATTTTTCTTATTCCCACCCATCCTTTCCCCAGAATGTGGTGGTTCCGATTGTTGACAACTACATTGTCCTCTCATCCTATCTATATCCTCTAGGTCGGTAACGCATCTAAACTTCTCGTGTTGTAGATGTCCATGGGTGAAGGTAACTTACCATCAAGAGGTCTTTCTCCTCGTTTACCATCCGTTATCCATAAAAAAAAAGAAAAAGTATTTCGATTTGGGTTACATATACATATAAAAAATATTAGATAATATATCGAAGTTTTTCCAAAACATTAAAATGACAGATTAAATATAAAACAACAAAATCCACGTACAATAGACAAAGCACATTTTTCATTGCCGCATAATACATTAATATATTTCACAAACGTCATCAACAAGTGTCTGAGCCGGGATCGAACCCACGCACCTGATTTGCAACCGGCTTGCTGCAAGTAGGTGGTGTAGCTGTCACTCGATGACTTGTTGAACTATTCTGGATATTTGATCATATCTAAAACATTTTACTCTTAATAAAATGTATAAATGGTTTAAATTAAAAGCAATAGCGATACTAGTCTAGTATAAGAGATATTGTGAAATTCGTTGATGACAGGTTTTCTTATATAATTATTGGAACGAAAGTTTGGAACGAAGTTAAGGAACTTCGTTCTGATGCTCCGATATGCGATAAGGATCACGCGTTGCGAAAGGGGAATGGACGGAAAAAATTAAGACGAAAAGATGTAACGAAACTTTTTGCTATAGTTGGAAGCCGTACGGCATGCGCGTGTATCACTATCTCTCTCTCATAGAAGCCAGCTAGCTAGTTTATAATAATTGATATATTTTTTAAAATTTCAAGTATTTTTAACGTTAAAATTATTTTCAAAAATAATGGAGATTTAAATAAGTATACTATGAAATAAACCTAAAATATCCTAGTTTGTTAATAAATAACTTTTAATTAACACATTTCTGTTTTTATCTTATTAGTACTAAAATGAAATTGAGAAATATTACAGAATAATCACATTTTGACGTGGGATGATAATGTTAGTTGAATTTTCCCTATTCCACTGTGGGTATCAAGTTCGAGATATGAATACATTTATCAAGATGTGATTTAAAATTTATTAGGACTTATTTGCAGATTAGATTTTGTTATAAGAAATAACTAGAGAATACTTGTATTCTCTATTTCTATTGGTGAAATATTCGTAAAATAATAATATTATTTTATAAACAATAGTGAAAAAGAACATAGAAACATAAAGTAATATATTCACGTAAGTTACATATTACTTATACTAAACTACCACCAGATTAGATGAATTTACGAACAAACAATTTTCATACTAAGACAGGCAAATGTACGAAGAAAAAGATATAAATATCATTTTCTTATCTAACAAGTATAAGTCTTATCTAACAAATTGAAAGTATAGTCGCTGAGGACAAATGAAATAAAGAGCCGAGGTCGAGAAATCAAAGTACTATCGACAACAATCCTGTCAGAAGCAAAATAGAACTCCTCAAACAATACTCTCGCTTTTCACATTTAGGGTTCCAGATTAAGGGTTGTTTATAAAAGATACAGCGTAGCACTTTTGTATCTCAAAAGAAATAACATGCCATCTAAAATTAAGACATACAGCATTAGCAATAAAGCCTATAATCCCGGAAATGATAGATGGTTATACATATGTATCTATTAGCGTGCGGGTAGCCGCAGACAGTATCGTCTACACTACGTACAGTGTACCACGCATACAAGCCTCGCTGTAAAACATTTTAGCTTTGAACATAGAAGTCATAATGCTCTACTACCTGCACGATGATGTCGTCTACTGTACGAATGCACACATCTCGGTTGCTTGCATTTATCTTTGCACAGCAAGCAATTTCAAGGCCTGGATTGTAGTACGGCAGTGTATTTACAATTTGCACTGCGGTTCCTATATTTGGTCTTCTCTCAAAATCCGTATTATGAAGAAGTCTCGTTAAATCCCTAAGATGAAGATACTGCCTACACACAGATATTAATTCAGGCGGTAGGCTGTTTTGGTTATATGAAGGTATTAAGATTCAGGGCGGGGAATAATGTAACGATTCGCCCTGTGTTTACGTAGGAGAGCGGCGAGAGCGTAAGATTAACAAACATATCGTGTATCTGATCAGTGAAATGAAATTTGAATAATGTTTACATATTTTTCTCATTCTTTAGAAAATTACGCATGTATGAAATATAGCGACGTGTGGGCTTAATACTCTACTCAACGAATTATTTTGCATGTGTAATAGATACCTATTTACGGTCTGATCTAGTACGACTTATAGGCTTATCATTAGGTTCTTATTGTCTCCTCGCGAAAATGTAAGCAAATATGTATACATGAAAAACAAACAATTTTGCGCTTTTGAATTATCTTTCTGGCTTGAAAGCAAAACGCCCTTTTTTCTACAAAGTCATCACTATGTGGATAACAAAGCAGCCGTATCTTGCAAAGCCAATATCTTTCCTCGAGGTGTAATTAAAACGAAGCCAGCCATGTATCATGGTTACCGGTGGGTGTGAGAGAGAACACCAGAGCAGCGGTGGAGACAAAGGTATGTTAACGAGGGCCAAATTATATTTGTTCCGTGTGCAGAATACATGAGACGTACAGTTGAACGTACAAGTTTCGTTGAGAGTTCTCCACAGCTCTGCATATTGTGAGACAGTTCACACGTTTTATAACATTTCGTATGGCTCTTAAGTTTAGTAAGTACGCTTCTTTTATGTCGCGTTCCCTCTTGTTTCAGCCTCACAGGGCGTCTCCCTTCATAGTTGCTTTGTGTAGATTTTAAGATTGCTAAGCACGGAAAGTTTCAGTATAAAACGCTACACTGTCTGCTTTTTGTGTACAGACCTTTTCAGCAAAATATACTTTGTCCGCATGACGTCTCCACGATACTTAACCGTAAAATAAAAATTAAAAAGTTATAAGTAATCAAAACATTTATCTTTAAAAATAATTGAAAAGGGCCGATTTTAAAGAGGCTTACGATTTTGTCGGTAAATGTTTCGGTAAAGCGGCGCATTACCCATAAATCTTTCAGATTCAATGAGTTGAAAATTTTAATTCATTTAACCTTTGTCAAGTTATCGTTTCTTAATGAGAGGCAGCACCGTTGAGAGGTTTTAACGGGCACATCAATTTGGATTATGTCTTAAGCTTAAACTGCAGCTTTGTACACGCCCATTACTACCGATAATTGTTTGTAATCCGTGGACGTTAATGTGATATCAATATTTATTGTATCGAATGCACAATATATTAGATGTAATTCCCAAGCGATTACTGTTAATTATTAATAGAAGATTAATTACTATAACAGTATATTAATGAGCTAGTCACGAATTTCATGCTTTCCAATAAATGTAGGAAGAAGTCATTTAAATATGAAATGGGAAAATAATAGACTACATATTCCGCCCGTTATTCCATGTAAATAAATTAAAAAGCCGCAGACCTGTTAAATTGAATTGGAGGCCAAATTGTAATATGGTTTTCGTTTGGCTTTCATTTTTAATTTGTTTTATTTTGGGAATACACTCACGTGATGAATCGTTATCAAAATATTGTGGAAACAACAATGATTAAGTTTAAAGTATAACTTTGAAGCGGATTTCACTTTCCAGCAGGTGAATATGAAAATTATATAAAATGAATAAAAAGTTCCAATCCAAAATGTCAAAAAAATAACATATATTCTTATATTTTTTATAGAAAGACTTGATATGTCGTTTAAATACCACTAATCCATACATCGACAAGTTCACATTATTTATAATTTTTATCCGTTCAAGCGAAATTAAATTTCTATACTAATTGTATCATACAACTTTTAAAGATTATTTAATACATAAGCATTTTTTAAATATATTGTTTAACTATATATTTAATAAGGTACCTAAATAATTTTTGGTATGAAACTTTCAAAGCAGTCGATTTGGAAGTCCTCGATAGCTCTACTTTAAATTAAATATTGTCATATTTCTTAAATTCATATTTTAACCGACTTCAAAACATGAGAAGCTTCTTAACCGACTGTATTTTTTATGTGTGTTACCGCATAACTTTTTATTGGATGAACCAATTTTGATTATTCTCTTGTATAAGATAGCTTAGGCTTCTGAAATGGTCTCAGATAAATTTAATTAACGATTGCTTTTTAAATTATTCGTTATAAATTGATTTTTCTACACTTATTTGAATTCGGCTTTTTTTGTTAAAATATTGTTCATATTCTGTCAAAAATGACGTACAAACATGAAAATGAGATGTTAATATTCGATTTTGAATCTTAGTAAGTCTTATTATCATTTAAATCTTAAACTAATATAACTAAGTTAAAATAATATTTTCTTTAGCACTTTATCAGTACGATAGCAGGTTTAAGTTGAGAGTTTCAAATTGGTTGAGAAGTTGTGCTACGTACCGATACTGAGTTATCGGAGTTAGCTTCTGCTAAGTTGCGGCTTAAGTTAGACGGTACGTTATTATTGTCATTCCGGTCTGCAAGTTGCTGATATTACCCTAGGGCGATGCGCCTCAACCACAGTATGTTATAGTTAGCCCAATTGCGTGTACAAGTTTGAGAGGGAAATCAGAGATTACATACACAGGAAACTACTGCGTTCTAACTGATAAAATTAGTACAATTGAATCAGTCATACGAGTACGAAATATTTATATGGAAAAATAAATTATTATATAGTTTTTTGATATATTGAGACTATTTTTTCTTTACTAAAGTGTATGTTTTATAAATTAAGACTTTTATTAAATTTCATTTTGCTTGCTACATATCACATACTCGTACAATAATATGTTTTCTGATCTTAGAGATTCTTGTATCCGAATATGCTCCTACAACTCTATTTTTGAATACTAATTGTAGGAAAGTGTCCATACATTTAGAATAGAAAAAAAAAATAGAAAGTATATACTGTATAAATTTATTGTAAAAAGTTTTCTTACAAAATTAAGCTAAGCAATTGTACGAAAACTAAAAAAAAATGTGTCAATACCTATACCACCTTTAAAAGCACGTGCCTGTCAAAAAGGCGGATTGGTGGGAACACCATTTATCAGAGATGGTTCAATAGTTTACTAGGCCATGTTCATACATCATCCTTACAGTCATATATAATGATAACCATTTTTATCGTTCTTTTCTATATCGTTTTTATCTTTACGATGAGTAAATTTCATAATTTATTTTACATAAAAATCATATTTTTTGATATTAATAATCTATCGTGGGGCAGAGGCACAAGCGTGCGACTGTAAACGCCGCAGGTTGTGGGTTCGATTCCCACTCCAAGAAATGTAATATTTTCATTACCTGGGTCTGGTAACAAGGCAAACTACACGTAATACGGCAGAAAGTAGGGAACGGAATTGTTGAAAGAGAACGCAGTGTCTTAACACTAGGTTTTCAGGTTCCCTCTGCCTACCCTGCTACATGCGGGATACAGCGTAAAGCTAAGAAGAAGAAGAGAAGACTAAATTTAATGCTTTACTTATCTAACATGGACAAATCTACGTTTAAGTATAAATAATTCTTCAACATGGCATCGAATACCTAATCGTATATAAGGGGTCTAATAACACAGGCGGCAACGTCCATTTTTTACTAACAAACAAACTAGCTTAGGATTAAAAATAGATTAAAATAAAATACTTAACGAAATACATTATAACTAAAAATAATATAAAATAAAATATATCCTTATATTGTTATCCGTATTTTTAAATTGCATTTACCACCTTTTTATTATACCCCTGATATTTATATATAAATATGTGAAGCAAAATCTTTGGATCTCTTTTATGAAAATTACGCGAACGGAGGAGCATGAAACTTAGCACACTTATAGTTATATAGAGAAAGAGTGCAGAATGCTAATATTTTTTTAAAACAATACATAAAAAGTATATTAAATTAATAAAATAAATATCCATAATACCATGGTTTGACATCCATGTTTACTCGTATATAGTGACGTATAGTTTCCTAAAGACAACGCGCTGTTAACGCGTCAGCAGTGAAACTAGTATTAGTTATTCCTTAAAATATTTATACAATTTGATGATAATTAAATTAACAAATACAAGCACGTTTTCATCGTTGGCTGTCCGTATCATAAACCATGTTCACACTCACCCTGTACAAAAGTAACTTATTTTCACAATTTATCGCATACATATCGTTCGAGTGTCGATGCGACGGAGCCAAAAATAGACGCCCTAACTTTTTAATAGGTGTGGAGACGCTTTGAGAAAGCAAGCGGCGCCTTCGCCGAGCCCAGACGACTTTTATGACTTTCAGCACAAATTGCTTCTCTTCATTTAAATATGGTTCTAAACATATTTTTTTTCTCTTGTGTTTTCATGTTCTTTATTTGTTGATAACAAAGTGATACAATGTTAATTAGTATATGAGTTATAAATGTTTACCATATAGGTATACCCGTATACCTGTATTTTGGGTTCTGTCAATCAAATATAATACTCAAGGTTGATATGTGTGTGGAAAGGAACAAAAAAGTGGTATAGCCTTAGGAGTATATCACAATTCTGATCCAAACAGGAAGATAAAAATATATAGGACCTTAAAAATTTAGGAAGGAAGAAGAAAAAGCCTATTAAATTTAATTGATTGTTTTTATTAAACATAATATGTAGAATTGTGTAAAATTTCTATCAATACTTATTATAATTTACATTTGTAACAATAAAAGGAATGTTCCAGTAATGGAAACAATTGCCCCTAAATGCTTAGTTAATTCACTTATAAAATTGAATGAAAAAACAGTATACCTTCGTCAGTAAATCAGTCAAAAGATAATTAAAACCATTTCAGTGTTTATCCATTACTTTTTATTAAACAAAATAATAATAAAACTTCAATATAGCTGACAATAGTAGCTGCGAGTCCGTACATTACCAAAGTAAACCCGCGGAAAACCACTCCATTTAAATGTACTCGTGTTCCGGTAACCGTACCATATCGTTGCTTTCATTGTTGGTTTCTTTTATTGCAAACCATTAAACTAGTATTATGGGCTCGCAAACAAGTTTACTTACTTTGGAATACAAATCGAGATATAAATTTATTTAAGTTCTATAAGTATTTATAGAAATATTTTGCTTATTTTTGCTTTTATGTACAATGATCGCATCGAGAATGAGAGAAATAATCATGGCGAAATGGGACAACATCTGAGTATAAATCGTTCTGGGTTTGATTCTCAATTGAGGATTTTTTTTAGCGTCACGCTATATCCCGTATATAGCAGGGTAGGCAGAGGGAACCTGGGAGCCTAGTGTTTTGACGCTCCGTTCTCTTTTAACAATTCCGTTCCTCACTTTCCTCCAGATTGAGGCATTGCGTGCTAAGGCTGCTTGACGAAATGATTGATAAGGTGATATTAAATTATTTTTATGTCTCAGCTACAAGCGGCAATGATTTTTAGATGAACTAAAAAACTGTTTGTATTTGACACTTTCTAAATAAATAATAAATTTAAGAATAAAAATAAAATAAAAGCGATTCTTTTGAAAACATGAACTTTAAAATATTATAATATTGTTTAACATTGGATTTTCAAATACAAAGTGTAATAACCAAAGTTTTTATAAAAATATGAGAATAAACATTCTCATATCATCATATTCTCATCAATGATGTAACGAACAACAAGAAGGGAGAGGTGTTAATGGAGACATCCGTGCTATAAGTATTTTTTAATATTTTGGGGAACTTCGCCAAAAATAAACGATTAGGGGTGAATTTTTTACTTAAATGACACCCCTGTTTTTAATGTTGTCACTATTTTTGATACTTTATTTAAAAAAAAAGACATTTATGACAGTTGGTGACTATTACTAAAAATTAATTATATTTTTAAAATATTATCTTTCATCATTCAAGCTGAAGAAATATCATATAAACACTGCATTCGGACACGTGTCAAATTTTAATCAAATTTTTAGGCATATTGAACCATAGGAAGTAGGTTAAATAATTATCATTGTAAATATTATTGCTCATTACAGAAGAAGCTATTATAACTTGTTTCTTTTTTGTTTTACGTTGCTTTTAAAAAGAATCAGATAGCATCTAGTAAAAGACAATCAATTTTCTGTATTTTATTGTTTCATAAAATATAAACTGATAACAAATCTTTTATGTTTATCAATTTAAAGTCAATTAAGAAAATCTCAAATGAAAAAAAAAAATAATTTCAAACTCATTTTAATAGAAACAAAAAACGTATTAAGTATCAAGATGATAATATAAGTTTTAAATAACATGTAATAGAAAATTTGCAATTATTAAGTAGCAAAATTTCTAAGGTTATTGTTTGCGATATCACCCTCGATAGCCCTTTCATTATTAAGCGGAATAGACAAATTCGTACGTTGTATAAGATAATACTGTACGAGTATGCATAATACATGCTGTTATCTAAATCTTGCCCTCTTTTGGATTTAATGCGCCATTGTAGTACCGCTACGTACGTGTAATCTTAGGTATTAAGGAAGTTCAGGCAATAAATTTCAATAGCATACAAAAGCCACAAATTTGGAGCTTACCAGTTTAGAACATTTAAGTTAGACTAAGTTTGCATCTGGAAGGTACATGTTCACCTTAGTTTAGGTAGCGGCATGACTTTATGGACTTCCAAAGACTTGCTCACTTTCTAATAAATATCGTGTAAAGATTTAAACTATTGATTTTATCTCTATAAGAGAAAAGAAACCAATGAGTGAACTAAGAAAATATTTTGTTAAAGCAAATAGCGTCTATAAAAACGCATGGTTTCAATACTTCTTTTATGTTAAATATATTTAATATATATTATCACTATTTATGAAATTTAACACACAAAATTGTCAAAATATCATATAAAATAATTCAAACAAACTTCACACTGTATCCCACCATATAGCAGGGTAGGCAGAGGGAACCTGAGAACCTAGTGTTAAGACACTCCGTTCTCTAACAACAATTTTGTTCCCCACTGTGTGGTGGATATAAAATAATAACACATTAAATTAACTCCATTTAATTAAAGTGATAATAATCTGTGAACGAGCCCTTAAAGCCTGGAGGCAGACAATAGGAGTTTGACATGCTAGGAGCTAACAATTTGCATATTGATTTTGCCCGTGAATAATATTATCCTTAAGGCAAACCTAACTAAGGCGTATAGGTGAAGACCAAATGGACTTACATATATGTAAATGCTTCCATAAATGTTATTTCAATTAAGAGTTGAGTTTATTGAATTTACAAATAAAAGAATTGGTAAAATATTAAATATTTATAATATTTAAAACTTAGTATTTTCATTTCCTCGTTCTGGTAACAACCCAAAGCACGGCGTTGACGTCTGTCACTCTGCTGAGTGGCGTCATCGAGGCATTGCGTGCTTGCAATGCCTCGGTTCTGGGTAAAAAGGGGGAACGGAAATCTTGATTGAACGGAATGTCTTAACACTAAGTTCTTTTGTTCCCTCTGTCTACCCTGCTATGTGCGGGATACAACATGAAGCTAAATTATATTATGTAGGTTGGCATAGCAACAGATCGCAACTTTGCTCGCATATTATCAAGATATTAAAGTTAGCAATTTAGTAGTAGTTAGCAAGACGAAAATTGTCTTTTAAAGAATAACATTGTATAAAAACGGAACGGAGTGCCTTAACACTAGGTTCTCAGGTTCTCTGCCTATCCTGCTTTAAGCGGGATATAGCGTGAATCTAAAAAAACCAGCGTGATTGTATAACAGAACTTGAAAATAAATTCTTTATAAATGTACATAAATATACACAAATTAATATATAATAATAGTGTCATATAAATATTAATAACTCGTAAATTGAGTTTAAGTGGCTACTGAAGTGAAATTGTTCGGCGCCGCCGTCGACATTCTCCATTCCTTGTAGTTTATGCAAATTGCTCGCTCTACAAGTTAGACTGAAAGTTACACGTTAACACAAATAAATACGAGTGTCACTTTTAACTAGTTGAGAAAAATAATTACGCTGTTATGATAATTAAAAATTTATTTTACAACTTTTATATTAATGCTAGATGGAGCATCTATGCCGGAAGTTGCAGGTACAATTCTGGATAGGCAATTATTTAAATCCATGCTTCAGTTTTTTTATGTGGTTATTATAACTTTAAGACAGAGTACGCGACAGGTTGTAGGTTCGATTCCCACTCCAGGAAATGTAAAATTTAGTATTTTAATTTCTTTGGCTTGGCCTCTACCTACCCTGCTATATGCGGGTTACAGCGTGAAGTTAAAAAAAAAAGACACAGTACTAACGCAACGTATGACAATACTTGACGGATAGCAAAGCTATTTTAATATTTGAGGAACATTTTTTAATAAAAAAACTACTTTAAGCGGATTAATCGTGTATGTTTTAGTATTCAAAAAAATATTTTTGAAGGTTAAAATAAAAAAAAATCAATGGTCAAAGGTAGACTGAGGTGGCATCGACAGACGAATGCTAAAATAATCTCATTTAATATGTGTAAGAATCGCAAACATCAAAGATATCGTAACAATTTTTTTATAGTTTTTCTGTTTCTTAGTGTGATTTACTCAATAATTATTATTTATCACAGATATTTGTAACTAAAATCAGTTGAAATAATTGTACATTGATTAAGTATGACACTAGTTGAAATTATATTGCCCTGTTTTCTAAATGTATAGACCAAGGAAAACCAGTAAGTGTCAAACAATACTTCGCTGCAATTTGCATACGTTTGTTTATTTCATTTACATAGCAAGTAAATCAAATTGCATAATTTTGAATAGAATATTAATTGAATTGAATTACTACTAGTAAATCAGTTGTACATTAGTAATTAATGTTTGGATTCTGTTATATGTTTTATTAGTATGTTGCGATAAGATTATGGTTTATTAATGATTTTTTTATTTAAATATTTTGAAATACTACAGAAACTTGGTCGGTACCTCATTTCCCTTATTTGTTTTGTATTTATCTTTAACTTCACATTAATATTAAACGCTGCTTAGAATTAAGACTAGATAAAGTTTAAGATTCTTTAGTCTTACTTAAAAAAAATGATTTAAATGTTTTAATATAAATATATACGATAAACTAGCAAAATGAAAATAATTTAAATAATTTAAATTTATTCCACCAACTTCCTCAAGAAAATTGAACCTACAACAATCGTGTCAGACAATATTTAGATGTGCCACGACGGCATCAAATCTATTACAATATTCTTTTTACAAATCCACCACGTTTCCTCATTATATATTCATTGTGTCTCGATCATTACAAAACACTTTGGTGAAATGTATTGTGCTCAACAGGCTTCTTCAAAAGTTATACATAAATAATAAATTGAACCGAGATCTTTAATTTCGGAGTAAATCATTTGTAACTTGTTTTATTTATATAACTGTCTAAGAAAGGAATACAATAAAGAATATTATTTGTTAGGATTTATTCTAATAGTGGATATAGCAGGATTGTAATTCAGTATATCCATTTATCGCTTGGATTACATTTTGATTTTTGAAATATGTTACTTTTTTTAAATATTTATATATTATTATGATAGAATTATCATCAAGTACAGTTTACAAACAAAAATTGTGTTTGAAAACTTAATTTTTTTGTATGCTAAGTTTCCCAGCTTAGTTTTTACTTATTTTATGTGGGTATAAAAAATCATTACGCCTGTCGTGGCGCAGAGTCACAAGCGTGCGACTGTAAACGCGACAGGTTGTGGGTTCGATTCCCACTCCAGGAAATGTTAGTATTTTCATTTTCTGGGTTTGGTAACAAAGCAAAGCGCGGCGTTGAGTTCCGCCACTCAACACGCAATGCCTCAATTCGGCGGAAAGTGCACGGACGGAAGAACGGAATTGTTGAAAGAGAATGCCTACCCTGCTATATGCGGGATACAGCGTGAAGTTAAAAAAAATTAAAAAAATAATAAATAAATAAAAAATCATTACACATATAACAAAAGTGAAATTTAACATTGCATTATAAATCAATAGTATAATTTAATATGACAGTATTTATGAAACAAAACCTATATTTGGAAACGCCTCTATGAACGCGAGTCATAACAATAATTTTATTTAAGTCTAGGCGATGACATGGCGAATCATTAATAACGTGCCTTTGTAAAGATTTTTTTTTTAATTTTAAAACACTATGTAATAATTCATTATAATTCTTTTCAAGTCACGATAAACAAAACTGAAACGTTACCAGCTACTCAATAATTCTTCTCTATAATTTCTTTTTATTAATTCCATCCTTCCCTTCGTCGCCGTCGCGAACTAAACGCATTAAAGCGTGAGGTCACGATAATACAATTATGTTTTAATTTATATACACCGAGTGGCACGCGAGCTTCACCAGAGGAGCTCAAATATCGAGTTAATAGTCGCAGGTTATTAATGTTTTCGATCTAAATTTCCAGCGGAAAATCTTGGAGGAAATGCTTTTGGAAAGATATTCAAATCAAAATAAATTAAAGAAGATAGATCAAGGACATTAATTAGATATTTATTTCGGTAGCAAAGGCCAAAGCGACTTTCGCTTAATCTTTATAGGCTCAAACTAGTGAAAATTGTAAATACTAGGTAAAACTTTCGTTATACATACAACAATATGCAAAAAAACAATAATTAAAACTGATTTTTTTTTCAACAAACTATCTATATATTTATTTGTGTTTACATAATATAAATATATAACTCAAGCAACATAGTGGAATATAGTAAAACAACAACAAAAATTAAATTAATGAATACCAATTTTAAAGACATTAATTAAATTTTATTGTTATGGGCCTCTGGTTGAACATCGCTGTCCTATACAAAGGTTTATCAAAGCGTGGATAAGCCAGCTTTTGCTAATTATCAAGATAAATACTGCTTTGACTACACCTTGTTTCGGGAACTACTTCTCATTAACGTGGTTGTTATTATTTGGTTTAAATTTATTAAGGTAAGATATACAACGTAATATTTAAGCGTTTATCTGTAATAAGATAACGTAAGAGCAAGGTTTCTTAGAAAATTAAGTAAGCCCGACAATATTATAATATATACATTATTGTTTGGTGATAGGAGGTTCGTCCTCCGTCTGGCTCGCGACCACTATCATGTCAAAGACGAACCGCCAAATATCTTGTGATGTGTTCCGGTTCGATGGCATGTAAGCCAGGTTTTCCCCTTTCCCACCCATTCTTTCCCAAAAATGTGGTGGTTCCGATAGCGGACTACCACATTATCCTCCCCTTCCGTCTCTATCCTCTAGGTTGGTAACGCATCTACAACATCTCTGGTGGTGTAGATGTTCATGGGCGAAGGTAACCACTTACCATCAGGTGGTCCTTCTGCTCGTTTGCCATCCGTTATCCATAAAAAAAAAAAAAATACATTATAACTACATAATTCTTTATATTAACATTTTTAAAAAGTTATTTGTATACTTAGTATAAGTTAGACTTCAATAATTAAAAAATTGTGGGAGTCGAACCCACGCTTTTTAGACATTGTCCATACCCTTTGATCACTTAACCGTACATACATCCAACTATGTTAAAATTCTTAGTTGGTTACAAAATTACCAAAAGCTTAAGTCCCACTACCTTATTTATTTAGTTCATGTGCTTTTTTAATAACATAATAACAAAATATTATATATTTTATGAAAACTACCTGTATGGGCTATAAATTACTGGGAAAATTGTATAGCGTTATGGATAATTTCGCAATAACAACTCTATAATAAAGAAAATAAATGCTCGAAGCACTTACTGACTAATGTAACTAATTTGCAACAGCTGTAAAAAATACTGAGCACTTTTATAATTAATTTTGTGTAAAAGAAGTAAAAATAATTTAAAATATATACATAAAAAAAATGTATAGATTTTATTGATAATTTTTTTTTAAAAGCAAAACGTTTTTTTTCATGGTAACAATTTTTACTTATTTATATATCAATGGAGATATAATATTTTGATAAATATGAATTAAATTGCTACGTTGGATTACGCGATTACGCCACGTCATTATTCGCCACAACATGCAATACTCAACGAATTGTTTTAACACTAAGTTCTCTTTGAAGTAAGTTTTCCCTGAAAGTGAACTCTAAAAACATGAAGCTGAAATCCTTAGCACAAGTTTAAATAATAATAATTTTATACAATGATACTATTTTGTAGATACAAACTTAATTTCGATTTTCATCTCGTTCATGTGACTTAGGACATCTAATATTCATATACACTTGTAATATTTACAGTATAAACGCAAAAAAAATGTAGTCCACTTTTACAATGACACTAAATAAAAAGAACAAATTAAAAAAAAAAACTCAACGCTGCACTTTGCCTTATTAGCCAGGAAATGAAAATACTAAATATTCTTTAATATTTTCATATCTATTATTTTTTATTATATCTACTTATTTTTTTATGTTTAGTGGGGGACGGAGATCTTAAAAGAGAACTGAGTGTCGTAATACTAGGTTCTCTGGTTCCCTCTGCCTACCCTGATATGTGCTGGATACAGCGTGAAGCTAAAAAAAGGTTTTATATTGTAGTTGCCTGCTATAATCTTGTGAGATTCGTCTCAAGGTAAACTTATTCAAAATATTAATAGATGATTTGAATATTTCATTCACTATTCACCCTAATAGTTCAGTGTCTATAAAATTAAAAGCGATCAAATTTATTACAAATCAAATTGTCCGGGGCAGGATCGTTTACGTTACACAACAAAGATCCCAAGACCCTATATATGGATGGCGAGGGGAATAATGTTATGGTTGCTTTTATAGTGAGACAGTGCAAGTTTAAGGCGTTGTGTGTTGGTACAAGTGTAAGGGTTTCCGAGTTTTGATTAAAAATATTTTGAAATCTATAACATGTAAATTAGTTATTTTATAATAAATATATTAACTAGAACTAATGGCCTGCGTTTGTTATAAATATTGCTTAAAATATGTTCTTCATATTTTCAATAATATCCAGAAACTAATAATTGAGATTGAACTAATAAGACCATATAAAAAATTATAATTGTCATGTATAAAAATAATAAAAATAATTCTTAGCTCTAAGAATTGGTCTTTCTTTTTGAAAAACTGCTATAAATATATAACCCGATATCAGCCAAAAGACAAATATTTTCGTAGTTGTCATGTTGTACGTATCATTGATAATATGACATTTGTTGGCATAAAAAATATATTCTCATGACTTTTAAATCTCAGTCAACTATTAAAAAAATAACCTAAATATGTACACATATAAGAGCTGCAATACACCAATATAGAATATATTTTACGAACGAATACTAACTAAAATATTTTTTTATATATTTGAAAACGCTCTAAGCTTTTGTCTTGCTGGAAACCAATACAGTTCTGTTAATATTTTCTAAGCAATTAGAACCCCATATCTGATTTAAGGTTATGGTCACATGGCGTGCTCGTAGGGTCACGTGGCTCCTATCTCTTTATTTAAATTGACATGCATTGGAATAAACTGTGCGAAATTATTCATATGTTACGAATGTTTTATGAATATTTTATAAGAAAAATTTGCAAGTAAAATGGAAATTATGTATACAAGGATTTGTTTGAAAATGTTTAAATTTTTAATTTTTTCATTGATTGTATGTTTTAATGGGCTGATGAATAAAAATTGAATGCTTTTTTTTACATATGATGCTCTAGCAAAATGATTATAGTTTTAAAATATCACTCACGTATATATTATTAATAAGAGGAAAAAAGGAAAAGAGCAGCTTTTGTGAAAAAACGTAATTTTCGTCTCTATTAAATCGTCCTTACTGAAAATATTCAAAAATAATTGTAAGTCTCAAAGTATTAACTTCCCACCGCTTCCTAAATCCATATAATTGTTGCCTAATAGTTTTATTGCGTCTAAATTCGCTAAACCCTAAAATGCAAGCTCGGATTAATTGCAGCCGTAACTAACGCAGCATGCACGCAGCGATATTTAACACCGCGGTCCACCCTCGGGAAGCTGCCCCTTTGTTATTTTTTTTGTATTAGCAACATTGATTTATGTGCCATATATTGAAGGTATCCATATTTTGTGTTATAATTGCTTAATTTTGCTAATAGTAGAGGTCATTTCACAACTCGGTTTTCTCTGTCTACTCTGCCATGTTGGAAAATGAATTAACCTGAAAAAAAGTTACATGAAAATTATGCTTGTATCTATAAAAAAAATAAGTAGTACCTACGCACGCCTTTCTGAGAAGAAAACGTAAGGGATCGAAAAGCTAAATCATAAAAGTAATTGTTAAACATAGAAAGGACTATAATATAATTTTTGATAATACAAAGTATCACAACCACACAAATAGGAAACGAAAAACATTATTAGAAAATGTATAATTTTGTTTTTGAACGCAGTGGGACTCAAACCTGCATCTCTTGAACGAGAAAGCGTGGATGGTTTCAAAGAAGCGCGTGTTCGAGTCTCGCCGTGTTCAATATTTTATACGTTATCAGTAATATAAGTATCAAAAAATGGAAATATACATTTGTGTTTAATGCAACCTATGTGAATATAAAAAAAATATTACAAGTTAACTGCTAAAGAAATTAAAACATAAAAATAATAAATCAAAAAACATACAAACATACATAATTCGCAAGACATTTCTCTTTGTACGTAAGTAATATAGAGGCCCATTTTCGCCATATCAAATTACAAAGCACTTGTAAACAGTGTGAATGTCGCGGCTAAATTATGATTCGCATCAACTGTAAGTTGTAACGCGTTACACATTGCATGAGCTAAGTGAGTGACGGATAAGCACCGGCTTTACTCTGGAAACACTTTTAGTGTAACTAACGATTAAAAATATATACTTATGTATGGATATATATGATACTTAGTAAAGACTATCTAGTTATTTTTTGTTTTTTGTATGTCTCGTATATGTACTATAATTATTTAAGTCTTCCAACCAGTGATGGTTTAGCCCCTTTTATAGACATTATGGCGGAAATTAACGCCGCACTTTATCGTAAGGGTATCAAGAACACAATCATCGTGAATACAGTTAGATCATGTCCGAATACACCACGTTTTTGATCTAATTTTTAAAAAAATATGTCTAGTTTATAAAAACTGTGCTTGTTTATGATATATATTTAATATATTTAAAATATAGATGTTTCCTGTTCTACATAAAAGGAACGTAGGACGTTTTGTCACACAATGACTTTATATGGGCGCAACATGGAAAGCATTATTTGCTAACAGCGTGGAAAGCTCTGAAGTGATATATATTAGTATCTAAGTACTTACGTGTAAATAAATATTTAATATAAGAAACATTTTAAGGAAAGCATAGTTTTCTGATTTATTTTATTTTCATGTAAATCCTTACCTTTGGACTACAAGGCAAACAGAAACTATTATAAGCAAGTATTTGCTCTCACCTTCCTTTATATTTTTGAAACATTGCGTGATGTGAAATCTGGTAAATGTCATATAAACCTTTTCACGTGGAGATGGAACCCACATCCATAATTTGTTTTTTTTTTTAGGTTCATTCACTGTATGCCGCATTTAGCGATGTAGGCAGAGGGAACCTGAGAACCTAGTATTAAGACACTCCGTTATCTTTCAACAATTCCGTTCCCCACTTATATATCATAGAATCAGTTACATTACCTCATTTATTATTAAAAAGAAATTTTAAATAAATATATTACTTACACACACTGCCGTGTGTTTCAAAATCACTATAGTGTACAGTAGAAGCGACATTACATAGAAGTAAATTGTTACAAACGTTGCTTGTAATTATTTTACGATCTCTGAGTTCCCATAATTTTTTTATTTTTTATTTAATTTTCATTATTTATACAACAATAATCCAATTTGTTTTATAAGTATAGATAAGGAAAGCCTTTCTAAATTTCTTGTAATGAATGTTTTCTTTATAGAATTAAATGAATATATCAAAGAATAACGTAATAATATAATTATTAGGCGCAGCTCTAATGATCCCCTACACCTGCAATATTTCGCTAAAGCCGATATTAATCATTTAAATCCAACGTTCACCATTTATAAACCTTGCTATTACGGGACCCTCATAATAAATATATTAAAACAAAATAGCGTATGGCATTGGATATTATAAATTGAGGAACAAATAATTTTCGTTACAGTTTGTATTGAATTAAAATAATTAATTTATCACTGTCACGATGGACGTGACAGCATATGACCACAGCTTGGTCAGAGACGTAGCTCTGTATATTGTCTCTATATATTTATTATATATTGTCTTTTTAGATGCTCGACTGAAATACTTGGCAAGCATTTTACTAATGCATGTCGTATTATCATTTACATTCTCTCTGCTACTTCGATAATTGTAGGAAATGTGAGATTTTAATTTCACACACTGACCCTAGCTAGAGGTAAAACGGTCAAACGATGACCTTACTATTGATTAAACTTTTGCCAATGCGCCGTTATAATTAAGTTATCTATTATAATCTATCTAGGTCCTTAATATTTACATCACGTCAATCTTCAAAATCACTTACGCGCATTGCAGGGTGGGCATAGGGAACCTAGAGCCAGGACATTGGGTTTTCTGCTTTTCACCTGAATTCAAATACATTACGCGAAGAGTGACAGAATTTAACATTCATTACAAATAAAACAAAAAAAAACAGTATAGATTAATAAATATGAAATACCCACAGATTGATAGGCAGAAATTTAGAATTCACAATATCATGGAACCTTATTTAATGCCGCAATAAAAATGATTTTTTACAACGAAGCCATTTTTTCCGATGGACGTTTGAATTATTGTTTGAGCAATATTAATAGATGCGCAGTAAAAAAAATATTTATATAGACAGCATTCAGGAAATATAGGAAATATTGTTGAATAATAAACATTTTGACGTCTATAAACGAGTTTCTCTTTTTATATTTGACTAGAATATTTTATTTTAACAAGCAATCTTGAATTCTGGCGGAAAGCGGCTAACGGAGGATCTTGACACTAAGTTCTAAGTGACTTCCCTCTTATGCGGGATAAAGAGTGATGCTAAAATTGTTTTACTATAGGAAAAAATGTTGAGAGTAATGTATTTTTATATGTAGTAATTGTATTTTGCCCCTAATGTGCGACACTTTACAGATCCCCTTAGAGCAGATGTTTTTCCGGTCTTGTTAGACAGGTAGTGCCCTTTCCGCTACACAACATGTAATGTCTCTAAAAACGGGTGAAAGCGAAATGGGGTGATGTAGGCATGTTCCAGTTTAATATGTACCTAATGATTTCGTAAAAATAATTAATGATTAGGTAAAACAAGCACAAACAAAAAATAAAAAAAAATGATTTTATAATACTTTTCCTTTTTTCTTCTTATTACAATACGTTTATAAAGATATTTTAATCATAAAGGATTACACACTAAGTCTTTAAAGCAAATTTAATTCGGCTAGTTAAGAGAAAAATTGCTGAGTAAAAGTATTTTATGAAAGTTAAACGAGGCGTGAACTCATTGCATTAAGTAGAGAGGGCTTCACCGACACTTAATTAAGAATTCCCCCCATTCACCCCTCAGTCACAACAAAAGATTCTATTCGCATGATATCGTTGTCTTCATTAAAATTAATTTAATTTTTTAATGTTCATACAAGGCGTCTGAAGGCGGATCACGTCCGCTTCATTTATTATAGCAGTATTAATTTTAATATCGTCGTTTAATGTTTTTTTTTTTGTATGGATACCGGATGGCAAACGAGCAGAAGGACCGCCTGATGGTAAGTGGTTACCTTCGCCCATGAACATCTACAACACAAGAGATGTACTAGATGCGTTGCCAACCTAGAGGATACAGATGGAAAGGGAGGATAATGTAGTAGTCCGCTATCGGAACCACCACATTTTGGGGAAAGGATGGCTGGGAAAGGGGAAAACCTGGCTTACATGCCATCGAACCGGAACACATCATAAGATATTTGGCGGATCGTCTTTGACATGATAGTGGTCGCGAGCCAGACGGAGGACGAACCTCCTACCACCAAACAAAATGTGAATAAATGTGGAAAAAATTTGATATTGTCATAATTTCCTCGTTATTATTTAATACTAAATGTTTTTTTTTCCCCACTTCTTCAGTCTACTATCAGACTGCCCCCGCAATTTGGTACGGGCGATGGAATGATTAAGTTTATCGAAAGTTTTAAGTAGTTAATACTAAATGTTAAAAATGGGAAATATTACTAGCTAATTTATTTTAATGCCATCATACATCAAATTCACTTTAAATATAATGGGTGTCCCAAAATTAAGGCAAGATTTGACTTTGCCGCCATTTGCTATTATATTCATCATTCATTCGCTATTAAAAGACTAAAATGGCATTTTCTATTTAATTCAAATCTTGCGTTAATTTTGGGACACCCTATATGTATTAACAAAATATATTAACAGATGTATACATATTAATTAATAATCACACAAAAATATATAAATCTATTCTACTTTTAATTCTCTAAATTATTTTATTGTACCATTGCGTTTACACATGACAAAAAATTGTACATATTGAAAGGGTTAACCGAACTAAAAAAATACAACATTGTTTCGTGTCCACCCATAACAATGCAAACAATACATCCAGATGACAGAAACGTACCAATTCTATTGGAAAATCCATTCGGGATCCAGCCGTGCTCAAAAATTATGACATCAGCAACAAATTATTGAAGCGGGGAATCGAAATTGTGTCCTTTCAACGCTGAACTGCACACATAAAGTAATACACTGTTTAGTCGCAACAACATTGAATGTTTGTGAAAGTATCGATTATAAACACCATCTAAGCGGAGGTGATTTAATTTATTATATTTGCATAGAGAGCTACGGTTATAATGGTTAAGGTTTTAAGTTTAGCTAGAAGATAAAAATAAATGCTACTTTGAAATAATATACAAAGCAAATAATAATGATGCAGAATTGGTAATTTATATTAAAACCTATACAAAACAAGAAAAATAATAAAATAAACTCAGTGCTCAGTTTAAAAGAACGTATAAAATTTTATTTTAGTATATTTTGAATTACATCAGATACATAGAAGCCTACAATTTTTAATTATTGCTAGATTCTTAAAATATTTTATATCACATTTCATTCGATTACGAGAAATTATAGTCATTAAACACAGAACATAAAAATAAGCATCGTGTTGAGAAGCTAATTAGAGAAACCAAAGAGAAAACAAAAACTTAAAACTATGCCTATTCGTAAATATGAGTAGAAGCTTTCACCAGTTTTGTATAGGCTTCGTTACGCGCAACATAATGAAATTTATTTGGCATCACCGCTCGTAAAGCATATAGTTTATGCGTCGTCGGGCTTATTATGAAAATGAGATCTTTCGGCTTCCACCCAATAAAATGTTAAAATGACGTTTATTCCTCCTCATCGAATGCAATTCTGTTCTTGGATTTGATTATTTTAATGCCACAGACGGCTGTGGCGAATCCCATGACATTCAATTATAATAATGAACTGACGAACTTTTCTGTTTTATGAGACAGTTGCATGCCATAGCTTTTTTTACTGCTTAAATGATAATTAACAAAAGGTGAAGTACCTACTTATACAAAGTTATTTCTTTTATTGAATCACGTTCATGGTCACACCTTTCGAAATGTAAATAGAAATATATATATATATATATATATATATATATATATATATATATATATATATATATATAGTAAATGTTATCAATATTTTAGTTACGCTGTTATAGTTTAGTTAATCAATCGTGACAGAAAGTCTGAATTTTCTTTAAAATTTAATCGTATCGCACACATACGTAAGTGAGAATGTTGCTCTTGGACTAAAATCTGTCTTACTGAAATGTTTACATTTTTAGAACACGTAATATGAATATTTAATGTAATATATTTTTCAGCTGAGGTTATACAAAATACTGTAAGACCACATAGACACTAAATTTTAAATATATTCCGATCATATTGTTCTCCACAAACGAATTTATCCTTATATAATATAATTATCTTAGGAAGAAATTAAGAAAATTTAATTTATAGCGGAATAGCCGCAAACACATGGATATAAATACATGTATGAATATTCAATAAATATCTATACTTTGTAAGACTTTGAAATAAGTAATTTTAATATGAATTTATGTATGTTCCGAGTCGCGACGGAGAATCTACAGTTCTGTTTCTCCTTACTTTGCATCATTATAGTTGCAAATTTCTTAATCGCGTTTGCAACATCAAAACTAATTTGCATTGCAAAGTGAGTATGTATCAGTAATATTATATTGGTTATGTACATTGATAAGAACATTAGCAACGTAAATTACAGGGATGCGCTCTATTAACCGACAAGACTATTAATCTTTCACTGGTTCACCATCTATGTCTTAATTTTAACTGACTAAGGCATTAGCATTCCTTGCATATATTTGAATTTTCACAGGTTAATGCCCTAACATTCTGTTTTTACGTCATAGTTGAGATTGGAGAATGAAGATATTGCGACATGTTGGGTGGACTAAACTGTGAGAGGTAAAGCTAGGTATTAAATTAATTAAATTTTCAATTATCTCTGCTACCTCAGAAATAGTTTTAATCACAATAACTTAGTTCAGCTGAAAGCTCAAAGTAGTAAATATTAACAAAATATTGGTCTGAAGAATTAAAAACAAAAATCTACCACAATATGCAGGTGTTTCTTTAAAAATCCACAATTTTAGGGTGCATCATAAATCAGTATAACGGGCGTGCTTTCCGTAAGGTGTCCGTAGTATTAAGCCACCGTAATATTTTCTCACTTACGACAGAATTTTCTGTCTTCTTATTTATGTTGAGCCGAGTTTTCTTGCAAGCTGTCGTCTCAATCTGTGGAACAGGAAATTAAAGCTTAGTTCACGAAGTGTGAAAATGTATGTTGAAAAATATATAGTGTAAGTAAACATTGCTCAGTGCACATTGACACGAACATAGGATATACTGGAGAGACGCATAGAATAAAGAAAAACATTTGATATAACATTCTAAGCATTCTGTAACCAAAAAGAAAATAAAAAAATATTTTAAATAAATGAAAGTAAATAGGCAATATTATAAACGTTATTACATATTGTTAGATCTGTTATATATCTTACATACTTACATATATGGGCTACCATAATACAGAAATATTTTTTCAAACACAATAACTTTCGAACAACTAACTAAATATATTTCCATTTCCCACAAGTTTTTCTTGTCTATTTAAAGTACCACAAAGTTTTTATGGGTAAGTCCGGACTCCTTTGCCGGTCTTTGTTCGAACTCATTCAAAATCAATCGCGGCCATTTTGTTAGGAGATGGCCCCAGACAAGATTTCCGAGAGAATTCTTAATTAAGCTGGCTGAGTCTTTTCAACTTAATGGAGGCGCCCAAATCCTTAGACGCAAAGTAAATTCGGCCCGACATAGAATCACGACATTGGAAGCATCGGGATTATCACTTGAACAAAGATTTCAAATTAGGGAGGGGAAATGAAATCTTTCGTTTTATTACGGAATATTATTACTGTATATTAGGATGCTTGTGAACATTTATTTTTAATTTTAATATTTTTAATAATTTCTTATCCTGCCCTTTTGGCTAAGGTTCCTTTCATGTAATAGATTTCTCTTGTAACATCTAATTATGATAATATCTATTAATGTTTTTTTATAACAGTCCATGTATTTTAGCTGCTTCTTGACTCAATACTTTTTACTATGCTGACGCAAAATATAAAAAAGTCAAAGTCCATATTATGTTTTCTCTATAGTTCCTGAAAGTTATTGCTATTAAGAATTATTTGTAGTTCAATTCTTTAATAGTATTAAATAAGGAAGCATTCACCATACCGTTTCATTTCCGCCAATCTACAATCAGGACCCTCTATACACTTCGTAATAGTTTATTTGCTTATAAATATATTAAGCTAGAACAAAGCAAATGGGTGTTGTGAATATTACTATACCTAACTTTTCCTATTAGACATCACATAATTTAAAATATATACTTCATAGTTTAGTAGTTATAAAAGCTTCACCCTCGTCCGTTTCATTAATGAATGTTTAATTACACTTTGTTCCGCTAATATTGGTCTTTTGTTGCACGTTACGTATCTATTTAAATTTCTGTTTGTTTTGTATGCTTATTTGAAAATTAACATGAAGTCATTAAGAGATTAATTAAAAATGATAAATGGCTGTTGTTAATTTAGTTACTAACAGTTAAGACAATTTAAACTTGTGATAACTGTTATGTTCGCTACACCAATTGAAATGTTCCTTATGGTGCTGGGAAAATTAATACATCTACTAGTACAGTAAGAGTAGTTCTAGGACATGTTATTGTATGTTATATGAGTCATACCTTCAATTTTTTAGTAACGCCAATATTTGTCATATGTAAAACAGTTTTAATATGACTGTTATATGGTCACCTAGATTATGGATTCGTAATAGTGTGAATACGAACAAATATTCTTATAATTATTATATTTTTAGTTCTTACTAATTTATAGTACTTTGCTCGCAGACGATTTAGTAAAATGTAGCATAAAGCTTAATACTGGTTTAGTAATTTCTGTGATTGTAACTACAACTTACAAATATTAAAAAGAATATGAAGAAAGCCTCATGTATTTTTTTTATTGTGCAGGTCAATTTGTTTAATTGTAAGCGACTCCTACTGCAGACGTCTGCGTGCATTGTGTGGGGACTTTTCCATTTACGAGAGGTATTTTATCAGATAACTACCAGGTATTAATTTATCAAATAAAGTTCAATTTGAAATTTATATTTGTTAGCTGATTTGATGATTGTTTATAAATTTTTAACCAATTTTTAATAAAGAAGAGGTTTTTCAACTGTATTCTGTTATGTGTTACATCATAACTTTTACTGGGTGAACCAATTTTGATGAATCTTATTTTATATGATAGCTAGTGCTACGGTGCTAGTGCTATGATGGGAACATTTAAATTTAATTAAGATCTCACGAGTTGTTTTTGAGTTATTCGTAATAATTTTACTTTTTAATGAATTTTCTATTAAGTCGGTTTTCTTTTTTGTTAAAACTTCAATAATATAGAAATAATAAGTTACTTTCAATTGTTTCAGAATCTTCACGTAGTTTTATAAATGTAAAATAAATTTCAAACGTGATACCATTAAGTATTAATACAGCAATGCCATACATTACTACTGGCTTGTATGTAATTTCAGTGTGCATACATATATCCTCATAGTCAGAGCACTCGTATTTCTGTCGCCGATACATCCTCATACATCACGTTGCGCGTGCTCTGTAGCTTATCTTAAGATTGCACTACGTCGATACCTACATACATACCTCATGTAATATAAAACAAAATATGCTGATATATTACTTAATTTCCAATATATATTAATTTCTACATTTTGCAATGCAGGCAGAGAGAACCTGTAGTGTTAAGACACTTCGTTTTCCTCTTTTCATCCATTATTACTTCTCAGTGTCTTGTTTTGTGTAATCATACTAAAAAATATATATATTTTCAAATTAAGCCTTGCCTAGTTACCACAGCGTGTATAACTAGGCAAGTCCTACTGACATTGCGCCCCGATGGCGTCATTATTTATAGTTATTATGTAATTTTTGCGACAGATTATTGGTTCGATTCCCACTCCAGAAAAAGGAATTTTTCATTTCCTAGGTTCGGTAACAAGGAAAAAGCGCAGCGTTGATTTCCGCCACTCAGCATGCAATGACTCAATACGGCGGAAAGTGGGGAACGGATTATCCTAACACTAGGTTCTCTGGTCTCCCTCTGCCTACCCTGCTATATGCGAGATACAGTGTAAAGTTAAAAAAAAAAACTAATAAAATTATATTAATAACTATTTAAATATCCTTTCTTTAGTTTAACAATATATTATAGACATTTTTTTAAAAGAAAATATAAGTCAAAGGTGTGTCAAGAAAACCATTCAAACAATAGAGCTCGATTACAATACAACACTTTAGTATACTAAAAGCTTTGCCCTTATAAAGCAACAATTCATTTGTGTCTTTTAACAGGTGTGCCGGATGGTCCTTTAATTATGTCTAAATTGTCATTTCCTTTACAAATGGTATTTGGATTCGGTGCTGTATGGAATAAAATAAATACTGCTTAATACATGTGTGCTTTGATCTGTAGCTTTAATTGTAAGGATAATTAAGTTGTTTTCATAGACATATACGATTTTGATAATGTGTTGCTCGAGTATTAGATGTCTATTTTTAATTTATTCATTTTCTCGCGACCACTATCATGTCAAAGACGAACCGCCAAATATCTTATGATGTGTTCCGGTTCGATGGCATGTAAGCCAGGTTTTCCCATTCCCAAATCTACATTTTGGGGAAAGGATGGGTGCATCCTTTCCCCAAAATGTGGTGGTTCCGAAAACGGAATACTACATTGTCCTCCTCTTCCATCTGTATCCTCTAGGTTGGCAACGCATCTACAACATCTCTGGTGTTGTAGATGTTCATGGGCGAAAGTATCCACTTACCATCAGGTGGTCCTTCTGCTCGTTTGCCATCCGTTATCCATAAAAAAAAAAAAAAATATCAATACTTGTAAGTCAAACAAATAATACTCATAAGTTATGTAAAAAAAGACTCAAGTAAATTCTCAATCAATTCCAATTAAGCATATTTTTAATATGCTTAGACATATAATTTAAAACTTTTGAAATACAACTCGTTTTCTCTGGAAAATTGAGAACGGAGCTATTTGTCTATGCGCAACATTAAAGAATATCCAAAAATTTTATCACATAGAAAGTTTTGTGCTGTATAATATTGCTGTAACTCACTAGCCAATCTTTTAGTAACGAATGGACAATTCTGAGATGGACTAATTGGGTACCTAAATTAAATATTAATAACAAAAAAATTATTAACATTATTATTTAAATAACTCTATATTTACAATAATAAAAGAAAAACTACCTATTCAAAAACCACACATCGTTAAGAAAATTAATTGTAACAACATTTTAACTTAGTTAAGTATGTATCCATCCTAGACAAAGTACTTTCACGATTTATCACTACCGTCCATTTCATTGTTTTCTCGGCCACAACTTAACGAGTAAACCCTTCGCAGATAGTTATAATGATTGACTGGTTATTTGTCTTAACTCAAGTTACTTTAAAGTTAAACCGATATAAACCGATACAAATGTGCGGTTGACACTGCTAAATTGCCTCTCTTAGTTTAAATAATGCTTGAATCTTCAAGCCTGTTCCCACAGAACTATGTAAATAATGCGGTGGAATATATTGAAAGAGTTATATTGTAATACAAGTTTAAAAATAAATGTGTTAAGCAAATGTTTGTGGTCAAGTGAAGAGGGGACTAAAAGGACATTTAATATTGGTTTTGCACAGTTCCATATTTATTTATTTAATTTTTATTTCTAATTTTTGAAAATAACTTTGTATGTTTATATGTATAAGTTATGTAAAATCACTGAACGAACCAAAAATTTGCACCACTACAAGTCTCAAATTATTTTTTTGCTTACAACAAAGGTAAGATTTTGAAATTGAATTTTATATCAGTTAACCCAATGTATTTGAACTGAAACTTTTCATAGAAAATTGAGTAGGTTTCTATTGTAAAAAATGTAACTCAATTGTGCCATTTTAAGCATCTTTTGTATGTAAAGCAGCAATTAGAATAAATAAGAAAAATCTAACAATATTTAGCTTTGCCAGACGTATTGGATTTTCAAGCTCAGTAAATAGTCAAAGAAAAAACTTGGATCTCTTTTTTATGAAAATAATACCCAGGAATATGAAATTTGGATATATGTAGGTATATTAAATTAATAAAGTATATATTACATTCCACCATGAGGCAGACATGCATTTTTTTAATGACTTACACGTTGTTAAAGCAACCCGTATTTTACGCGTTAACGGAACTACTAATCGTTACCAATCTGTCGCCTCACATTCTTTCGTTAAACCGAAATAGAACTCATGACTTTCACATAGTCAGTTATAAAGAGTACCTATATCTTATAAAAACTAATCTACAATTTGTTATTTTTAGTTTTTTTTTTTTTAACTTCACGCTGTATCCCGCATATAGCAGGGTAGGCAGAGGCAACCTGAGAACCTTTATTAGTTATTTATATTTATTAGTTATTTATAACTTTATATGAAATAGGTATTAGTAACTGTCGCAGGAAGAGTTAATTAAAAATTAAATAGTGGAAACACACTAATTGTAACAGTCTTTGAATACCGCAAATTTGTCAATAAACTACATAGATAAGGACCGTAAATTAAATAAATTTACAAACAGTGTTCTTAAAAAAATACCTTAAAAATAAATTTAAATCATTTATATATATAATTAAGATGTCTCCTTTGTCTTCTATCTATTTACAAAATAGAACCAGGCATTGAATCGATGCAGACATCGGTTTACGCTATAAGTCATAAACTATACCTGTAGGTCTTACTATAGTCAGACTACTTTATCAAGTAGGAAATACTAGTAGCCCCGTTAACTTGTAAAATATGCAGTCTCTTAGTAGACAGCGTGTATGTCACTTTATACGAGTACAAAAGTGTATGTCGACACATGGTGGAGTGTGTAATATTAGTTTTATTAATTGGATGTCTTTTTAATATATAAAAAATATGGTCTGTCTGCATTTCTTCGTCATAGAAAGCTTAGCTATGCAAATTTCATCTGCAATTTTTTTGTGAAAAGATTTTTTAAAAGTATTTTTAAAGTGTTAATACACACTTAGGAAACGAAAACTTTCTTCTAAACATATAAGTCTAATGCTATTTCTTTACGTATTATAATATGAACTAAAAAATGTTTTCCTTTATCTATTAATATATAGATATAAATTGTGCGGCGTTGAGTTCCGCCACTCAGCACGCAATGCCTTAATTCGACGGAAAGTGGGGAACGGAGTATCTTAACACTGCTATATACGGGATACATCGTGAAGCTAAGTAAGTATAAATTGTGAATAGTACATTTCTATATTTTCATAAAGAACAATATCTTTGCTAATACAAAAGAAAAATTTAAACTTATTACATTTCTCTTTTTACGTTGCCAAGCTTAAAATATGTTCAAAGAAATAAGTTTATAAGAAAATCGACGAACTCGAGAGTCTATATAGTTTTCTGTGGTTTACTTTGCCTTTTATATTTCAGCGGGAACGAATTACTTCTCTGGAAGAATAAACTTTAAAGTTAAAAATACGAATTGAGTTCCGAAACTTTTGAAGTTTGAACATTGTTCGTCATAGGAATTGTTCTTCACTTCTCTTTGGATTGTTTTGGAACTAATAAAAAAGTCGCCTGTCGTGGCGCAGAGGCACAAGCGTGCGACTGTAACGCGACAGGTTGAGGGTTCGATTCCCACTCCAGGAAATGTAAAATTTTGTATTTTCATTTCTGGGGGTTGGTTACAAGGCAAAGCGCGGCGTTGAGTTCCGCCACTCAACACACAATGCCTCAATTCGACGGAAAGTGGGGAATGGAATTGAAAGAGAATGGAGTGTCTTAACACTAGGTTACAGCGTGAACTTAAAAAACAAAAAAAAAGTTAATTTTATTATAAAAACATATAATATGCAATAAAACTAGCATTAATTAAGATGACCAGTAAAATGAACATAAACGTGTTACCTTATTTAAAGTGAAATTGCAATTATCGAATACCAAACAATATATTATTGTGGACTGAAAGCGTCGCGACCACACGATTGCTCACCAAAATAGCATATTTCACGCGTTAAATGATATATAATAAGTGAATTTATTAAGTTATAAAAATGATCCCTCTCGATTGCAACTAGAGGGTAAATGGTCTGTAAATATCAATTACGCGGCTCATATTGGGAAATTTTCGAGCCAGACGGTAATTGCCTAGCCGGACACTATCCATGTCCCTGATTGCATTGGCGATATAGCTAATTTACTTTTATATGCAATATTAGGGGGAATGTTATCATCAGAATAAGTGATACTGCACTCGCTTTACTATTTTGTGTCTCTTTCTTTCTACGTAATACGTACAATAAATTTTAAAGTTATGTTTTCCTATAAAATATAGCTGCCGTTCATTTTTCTAAAAACAAATATTCCTTAGAAATTCCGTGCAAGTCTTGATTATGTAAATTGCTTTAATTTCAATGAAAAAGCATGTAGAAGTGAGAAAATATTTAAATTTATATCGACAGCTTACTACGTGACAGTTTACTTAATGGCTTTTTTGTAACAACGTACTGAGAGTTTGTATTTGAAATATTAGAAATAATGCATAAGAATATAAATATACTTTAATTATAATATGGTTTTTTTAAATAATTTGACACTACCGACGCTACGTTTCAAAGGAGTTCTTATAAGGTTTACCCAAATGTGTCTAATAAAACGTAAAGACTTTATGGATTTAAATGAACCTTTTTTGTAGTATAGCTATATAATCTTAGTAAGCCAGCTGAAATTTGCACGCTTGCACTATTGGTTTACAACTATAATATGTGATGTCAAAACGATAACATATATTACCTTTTTCTTATGATATTGGAGAAAACTATAAATATCTGCAGAACAGCATTTGGCAAAGGAACACACTTACAGACTTCAGTTTGTGCTATGATGGTGTAAGTATGGTGTAGATAAATGATACAACTATAAATACTTTTATATATATATTGATGAATGAAGCTATCGTGGCGCAGTGGAACAGCGTCTGTAAATGCGATTAATTGTGAGTTCTATTACCATTCGGGAGAAAGAGTATATTTATTTTTTAACTTCACGCTGTATCCCGCATATAGCAGGGAAGGCAGAGGGAACGTGAGAACCTAGTGTTAAGACGCTCCGTTCTCTTACAACAATTCCGTTCCCCACTTTCCGCCAAATTGAGGCATTGCGTGTTGAGTGGCGGAACTCAACGCCGCGCTTTGCCTTGTTACCAAACCCAGAAAATGAAAATACTAATTTCCTGAAATGAGAATCGAACCCACAACCTGTCGCGTTTACAGTCGCACGCTTGTGCCTCTGCGCCACGACAGGCGTTTAAATTATTTTCGTTTCATTAAACACGCAATTGTCTTGAATTCGGGCGAAAAATTGCCAATGGCATTTCTTGACACTAGGGTCTTTCTGACTACCATGCTATGTGGTAGAATACGTGAGCTACTTTAAATACATAATCACTTACTTAAAAAAAACAGTTTCAAATAATAATAAATTCAGTATATAAAAATTCTTAATAACAACTCCAATATACAAAACAATAAACGCATACTTACATGCTAATACAACGTTATTAAACGAACAAACGAATACGTTTGTTCGTTTAAAAAAAGCTTTCTTTTTCCTTCTTTGTACAATTTTCGATTTATTTTTGCCATTATACAGGAAACTTGGCCCCTTGAGGCACGCGTCGCCAGCTTGACATGCATTGTACTTGTGATTAATGACACTTGTAACAACGCAATTTTCCAAGTATAATAAGTATACCTATAGCCATATAGATTATTAAAAACGTCAGTGTGTCATGTCGATTGCTACTAACACGTGAAAGGTTTTTATAGAAGTTGTGTTTTATGTTTAGTCGATATTTATGTACAGTAACATGTTAGTTGAATAGTTTTAAAGTTTATATAAGTTAATTCTAGAGAATTGCAAGGTATATCTAGATCTATTTATCAAACACTGCCGTAATATATCTATATATATATATATATATATTAATTATATATTATATAATTATAGTGAATAAGATTTAACTATCATTAAATACTATATGAAAAATATCATTAGGTTAACCGACTTCAAAATTAAGGAAGTTATCTTACTGACTAAGTTATTGGACTGTATTTATTTATGTGTTAAACTGGGAAAAGTTTTTACTGGGTGAACAATTTTTAATTTAGTTTTTTAAATTAGTTTTTGAGTTATTCGTAACAATGTTTGTTTTGTAATAGATATTCTGCAGTACTATAAAGACAGATCGATGTAACAACACCATATATACCGAGCCTTAATAATCTTTCGTTGAATTAGGCCTTACGAGGCCTACTTACCCAAATACGATGTTTGGTCAACGACAAAGATAAATGAGCCGATACTAATTATTTATTTAACGGTCGTTTGTTTACTTTTAGTACTGTAGATAATAGGTTTACTATTTTGGAGTATTATAATAGGATATGATATACTGTTCAGACGCCTATTAATCGATTTTAAATAGGAATACATAGCTTTAATTCTACCGTACGTTTTTTTATGGTAAAAGCAATTATTGGTAGACCTCGTTTAGTGTATTTGAAATACAACGTAGGATATGTAAATAGAATTTTGAAATTTAAACAAAAAAATGCTTTATGCTTTATAATTTGCAATAGTCTTTATCATCGTATTAGGACGAAAAGCAGTAAAGTGAATGTCTTGTCAAGGAACATTAATATCTGCCTACTCTGCTATGCGAAAAAAATGTGTCTGCTTTTTAAATATAAAATTCAATTATCATAATTTTATTAATATCAGAAAGACTTGCTTAGTATAAAATGATTACTAACTATTGTCATCTAGTTAAAACTGATACTTAAGTTAGGTTAGTTTTTTATCGGAGATCATTTCATAAATCGGATTTTAAATACCTATCATTTTGTTTTTCGTCTGTGAATGTTATGACCCTTTATTATTTTCATTTCTATTTGCCTCACTTTCGACTATATATAAAACTAAATGCGAACTGAAGTGTTTTATATATACAAATTTACAAAAAATACAAATATATATAAATATAGAGAAATAAAAATACAAATATATATAAATATAGAGAATTGTTATAATATTCTTTGCCTAGCTTGTAAAATATTCATAAATGTTAAACGATTTGCTACAAAAGCAACAATTTACGTCCATATACGAGCATATGCCTAGTTGGCATCAAAGCAAAGATAATGGAGACAAAACAAGCCGACTAATGCACCATATTCGGTTTCAGGACCAACACGCTAGTCTCATATTACACATGTGGCCGAAGATCATCAATACATGTTTGTATAGCTGTGTTAGGAACACTGATATGCTTAAAATTTCCCATAGTTCATATTGTCATTTTTTTTAAATGTGATGCTATTGATATAATCATACGGTTATCGTTTTGATACAAAATTTATTTTATAGTAAATGTACTTATTTTTTATATAGGTTTTGTGTCTTATATAGACGAGATGTCTTATATAGACACAAAATCTAAGATTCAAGAGCGACATATAAATATTGTGTATGTTATGTGTGTGCTTGTATATGAGTGGAATTTGAACTCATAGCCATCGAGCTCCCTATGAAATATCCTAACTACACCACAACGGTGATATGTAAACTTCACGTAAAATTAATTTCTTTAAAGTTATAAATATTAATATACACCTAGTTTTGTTTTTAATAAAGTTATGCAAATTATTATAAATTATAATATATAATTTAATTAAATACATAAAAAAGACTATTTTCGTATGTAAACAAGATTTATTAGGATTATTAAGATTTATTAATCATTAAGATAACATTTAATGGGAGTTTTATTTAAGTTAAAATCTACAGATATCTATTTAAAGCACTAAAGTATGAATATATTTATATGAATATTTTTAAAAGGTTCAAAAACATCGTAATATATGGCAGGCGTACATTATAATCACCAATATTACAGGTGTCGTTGTAAAATATACAAGTTTTATATTCCATAATTCAGGATCGCCTGATGCAATACTAGATCGCGTGACTCGGTAACAGCCCTACGGAAGTCGGAAACGTTATCGTTAGCCATTCTTGGAAAGTCTTTAAAAATTCTTCTTTCTTATTATCTTTATTTAAATTTTGTTGGTGGAAAATTATGCTGTTAGGTAAATATATTTTATTATGTGCAGACGCTATAATATCACCAATATTATAAATATGTAATTATAAAGTGAACATTTATCCTTTGAAATGAATACATATTAAAGGATCAAGACAAATTATGAGGTAGTTTCACGCGTCACCCGCACATCTGAGTTGTCATACTGATCCGAGTGTTGACAAGACACTTCTTTCGCCGCTTAAATCGGTGAAATGAAAATATTTTAGTTTAAATATAATTATTTCTCCTAAAGGGAATCGAACCCATAACCAAATGTTCGTTTACAGCCATATATCCTATGCCTCGACGGTCTCAAATATAGGCATTATATCAAATTAGCCATAAAGGAAAATAATCTTGTAATTACAATCAAATATTTGTGTGACTTCATTATATAAATATATTTATTAAAATGATTCTTAAATAAAAATTTTTCTTCAAAGTATAGATAAAAATTATTTTTATTGCCTAATGTAGGTAATATGTAGAAAATATTCTGACAAATGGTTTTTAGGCCCCATCCTGACTGTAAGATAACTCGCTATTGCACAAAAGCCTTGCATCTACATAATCGATGGCTTATTGGCATTCCCCCTTTACTTCTAAATTGCAAATTTTCCGCACGATTTCCCTTCACAGAATAAATTTACAACTCGCGAACTGAAACGCAAATAGTTCCGTTTATATCGCTCGCGATGCTTGCGTTTTCTACAACTTATGTATGAAAGTTCAGTTTTCCTTATGCAGACCCGGAATTATTTATTGAATTTTTCTTTGATATTTTTTCATCTAACCCTATTGTGGGGTAATATAAAGTAGAGAAATTACTTTTCTGCTACATTTACCACGTTTCATCTTTGAATGAAATAGTTAGCTCATGTAGGCATAAAAGAATTTAAAATTTAGATTTTCGCATGTGTAGGATTAACAAGAGATAATCTAGTGTTAAGAAACTCATTTCAGCGTTAACTAAACGAATTCAAGATATTGATTGATATACATTACTATATACTATTCAAGTATAGTCGATAATTCTCAATATGGATGACTCAGTTACAGTTTTTGTAATTATAGCATATAGAGGACCTTGTTATATAATATCCATTCTTCAATTTATTTTCATTTTAAAAACAAAAATTTATACATAGAGATTTATTCTTTTCTATTAACTTTTAAACTATAAAAAGGTTATAAGTTAAAAGATTAGGAAAAAGCCCTATTATTGCCCATAAACTCGATATCTACCGCGCAACCCATTTATTACTATTATCTTATCATATAATAAACTAAAGTAATTGCCTAATTCTTAAGGGTCGGTACCGAAAGAGCTTTGTAAATTTATGATTTCTTTTCGCGTTGTAAATCTAGACTAAGGGTTTGAAAGTTGATAAAAATAATTGTTTAACCATTAATTCTAACAAAGTTATCAAATGTAAAAATTGAAAAAATCATAAAATTTTAAGGTCAAAACGTTGAAAACTATTACATTACAGCTAAAATCTTACGATTTTATAATTAGTAAAGCTAACTAGCGAATAAAATCGTTTTATTATAATAATAAAAAAATGGTTGACGCAATCGTAGCATGAAGCTTTAAATGTAAACGCAATAGTTATGGGTTCAATTCCCATGGTTTCCCATGGGTAAAAAAAGATATTTAATTGAACGGCAAAAATGTTAAATAGTTTACGACCGGTTCACTAAATTGTATGCCTCTGACCTGAGAAAAAACGTCGCAAAAAACTCAGCAGGAATTTGTTTAGATCAATTTTTTACAATTATTTATTAGTTAATCTTATCATTTGCCCCACCCTGAGCGTTCTTTAATATAAGCTAAATATGCGACTACAATATTATTATCTTTAGTATTAAATTAAAAATTATGATTCTTTTATAATTTAATACGAAAAATAAATATATTTATACGAAAAATAAATATATAAATATATATTTAGGGCAGTCGTGGCGCAGAGACGTGCAACCGTAAACGTGACAGGTGGTAGGTTCAATACCCACTCCAGAAAATGAAAATATTTAACATCCATTACTATTAAAATTTATATTTTCAATTTCCTACCTCTGGTAACAGGGCAAAGCGCGGCCTTGAGCTCCGCCACTCAGCACGCATTACCTCAATTCGGCAGTAAGTGGGAAGCGGAAATCTTAACGGAACGGATTGTCTTAACACTAGGTTTTCGGGTTCCCTCTGCCTACCTCTTTTTAAGTCCACGCTGTATCCAGGGATACAAAAAATACTTATAGTGAATTAGATTTCAAGAGACCAAAAATTGGCAACAGAACCCTAAAATGTTATAAAATATAGCTGCAAACATTGGTTTTCTGTTCAGTTGTAGAGTCACGTGCTTGACGTTTTATTGAAGATGGATTTATGGTCCTCACTTTAAATACATAGTATCTCACGTACTATACGATATGACAACCACATGTTCTTTTGTAGATTAAGTCGACACGTAATATTTTAGAAATTTTATTTTTCTTACTGGTGACTATTTAAATCTTATTTTATTTATTATTTATTGACTGATTTTTAATATCCATTATACCTAAGTAATGATTTCATTTAATGTGTGAATCCCATAAAATTATGTTTACGTTAAGATATAGCCGATAAAATCCTCGGAGTCACAGATTTTCTTCATACATTTTTGTGTAAAAGAACTCGACAACTAGAAAAATAACGTGAAATAGCTATTGATAAATGCTTCAAGCTTTAGAACATAATATTAGACAATTTATTGAAAAAATAGTTAAACCTGAACACAGCTATAACGGATAACTCACTATTATTGAGGCATACATACTTAAAATACCTTTCAGATATTCTTCTATTCAGTACCAACGTCGGGAAAATTTTCACCCTTTTTGAGCTTATAGACTTCAAGAACCAATGTAGAACAGTCTTATGAAAGGAATGACCACAGAACCACATACATACAGATACACCAATCATTTTAATAACAAAATCCAATAGCTAAATTCGATTTACTTAATTTTACTTACATTAAAGACAATAAGAATTCAGCTCTTTTTATAAATACGTGGTAAGCAGTATTTCAAAACTTTCTTATAGAACGTAAAGTTTTGTAGTAGAATTTCAAGAAAATTGTAAACACCGCCATATTTACAATGAAATATTATAATTTGTAGCAACAAACTCAACAAAGAACGGTTTGCGGGAAGAAGAACAGATTTGTCTCCGAGTTTTGTCAGTCGAATAAACCATGCAAGATGCAACGAATGTTTAAAGTTATTATCATATAATCCAAACTTGTTTATATAATTTCTTAGTATTAAAATGTCGTGTATAAATAATGATTTCATTAAAATTTGATCTTCGTTTCTCATGCATATTTATAACCAACAAATATAAAAGTAACGGTATGGGAATTGATTGAAATGCAAAGATCTATGTTGGCTACTAATTTTTTCTCACTAGAATGTGGCTTATTTTATTATGCGCATTTTTACAAGGGAAAAATTAATTATAAAAAATCCCACATATAGCAGGGTAGGCAGAGGGAACCTGAGAACCTAGTGTTAAGACACTCCGTTCTCTTTCAACAATTCCGTTCCCGTTAAATTAAATTCAGAACACATGTTTTAGTTCTGCCTTCTGTAAGCAGTTTTTTTTGCTGTGACCCAAGTAGGCCTTGCAATACTTAAAATGCATAAATATAGTTTATGTAGTTTAAAAGTGTAAATATTTAAAATGTATGTAAGCGTCTCTCTAGTCCGGTTGTGTTCCGCCACTTTACAGTTAATTTGTGAATGGACAGGAAGTAAAGAACGAAGTGATATGTAGGTTGAGCCAACAAAAAATGTGACAACAACTTTTAATATTAAAATGATAAAATTGATATAAGTAATTTAAATATCCATTTGGCGGAAATATGTTTTAAATTAAATGAGTTTTTTTAAATTGTCATTACTTCGTACATTGTCTTCTTACGTATTTTAGAAATTTCTTTAACTTTTAGTTTGAATTTAGTTCTATGTTACATATTATTTGTTATTTTACATATCTTAATTAAGCTAGACCATTTTAGGAGAATTTCGAAAATGGCGAAGCCTTCAACCCTTTTAGCCCATAGACGTTCACTCGCTTTGTATGCAAATTAAAGGGAATTTGACGCGTCTGCTAAAATGTCATCTCTTAAGGCCCTTAAAATTTGCAGCCTCTTGGATATTGACCTTTTAAGGACAGTATAAATTAAGTTATACAATTTTAAATTAAATTGAATTAAGTTCTTTTAAAGGGTATAAAATGATGGGTTTATATTTTCTTGTACCGAAATAATAAAGAAGCATTTTTTATGATTTATTATTTCAGTCATTTTTTATAAAAAATAGTTTTTATCTCAAATTTAAATTTAATATAATTTCTTACCCCCACCCTGAAATCCTCGGGGAAAATTTGGTTCATATTAATGAAAACTGTGCCCCCAAAAACTTTACTTAAGATGGTAACTGTACGTATAGATACTTGTTTCTGTGTTATGTGTATGTACATATATTTAATTTATTAATATTATGTAATATGACCATAAAAAAGAAATTAATAAAGCACTTCAAAGAAAATTTCGAAATTAGCTCTATTTCTGGCACCGCCTCGTAGTAGTTTTAGTTTTCAATTGTTCAGTAATTACTCTTTCGTGAAACCGTAGCAAGGTTTAATTTGAATAAATCATCCGTTTGCGTGCAAATTTTATTGTTTACTTAAAAACTGTAATAATAAAGTAATTTTAGTGTAGGTTTTAAGCTTACATGGAGGTTTTATTATAAACCGTTGTACAGTAATCGACTTAAAAATGTAATTATGGATTAATAAACATGCGATTTATAAAAACTTTAAACTATGAATATTAAATGCTTAAATCATTATACAGTTAAATTTCAGGTTCCAAGTATTTGCTTTACGTAAATAATTGTCGAACGCGACATATATAGCACATACCTATTATATTTTGCAAAAGTCCAATGATAACAAAAAATGGATACAATTATAATCTTCATAATAGAAATAATACCCATATATTTGTGCCGACCATGAAGAATTTCCCAGATTTGTATGTTTGGAGGCAGTAAGATTGATGAGTCTGCAATTTCAGGAAGTCAATGCTGTGAGAAATAAAGTCAAAGTATTGATAGACCTACTTCTGCTGAATAAATTTATATCTTTACATCAAATGCTCTTTATTATGACATATACACAGACATACTATTTTTTTTTATATACGTTATATCAAACGCTTGTGTTGCTGAGTGACTGACTGACACCATACAGGTTAAATTACGGCCCATAGACAGCTGATATCTTAGCTGCTGCTATCCTTATAGGAGAGCACTAAGAAAAGACGCGGCATACAGTAAGTAAAGAGGTAAATGAAATGAAATTAAGCTTTATATAATTGGACTATTACTAGCATCTGTGAATCGTAGTATGTAAAGTTAGTCAGTGAGGAAGCTACTACTGGCTCGGAAATTTGTTCTACTGAAGAGAGCCAGTGGGAAAATTAACAGTTGCACATTTTTGCCTCATTACAACTTTTTTATAATAAGAACTATAAGAGAGCAGTTTTAATTTGTGGTCGTCATATGTTTCAATATATTCTAATTCCACATAATTTTACCATGTAAGAAATATATTACTAAAATAAAATAATATATTGATGTCATTCTTACATTATTTTTATTAATTTTGTTTCTTTTTTAGATTACGTTGCACGCTTATTAAACGTCTGTGTTGGCGCAGAGGCGACTGTAAACGCAACAGGTTGTGGGTTCGATTCCCACTTCAGGAAATGGAATTTTTCGTTTCCTGGGTTTGGTAACAAGGCAAAGCGCGGCGTTGAGTACCGCCACTCAGCACTCAATTCGGTCAATAAATCACTCAATTCATAATAATAAATCACTCAATTCGGTGGAAAGTGTGGAACGGAGTGTGGTAACACTAGGTTCCCTCTGCCTACCCTGCTATATGCGGGATACAGCGTGAAGCTATGTATGAAGCTAATTATACTGCACCAGCCAACAACCGTCACAGTACGTTACTATTAAAATACTAACAACATTTAAATTGTATCACATAGTAGAAAACATTAAATATAACAAAAGACCGTCAAAACGTACAAAGAGTAAAGCAAGCACCTTCACTAGTAGTAAATACACAATAGTTCACTCGTTTTACAGTTTATTGAAAGTGCTATGAAATTCGTTGATGCAAGAATAAGACGGAAACGGCGACTTCGCTTCTACGGGCGTGAATTCAAAACATCGTAAAATATGAAAAATACGTAAGCCTGGAATACTCCACAAGGCACCGCAACAGATTATTCAAAGTTCACATCAAATGCAGCGAAAAGATGTTTACTTGCGTCAAGTGAGCTATTGTTTACTTATATTTTTGTGTAAAAAGATTTTACGGTTTGTTTTTTTCGAATTAATATTATATATACTTTATTTTTCATAATTATTCATAATCGTAATATAGATATAATATGGTTTATTTTTTATTTATTGTCTTTTATTTTAGAAGATTTTAAAACAGTAATAGTGAGTAACAAAAAAAAATACCTTTACGCTGTATCCCGCATATACAGTAGGCTCGGTAGGCAAAGGGAACCTGAGAACCTAGTGTTAAGACGCTCTTTTAAAAATTCTGTTCCCCATTTTCCGCTGCATTGAGGCATTCCGTGCTGAGTGGCGGAACTCAACGCAGCGCTTTGCCTTGTTACCAGAGCCAGAAAATGAAAATACTAAATATTAGAATTAGAATTTTTTAGAATTTTATTAGAATTTTCATTTCCTGACCTGAAAATCGAACCTACAACCTGTCGCGTGTACAGTCGCACGCTTGTGCCATTACATTGTTGTTTTAGATTTTAGTTACCCGCATTGTAATATATTTTTGAGGATATTTCTTTCATAATATTGAAATATCTTCTAATTTACGCTACAAATAGTTTAAAATTGCCTTAAAGTTATCCACTAACGCCTGAAGTAAAAACTTTCTAAGATACATTTTGGTCCTAAAGTAAAACTTCTGAGCTAAGAAAAATTTGACTTAAACAAAAGTTTAATGTTCAAAAATTTACACTAACAAAAATATATGTTGCGTGAATATATTAAAACTCAATAGCGCTAATATATTCAATTCTAACAATTACAACATAACAAGGACACGATAAAAAAATAACAAGTAGAGTGCGATTTTCAAATGGTAATGGTATTGCTTGATTGTTTTCCAATGTTCATTGGAAGCAGTCATTAGCTCGAATAAAAGGTATCTAACGCACATTGTATTTGTCTAGGTTATAGTTGTTAATCAAATTTTATTCTAATCTACGTCATCTATTTAATTATAAATTCGTAATTGGGTTCATAAGAAACATGCAACCATACTAATTTATAAATTTACGAAATTGGGATTTGTTCTAAACATAGACATACATACATAGTGAAATGATAAAAAAAACTAAAATAAGGGATATTACTGTGGTTTCCTAAATATTAAATGAATTGTTTAGGAAACATACGCTGCTTCAATGTGGCATTGCCCATACATTCTCCTCCCGTTAGTTTAAGCCCCGAAAGAGATCATTTATAAAAGAGTGTTGACATTAACTGGCTATATTACTTGGCTGGGCACCATAAAGTTTAGTTTCATACTGAGTTAACTTATTCTTAGCTTTTGTGCAATTTCCTATGCAAATTTAATTGTACCCGAGGTAGCACGTAAATCTCTGTTCTGTGTTGCTGCAAAGTTAATTACGGAGTCGGCTACTCTTCGCGATTAATAAGCAAGCTTGCTTTTATTGTGTCTACATCGACAATGGAAAGAAAAACACAGGAGAAGTATATAACAAAACGCGTACGAGCCAGGTTATGTTTGAAAATATAAGTACAATTGTACAAATCTTATTGTTTTGCCGTTTAACAATTCAAACTTTTGCCTTTATGAACAATTAAAAACACAGCACCGCAATGCTACCGATTGTATTTGTATGGTGAGCAATTGCTGGCTCTGCAAAAATTCTGAATACTCTCAGCACAAGTTTTCATTTCCATTTTATTTTAAAAACTTTGAGACTGGCGTATTTCATAAAGTAAGAGAAAATATTAAAATATCGGTTTTTAAAATTGACGTTTCAAAATATTTTATACAGTAAATTAATAATATGACAGTATTTTCTTCTCAAACCTAAAAGAAACGTGTTACATACACATACGAAACGATACTTTATTTTCATATATTTAGGACAACACTTTGTGTATTTCCTTATATTTTCCTAACAAGATAAAGCGAAATCTCGAGCTACATATTCTAACAAGCCGTATTTTTTGCGAAATCTCATCAAACGAACAAAAGTTGTTTACAAAAAGGACTTGTAAAATACAAAACACAATCCGCCGCCGCGTCGCCTCATCGTCTCCCTACAAAGAAACCAACTCATTCTATTATCCAGATTGTTCTCGCCTCCAATGCCAAAATGTGCTACATTGTAAATGCCAGTGATGCCAGGATGTTTGCCTGCCAGCTAACTTTACGATATATGTTTCGTAGATGACGCTCTTATGTCACGATATCTACTAGCCTGAGTTATTGTTTATTCTCGTTTACGCCTGTTGCCATTAAAGTATTGCATTGTTCTAACTTCCTATGGCGATAAAAGTTATGTATTGTTATTAGAAAATGAATAATTAAAATAGATTTACATGTGAATGATATGTTTTATTTATATAAATTGAATTTTGTAATATTTAAATTTAACAAAAAAAAAACCTATTATAAAATTTGACATATGTCGTCTACTTCAACATTTTTTTCTTACTACATTAGAATAGTCAATTCATATTGTCAAACCACCAAACCTATGAATTATATTAAAGATATTAAGCACGGAAGCTCCTTTAAACCGCGCCGTAAAATTCAATACAAAAAATAAAGCAAAACAAACATGATTGCAATCTGTTTAAAAGAAATGTACACCCGTTATTAAAAGCAACTGTTGAAATCAACGATTAAAACACTGCATTTAGCCGACGGAGACGAACGTTAATTTGATATCCAGCGTTTCATTCGAAACTTCAATTAAAACATTCACATGGAAATCTCATTTGTACACACATTAAAAGTGTGAACCGATCTTTTCATTAAGCTATTATAGTATTCTTTGGTACGGACGCGATAAATTTTAATTATAGTTACGCTTAATAAGGCTAGCACCACACGACACGGGACGGTTTCATCATTGATGATGGCGCGTCTAATTGGGACACTAAATTTAAATAACACTGACACTTTACTGTCGGTGCTCACTCTAATTGTGAAAGAGAATCGTAAAAATAATTTTACTCGGCTCATTTGTACCGTGGGTAGTTTTAATCTTTTTCCCTTTTACGACCGGTAAGCTGATTGGACGTGTGGATGCTAATTTATGGCTGAACTATCGCCTCGGTTCACCCTCGCACACGTTTCTCATTTTCGCGTCTCTATTTCCGTTTTAGTTTCAATTATATTTCTATATTATCCTACATTTAGGTGCATTTGGCAAGCACATAATAAATGTATTGATTTAGCTTTTTTATATTACTTTTTTAGTAAGTAAGTAGTTTTAAGAGATTTTAAGTAATATTTAGTATTGTTAGTTATAATAAGTAATAATAATATATTAAGTAGGCAACTAACATTCTTGGACTTTCTTTGGAAAAAAAATATCTTATTTAGGAAATAAGATATTTTTTTAAGCTTAGTTAAGTGATATGAAAATATAGTAAAAGTTGACAAAAGTTACGGACCACGTGTCCATTACGAATAAAATATATAAAAAAAAGCTTTTTTTTATTTATCTTAGGTTCCTATTCAAAATATATATATATATTTTTATATCAGTTAATAACATTTCACGGCTTATTTAAACAAAAAAGCATTGCATTTCGCAACCGAGTACATTAAAGTTCTGTTGAGGTAAAAACAAATAGTTATACAAATAATTGGGCAAATTACTGCAAAATATATAAAAAATGTCACTATTCACAATTTTAAGCGATCACGCTTAAATAATAGCATTAATTTGTATGCCAAATAAATTTTCACAACTGCAAAGATTGGAATACCTAAACGTTCTTTCCCTTTATCGTTTTCGAGTTCTGTAACGGTTACTAGACACTGGTCTAAATAAAGAATGAAAGGGAATTTAATTTAGTTCGTACTTAATTTCCCTCGGGCTTTTAATTTTGTCTATTATCGCCGTTTTGTTGAATAAAGGAGTGCTTTGTAGACTTGATCTACTTTTAGCTTTAGAGAAGTATTCATGGTTTTTTTTTTTTTTTTTTGGTTACCGGATGGCAAACGAGCAGAAGGACCGCCTGATGGTAAGTGGTTACCTTCGCCCATGAACATCTACAACACAAGAGATGTACTAGATGCGTTGCCAACCTAGAGGATACAGATGGAAAGGGAGGATAATGTAGTAGTCCGCTATCGGAACCACCACATTTTGGGGAAAGGATGGGTGGGAAAGGGGAAAACCTGGCTTACATGCCATCGAACCGGAACACATCATAAGATATTTGGCGGTTCGTCTTTGACATGATAGTGGTCGCGAGCCAGACGGAGGACGAACCTCCTACCACCAATACACAATACTTATGTAATAAAGTAGCTTCACGCTTTCATTTTTCATCACTCGCACAGCAGGATAGTCAAAGAGAACCTAGTGACCAGACACTCCGTTTTTTGCCGCTTTTCGCCCAAATTCCATACATTGCGTGTTAAGTATATACAAAAGAGAAATGTGAAAGTAAATTTTAATTTTACTTGTCCTGTTATGTATCTAATCTTGCAAATAAAATTTACCCTCAATTTCCAAATAAGCTGGTATTAAGAAATATGTATAATTTTTCCAGTTTCGTTATAAATCTTATACCGTATCCACAACAAAAAAGATACAACCAAGATACAACCCATATTCTACTGAGCATTAAATAAAAGAGTTTAACTAGTAAAATACTTACACCGTGAAAAATATTTAAATCCATTATGATCGCCTTGTTAAAGCCATTAGCTGAGCTTGATTCGATTTTTTTGACGATTAATTTATTTCCTTATCTATCTGGATATAGAACATATCCATGTTCTATACATATAACGGATAGGGATAGAGAGCCCGTCATACAATGAAAGTGATCAATGAAAACAATAAATATGTAGATATTTTAACAGCGCAAAGTGTTTTTATTTATTTTTTTTTAACTTCACACTGTATTCCGCATATAACGGGGTAGGCAGAGGAAACCAGAGAACCTAGTGTTAAGACACTCCGTACTCTTTCAACATTTCCGTTCCCCACTTTTCGCCAAATTGAGGCATTGGGTGTTGAGTGGCGGAACTCAACGCCGCGTTTTGCCTTGTTACCAAACCCAAGAAATGAAAATACTAAATTTTACATTTTCCTGGAGTGGGAATCGAACCCACAATATGCGGCGTTTACAGTCGCACGCTTGTGCCTCTGCACCACGACAGGCGTTTTATTTTTTTTATATATCTTTTACATTATACATAGAAAATTTTAAATACGTCATCTATTTAATATGTAACAACATGGAGAAGGAGCAACTTAATTCAGTCAAGAAATAAAAAATAATAATAATTACATATACAAACATTACATATTTTTTTCATTCATTGTTTCGTTTCTGTCAATAAATTAACGTATTTATATTTTTCTTGTGCTGAATTGACTTTTCTATTGTATTTGTTCTTTTTTACATAGATTAATAAAATTAATATAAACATTTACACAAGAAGGATTCCTAAAGAAAACAGAAAACCGTTAAGCCGTTGATCCTAAATTTACAATCATTTAACCTTAAAATAGAGGAAAACAATAACGCGTTGTTTTGAAATACGAGATAGCCCTCCCTCAAATAATGGACGCATTTTTCAACGCTAGAAAAGACGCGAAAATACCCTATAATAAATTGTGGGTAGGATTAGAGGTTTTTTCTTTCAGTTTAATTATTTACGAAGCCGTGATGGTTTAACTCTTGATGGCAGCGTTCCATCTTGTGTAATCTTTGTGGTCTGAAATATCTAGAGAGGAAGGTTTTTATGTCAAATCATTTGTTCATTTGTTTTTTTTTGATAATATTTTTTTTAGCTTCACGCTGTAACCCGCTCACAGCGGGATAGACAGAGGGGGCCACAGAACCTAGTGTTAAGACACTGTTTTTTTAAGAATTCCGTTCTCCACTTTTTGCGGTATTGAAGCATTGCGTGCTGAGCGGTGGAACTCAACGCCGCGCTTTGCCTTGTTACCAGAGCGAGTAAATTAAGATACTAAATATTAATTATTACTAGTGTCCCCATAAAAGCGTTAATAACGCATTGCGTAGTGACGTACATGCCACTTTATATAAACATAGACGTCAAACCATGATAGTGTGTTGTAATATTTATTTTGTTAAATTAATATACTTTTTATGTCTTAATTTAAAAAAAATATTAGCACTCTGCACTCCTTCTCTATATAAACTACATGTGTGCCAAATTTCATGCTCCATCGTCCGCGTAATTTTCGTAAAAAAAGATTCAAAGTTTTCGCTTCATGTATTTAGAAGAGAATCGAACCCATATGTCGCGTTTACAGTCGCACGATCACGACTGGTATCTGATAAATATCTTGTTTACCTAATGTTATATTTTTGATAATGTGCTTATTTTTAACTCAAAAGCATTGGCAGAGTCTATTGTTTACTTGATAGATAGCAAAATTCAAATTAACCTAAAACAATTAAATCAAAAAGGTCGAATACCATAAAATTGATGTGCGTCCTACTAACTGCGACTTTGGGTCATAGATTTACTCCAGTTGTAATAAGATAGGTACTTACACTTATATGATAAAAACTCTGTCTATATCTTGTAATTTATCATATTCACATCACATCTGAATTCATCATGATGCCATAATTATAAGTCTTAAATAATTTTTTTTTTCAATATTAATTTTTTACTAAATTATATATTTTTTTAATAACATGTAAAAATCTTAAAATATATAAATTAAAATACCTATCTCTAATTATTATTATAATTAATGTGTACGATAACGAGGACGATACAATTACTCACATATGGCCACCGGATGGCTTCAATAAAAGCTTCTAAGACGACCTCGGGGTCACGGGAGCTAAGCGAAATTTGTCACAGTCATTTGAATATATGTAAAGTGTTTTCTGTGTAATATTTATTTTTTGACTTTTTAAGAATTTAACATGTAAATATAAAGATAGATAACAAATAGAGGCCATCATGGTACAAGGGTACAGTGTATGACTGTAAAGTTGATTGATTGTGGGTCTCCAATTATGGTCATGATTCTATTTAAATTATTTTCATTCCTCCACTCTGGTAAGAAAAAGCATTGAGTTTGCTCTCTTGAAAGGTGGAGAAGGAAGTGTTTTGTCTTGAGGTTCTCTTTGAAGGCATTTTTGAGAGGCAAGGGGAGACCTCGGTCGACCTTCGAGAATACAGTATCAATGATACTGGAGGAAGGTCACGTAAAAAGCGTGAGGACTCCCCGGAGGGCATGCATGAAGACGAGGCGAAAGAGGTATGCAGGGACCGTAGCGTTTGGCGCTCCGTTCTCTGTGACTACCCCGCTAGGGATAAGCGTGAAGTTAAGTAAGTAAGTTCTCTTTGACTATGAGTTCTCTTTGACTTTGCTATGAGGAAAAATTATATGAAGCTGCATAAAAAGGTCATTTATTCTTTCTTATCCATTTTCTTTTTTAGAATAGAAATTATATACGAACCCCAGCAAGTTTAATAAATTTAACAACAACAAACATACTTAATTTTGTTGTTGCCCAATAAAGATTAAGAGTGTATTTAACTTAAATGTATATGACTATAGTGAATTCAGTTTCGTTGGAGGGGACGTTCGTATTTATAACATAATCGTCTTCATAGTCTTGTGAAAACGACTATGTGTACCTGCTAAACGATACTTTGCGGCGTAGGGTTTCCACTACTTAAAGCGTAATGTACCTTTTGATGTGGGTAAAGTGGAAAACAATGTGATATAGCACATTTTTTTTAGTGCCAATATAAGAAGCAGAAGAAAAATAATTGTAATCATCCAGTCCAATAGGCTGATTAAAAATACTGACTATGTGTTCAGTGGTCAGAGAAAATTATAAAAAAGCCACTATTTTTATATTTAAATCACAAACTTTTTCAGATAAGCCAATAAGTAATTTATTAATTTAAATTGCTTTATCTTTATTTCAAGATTAAGGACCTAAGGATTAAAGAAACAATATACATATATGCAATTGTACAGATAAAAACTGGGTTGTAAACTATCATATATACATTTAGACAGTAATATAAATGGATATAAAATAATATGTATTCAAACAAAAATTATTAAATTTTAGAATCCCGCCACTTACAATATCGTAACACCAAAACAATAGACAGCCAATGTAACGAAGTTCTAATAACTTTTAATACATCAGTTCCAAAACTCGTATAAACAGAGGATCAGCAATTAGCGACGAAAGTACATAACAAAGGCGATAATCGTATGACCTTTGCTAAGTCCCATTACAACCAAGACCCAGTATCCCTTATTCCATAATTCGCAAATCCCGAGGGCCAATATGCCTCTAATTTCGCTTTAACCAACGAAACTTCCGCCCTTAGTCCCTTCTTGATAAGGAAAAGCTTCTCCACTAATTACAAAAAAGTAGGACAGAAATATAGGCACGTTTAAAAGATTAATTATTATTAGTTTTTTTGGAAAAGGATAGATAGTTGAGTATTTTTATATATGGTACAATATCATTGATCGAATTAGTGTTTAGTTCTTGAATAATTTATCATCATACGTACATCATTGAACGCAATGTCTCGAATTCGGGCAGAAAGTGGAGTATGGATTGACATGACATTAATTTCTCTTAATTTATGCAATAATCTATAACAAATAGAACTTGCAGCCTTTAGTGACTTTTGTATCTTTAATAACCTTACTTCTTAAAATATTTTATTTTTTTCAGCTTATTTGGCATGGCAGGGTAGGCAGAGACAACTCAATGTCAAGACACTCTGTTCTACATTCTCCGCCTGAAATCGAGTTGCATGTTGAGTGGCGAATCATCAGTCATCCTTTAAATAAAATGTTAAGATTAAAATATCAAACTTGTGGACCTGTTAACGCATAAATGTACCTTAGTGACGTCTTATATGATACTTCATACAAAAGTTTATGCCGAGAACATTTTATGTGTGGTATATACATTTTGTTATATTTGTTATATTTCTAATGCACTCTTTACCATGTATGCTTTAACTATGGAAAATTTTTATTCTAATCAGCACAAAAAGGCTTAGTTTTTCCTTGACATATAAACATAATAAAATTCATATAACATGTGCCTAACTTATACATGTGTATTTTGGATATAAAAACACATTTTGACCATAAATACTTCATTGTTTTAGAAGAAAATAGCATTATAAGCCTACAAATGCCTACTAAAATAGTCTTGAGACTTGTCGATTCCTTTAAAGCCCACTGTGAGGGAAATCGCTTTTTCATCCCCGGTAATGGCCGTCCTTTCCGGGACATTTTAATTAACTTCGACGGGAGTGCTTTTTTAGTTTCTTTGATGAATTATTGATATTACAAATCAAAAGAAAGGAAATTACTTAGTCCGCTTATTTAAATATTCTCATTGATGTGCAAATAGCACTTTGTCTTTTTGATATTTTTAACCGATTTCAAAAAAGGTTATCTATTTGACTGATTTTTTTAATGTTTGTGTTGTTGTCGCGTAACTTTTCACTGGGGCAACCAATTTAGATGTTTTTTTATTTATTTTTTTAGCTCCACAACTCCAATTGCAACTCCATTGCAGGGTAGGCAGAGGGAACCTGAAAACCTAGTTGAGACACTCGGTTCTCTTACAACAATTCCGTTCCCTACTTTCCGCCGAATTGAGGCATTGCGTGCTGAGTGGCGGAACTCAGCGCCTCCCTTTGCCCTGTTACCAAACCCAGGAAATGAAAATACTAACATTTACCTAGAGTGGGAATCGAACCCACATTATGTCGCGTTTACAGTCGCACGCTTGTACCTCTGCGCCACGACAGGCGTTACGTACTTTTTTTTAATGTGATAGCTAAAGCTTCTGATGTCGTTCCATGCAAAGTTTGTTGAGATCTGGCCAGTAGTGTTTGAGTTATTCGTAATAATTGTACTTTATAGCGCATCTTCATTTGATGTCAGTTTTATTTTTTGTTAAAATATTATTTGTATTATGATATATATGACTTAAAAGTTAATTAGGCGGTAAGTGGGGAACGGAGTGTCCTAACACTAGGTTCCCTCTGCCCTACCCTGCTATATGCGGGAAACAGCGCGAAGCTATGTATGTATGTATGTATGTATGTATGTATGACTTAAAATTTAAAAAATGACCTTATTTTTTTCTTCAGTTACATACTTGCTATATAACATATATATACGCTTGAGTAAGTGCCATCAAAATTTACCGACTTTATACACATTACGCCGAAAGTATCTCTTTGCAGAGGATTCTTATGGTACACATCGTTTGCATTCTTTATCTACCGATTACCCCATAACGACATAATCGCTTCCACGTCACAAGTGACACAACGAAGCGTAACTTTATATATATTGCATAATATATGTATGTTTTTAGGAAATATGTTATGCGAAATACATATACTAGTACTTCAGTACATTCTATATAGGTACTTTTATTTTTTGCTGAATGCCATAACCATACCTCTATCCTACTATTTATAAGTAGGTAGATACTACAGTCTACTTTATGATGTATTCTCATTATAAGCTACTTCTCGCACTTGAATGATTCTTTTATTGTAAATTAATTATTAAAGAAAAAGAAGAATATTGAAAGACGTGCATTTGTAGGACCATATTTACGATATTTTGAGGCTATCATGGTGCAATGGAACAGCGTTTGACTGTAATAGCGATGATCGTTGTTTCGATCTCCATTCGGGGATATGAATACATACAAGATATTTTTATTATTTTGTTATAACGGGAAAAAGCCTGACAGTGAGTTCATCAATCAATTTCAACTTAGTATCAGCGTCAAAAATCAACCACAAACAAAGTACAAACAACTTAAAATTTATACATAAACACCAAATACCGTAAAGTTTAAATAGTTATCAATGTTGACATTATTTAAACACGAAGACAGAACACTTTGCCTTGTATTCGTTTAACATAATCACAACACGCTTAGTGATGTTTTTATAGAGACTTTAACCTTTAAACTGGTTTTAATATTAATGAGTTAATACATCAATATATCGTCGTGTAAGAACGCGCTAAAGAGTTATCGACTAAAAAGGTTTTGCTTCACACACACCGCGGGGCGCCATCGCGTCTAAAGGTCCGACAGACCCCTGGTGTAACACCTGCCCCCATTGCATGCCACACGACACAATTATAACTTATCGCTCCATACAATTATAAGCCATATGCCTTACAAATTATGCCTGTCTTTAAATAACATTTGAAAGCAAATGAAATTTCTTAAGAGCCGAGTCGTGAGCACAATTCATTCCGCACGTCATCATCCAATAAAACAGTGTACAACTTGCAGAGCACAATGACAGCAGACTTCATCGCATAACCAAATGCGACTTTTACGATCGACTAAAATATTTATATGCATATTTTAGAAGACTATTACTACACTGTCACGGCACTGAGGAGTACCGCTAGGCAAATACTTAAGCAGTTTCTGTACAATCGTACATCTATTTTGACTTACCATAAAACAGAGACAAACAGTGAGCATGCACCATTACGCATCGAGTGTTTGCTATAACCAAATATACACATCTATAAATATTTATCAGAATCTCGTTAAGTGTGTAATTTATTTGATTTGACGCGCCCGCGATTTATTACTTTCTTAAGATTGGCGTCGTTTCAAAGAGATGCGAATCGTATGAACGACATGAGGCGTAATAAAATCATTAATATTATTGCCTCCTCATTTCGCGTCGATATAACGACTTCTGACTATAAAGATAAAATGTCAAACGTCAATATGACATGCGTTATCCGTGCATTATTAAATTCCTATACCTTAAGTATATCAACATTTCATCTTTACGCATCAATTAATTTTGCATTTAAAATAAAGACATTAGATACAGATAGATTAGGTATATATTAAATTTTTTTTTACGCTTCACGCTGTATCCCGCATACATAAGGGTAGGCAGAGGGAACCTGGAATCTAGTGTTAAGACACAATATTCTATGAGATTATATTCAACAAAAGCAAATTATTAGCAAAAATTTGACATTTTTGGTGAATATTACCAAAAAATGTAGTCAAACAAACTTTTTATGTAAAAAATATAACAATAGTAAGGCGCGGTTATGAATATTACAATGGTATATTTGTATTTTAACAATTGTTACCTATTGAGTGGCACTCCCTTGGTCTAGAACCAGCGAACGTTTAAAATATGAGTATACATTTTATGCTTTCGACATTCATGTTGATTTTGTATTTTAGCATTATGTTGTTTTGTGAAACTTGTGTACATTAAAATGATAAAGACCACCCGGCGTGTGTATAAACGTAGTCTTTATGCCAGCGGCTGGTTCTCCTCAGAACAAACTGACAAACCAAACAAACAATCGAGCGCTCGGTAGAGGAAAGCGGTTGCATTTGATTTTTGTTTCTAGATCTCAAAGAAAAGCTAGATCTCACAGACACAAGTCTAACGTAGCGAAATGGAAATGTTTCTAAGGGAATAGGTATACGAGTATGACAACAATGGGTTTAATTTTGAGACAAATAGCGCAACTATATGTTAGATTACTTAGATTATTCTTTAAATTATAAAAGACGTATTCAAAATATGTAAAAATACAAAAAAAGATCAAACTTTCTTTATCAAAATTTTAAATCACTGTGACGTATTATGGTATAAATTAAAAGTATAAAACATATACAAGTAAAACATAAAACCTTATGATTATATTTCTCCCGTTACAGGATACTTAAGCAGGCTAAACAAAAATTATATTGCTCCTACAGATTCGACACGGACATTTGATATTTGAAACGTAAATATTGGATGTTAGCGTGTAGTTATGTACCTCTTGTACACCCATTATTTATTTAAGCATAAAGCTACCACAGTAAATAGGATGTATGTAACGTTTTTAATACTTCCATGAATTTTCTACTCAAATGCTTTATTCTATTTTTACACATGTATGTAAAATAATATTACCTAACAAATAACTTTATTTAACGCGGCGTTAAGTTCCGCCACTCAGGAAAGTGGGGAACGGAGTGTCTTAACACTAGGTTCTCAGGTTCCCTCTGCCTTTCCTGCTATATGTGGGATACAGCGTGAAGCTAAAAAAAATAATAATAACTTTATCAGTATTAAAAAGAAATATATTTATTTCTAAATATGAGCTTAACACATATTTTATTGGACTAGTTTCGAAATTTTCTATAATCTAATGCTGTGAAATACAATGAGAATTGCAATTACCTATTTATCACAATATTATAATTCTGTTCTGTCACACCTTAAACGCTATCGGGGCACAGCTAAAGTATCTGAATATACATGCGATGATTTTGGGCTTGGTCCCTACTAATTATTACTAGTGTCCCCGTTGACGCGTTAACAACGCGTTGTCTTTAGTAATGTATATGTCACTTTATATAAACATGGACGTCAAACATGCTTGTGTGTGTTATATTTATTTTATTACTTTTTATGCATTATTATATTAAAAAAATTTAGTTCCGCCACTCACCGCGCAATGCCTCATCTCGGCGGAAAGTGGGGAACGGAATTGTTGAAAGAGAATGGAGTGTCTTAACACTAGGTTCTCTGGTTCCCTCTGTCTACTCTGCTATATGCGGGTTACAGCATGAAGTAAAAAAAAAATAGTATTCTGCACTCCATCTCTATAAAAACTATAAATGTGCCAGGTTTCATGCTTCTTCGTTGCTTAATTTTCGTGAAAAGGGGTACAAAGTTTTTGCTTCACGTATTTAAATATAGATTATTAAGACAAAATAAAACGTTAGGTTGAACCAACAAGCAGCTTCTCTAAAATAAGCGAAAATTGATATGTAAAAATATTATAATCATTATAATTTAAGAATACGTTATAACACATTATGTGATTATAAAATGAGAACATTTCTGAAACAAAATATAGTAAAGTAAAGCATAAAACTATCACGTCCTTTACGCCACTCAAAAAAGCTCTAAGGACATTATCACCATCAAAGGGAAAATACACAGCTAGGAAACTCAGTAAATGCAACGGGGAGACTAGACGAAAAAATTTGTTTCCGACGCCGACGCGTACACACTATGACTAGTAATAAATATGGTTTTTATAGCGCCACAGAGTATTTGATTTCAGTGCTATCAATAAATTAATGTTTTAATTAAAATCGCTTTTTACAATTTTATGTCACTGTATGAAATTTTTATATTAAAATGCTGCTGGTAAATAAATTAAACGGGTTTCCAAATATGTATTTTCGTCTTTCGAATACTAAAATATACGCGATTAATTCGGTTAAAATAGTTTCATTTAAGAACGAATTACGGTTTTTTGAATAAACTAAATTATTATCATCATTTCATTTAAAAAAATGGCATTAAATTCCAAATAGAAAGCCAAACGACACTGAAATTCTAGTATAGCAGAGTTTGTAGTCACAATGTAAGTACTAAGTACGTATTCTTTATAATCTTTTATAGATATAAAAAACAATTATTGTTAGAATTATCGTAGTTATATATATATCATAGCTGACCAACAGCTTTATCATATGACTATATATCATTATGACTATTTCACATTTTTGTATTTGTATAGCTATCTGGTTTTATTATGTTTTATTGCAAGAAAAATAACGAAAGAAAGAACAAACAAAAATATTACATATATTTTAATACAATTTTTATACTATAGCATGTTAACATAGCTCTAGTCTGTAAGCGTACATTCGCGATCCCCCTGTCGCGATAACACGCACGGCAACTGATGGTACTCGTAACGTACCTATTTGTAATTTACTTAAAAATATGGCGGTAGATAAGTGGAAAGCGCTTCGGCTAATTCCACAGTCTTCACCGTGAATTTGTAATGATTGCTTTCGATTAAATAGATATGTTAATATATGATTGTGTTTTCTTCTATCTAAATGGCTTATGGCTTCTTCACACACCTTTTAATGGTTAAGGTATGTGTACTATTATAAAATTTATTCGGTATTTTACGCCTTTATTTATCTATAGTAGGTTATTAGAGGAATTATCATCATATTTCATGTATACCATTTTTACTGTAGAAGTATATAAATTTCAAGAGATTTTTTTTATATTCATAATTGAATTATATAGATTTTATTAAGTATAAGTTATAATAAGTTTCATTAAGTATAAATTTCGTAAGAAAAATATGCTTCATATTTTTAATAAATTAGAACGAATTTTTGTTTATTTTTTTCTATGCCTGTATTATGTAGTATCGCTTTGTCGTCCACTTTTCAATTATTTTATTGAAAATTGATGTGGAAAACAGGGTTCTATTAACTATTATTATTTTTTATTTAATTGAAGTTGCAGAATAAAGAACTTTGTGGCCTAGTCATTCCGTTAACTCATAAAAGAAATCAATAAAGTTTCTACTATTATATTAAGTTTAAATTAAATATAATAAAAAAGTTAACATACATAAAATAGCAAAAAAAACAGCTTAAATACTTTATTTAATTACTTTAAAAAAATCGACATTACTACAACAAAAGGATTTTTATTGCAGCTTAAGGTTAAAGACATTTTCAATGCCACTCTGTATATTAAATTATCTAGTTTTACTCAACCATTTATCATTATGTTTACACAAATTAGCATAACATGATAATAGCTCTTTAAAGTAATAGATTTCGTTCCCCACTTTCCGCCGAATTGAAGCATTGCGTGTTGAGTGGCGGAACTCAACGCCGCGCTTTGCCTTGTTACCAAACCTAAGAAATGAAAATACTAAATTTTACATTTCTTGGAATGAGAATCGAACCCACGACCTGTCGTGTTTACAGTCGCATGCTTGTGCCTCTGCGCCACGACCGGCGTTATATTTTATTTGACATATCTAATGTTAAAATTTATACTTTCTTTTATTTTTACCACATTTACATAATAATCGATAAGCAAAACGTTTATTAACACGATTTCCTGGTATAATTCGTTTACATTAAATTTACATCCCCTCTCCGCCCACAAACGAAATGGTAGGAAATCAAAACAAATTGCATAGCATTAAAAGTTGCGATGATCGTACCAATGATAAACTATTGATTAATCGTTGCAATGACGTACAAATGAACCCTCATTTATTTAAATGTAAGCGACAGATTAAAATTATTATAAAAATGAGAAACCAGTCGTGGCGCAGAGACACAAATGTGCGACTGTACGCGACAGGTTGTGGGTTCGATACCCACTACTGGAAATGAAAATGTTAAAAAATATTTAGAATTTTCATTTCCTCGCTTTGGTAACAAGGCAAAGCGCAGCGTTGCAGCAAGCACGCAATGCCTCGGTCGAAAGTGGGGAACGGAAATGATAAAAGAGAACGGAATGTCTTAACACTAGATTCTCTTGTTCTTGCTTCTTGCTTTGTGCGGTATACAGCGTGAAGCAGCGATAAATTTCAAGTCGAATTCAAGCTGGCGACTAAGTACTAAATAATATTTTACTTTTTTGGTCACTTTTGAATTCTTCATAACACAAGATTTAATTTTCAATTAACTCGAAGACATTAGTTTAGTATAAGAATTCCAATTTTATGCCTAAATATAAAAACGGTTGTAGAGTGATTAACATCTATATATCGATATTTTTATTAACCGACTGACGAATAGATTAAAAACCTAAACCGCTTCCAGATGACCCACAAAGTTTAAATTTTGAGTACACTTAGATAGTTTGTATATCAAATTTTATTTTCTATAGCTATTATTTTTGGTAATTATTTTGTTCTTTTTTGCCTCTGAACTCTAAAATTTATAAGCCATATTGAAATTTTTTCTATAGGTTATATTACCGAAGTCGCCTGTAATTAGAGCAGTTTGACTATGGCTAACATAGATATACGTTAGATTCTCATTCAGAATATGACAAAAATAGAGAACGCCGTTAACCACTTGATTGTCTCTGCCTTGTCCACTACATGGATCGTAATGAAAATAAAAAAAATAGATTAAATAGTTAACAACATACATAAACATTCGGTACAAGTCAGTATCAATTACAATAAAGTAGTTTTACTAACCTCACCATATTATAATTTTAATTAAAATGTATCTGTCATAAATTTGACAAACAAAAAAAACATTTATTTTGATAGAGACATTACACGTATAGCGCTATAAATGGCTTGTAATTTACATATCGTCCACAACTACAAATGTTGAATTAATAGCTTAAATACAGGTTCGTGCATTAGCCTCAATTTATATTCACCATATATCTAGTTTCGATCTAGATATTGCGTAGCTATTAATGTATAATAGTTGTAAGATGACCTGTTGTAATAATTCTAATTTATATGGTACTCAAAATAACTGTTAGGTTTAGAGTTAATTATGAATATAATAATGGCAAATGGGCTTTACTTCATGTAATAAAGCTATAAGGAATATAGTTATAAGGGAGATTAGTTATCTTAATCTATCCGGTTTTTTTTTAGCTTCACGCTGTCCCACATATTACAGGGTAGGCAGAGGGAACCTGAGAACCTAGTGTTAAGACACTCCGTCCTCTTACAACAATTCCGTTCCCCACTTTCCGCCAAATTGAGGCATTGCGTGTTGAGTGGCGGAACTCAACGCCGCGCTTTGCCTTGTTACCGAACCGAGGAAATGAAAATACTAACATTTCCTGGAGTGGGAATCGAATCCACAGCCTGTCGTGTTTACAGTCGCACGCATGCGCCACGACAGGCGTTAAAGGCGTTTTTGAATATATAAAGATAAATGAATTACAAGAAATCATTCTTTGCATAGCATTTTTTTATATTGTGTTAAGAAGCTCGGAAAATATTATCTCTGCGTAATATTGCTTGCTATATCTAGTCAAAATATTTTATAACTTCCTAACTAAATCCAATTCTAAATCAAATTCCAAACACTTTTTTGTAAAATCATTATAAAATAATTGTAAGTTACTGTTTTTTACCAAAAATATAATCAAAAATGTATAGAAAATTCTATAACCGTAAACATTTATTATGTTATTATGTTCTCCAATATTACGAAAGTTTTACATAAATCGATAACTTTACAGCTAAGCACGCTTAGCTTTATTACTTCTAATTTAGATATCAAAAATATGAATGTCATATGAAAATGTTGATATATATTTTATTAGTATTTGTAAATAATATTCGAGTAAAGTAGATTCAACGTCAGATTAGCACTTGTTAGAAAGTCAATTTTCGAATGAGGAATTTTCTTTGAAAGTGTTGTAGTAAGGCAAGAGTTAAGACTCAATAAAATGTAGGCTATAAAGTTTCCTTTAGATACTGTATGAATATTCAAGCTTTAAGCTTAGCCTAAGTGTGGAATAACTTAAAACCAACTATGCATAAAATATATTAAAATATACATACATTTTTTAAAGGACAGTCATGTTTTATGTTTAAATTAAAATATTTGCATTTTGTCGATTAATCGTAATATGCTTTTGCAGTGGTGTAATGGTTTAACGTAGATAAATTATTTATTAGTTATTAATTTCATTATTTTATAGCTTTATTGTGTCTCAATTTGGCGGAAAGTGGGGAACGGAAATGTTGAAAGAGAACGGAGTGTCTTAACACTAGGTTCTCTGGTTCTGGTTCTCTGGTTCCCTCTGCCTACCCCGCTTTATGCGGGATACAGCGTGAAGTTAAAAAAAAAATTGTGTCCTAAGCAATGTTCGTGTCATATTTAATCTTTTAAAAATACCCTCCTGTTTTGGACCCTGTCAAATTTTTTAATAAAGCAATTATAGAAAAATTTAATATGAAGCACTAAGAAGAAAATTTACTTATTGGCTTTCAGTAAACAATCTACGGAAACAATAACTACATTATTATTTATTCTATTTTTTTTCGTGAAGCAAATATTAATAACGAATTCAAATATATGTGATATTTTTTAAAATGTTATTCATAGATATATAAGGAAAGAAAAACAAATAAATCGTAACAATCGTTTAAAAATTTCGACATAGCTCTTTTTAAATTATGTTATAATTAATGCGCATTTTAAAGGGGCCCCTTAAACCTACACGTTGGGTCGTAAGTCCGAGGCACTCTTCAAACTCCTCTCTTTGCAACGCGATGGGTCCGGCACCCGCACCTTGAGCCCATGGATTGCTAAGGAGTTTTTCTCATGCATTAAATATATATTATTATAATGAAAGGAGTATTACATAAACTAAAATTTATTTAAAATACACTTTTGTACATAGTGACATTCTTACACGTTACTAAAGGAGTATTCCACTCATCAACAGATCAACTAGACTACTGTTACTTTAAAATATGTTTCACCAATAATTACTTAACCAACCGATCACAAAGTAAATAAAGGGAAACCAATTAATTTATTACTTATATTAGTCATTGTCTACGTTATAAATCACCGAAAACGGCGCCGTATTGCGTGACCCCCGCGGCGTATTGTACACCGATGTCATAATTCTGTGTTGATTTCCTTCACCCGTGACTAATGCTAAGGATCACTCGTAACATGCTCTAAATACGCCCTAATTTATTTTTATTTTAACTAGAAATTATTGTTATAGGTATACGGTATGAATAGATTTCTTTGAACGATACACCTGATTCTACTACGCTACTTACGAATACATACTAAAAAAATTATAAAATACTTTAATAATATATAGTCTATATAGAAGTTTTATTTGTTCACAGAAAATAAGTAAAATATGTTATTTTGCGTCATTAAAATGAAATAATTATTTTGAATATCAATATGGTGTGGATCCTAGGTTATCTACTAGGTATACCAATTTATAATAACTAGAATTTTCGTTGACGCGTTAACAACGCGTTGTCTATCAATGTCACTTTATATAAACATGCATGTCAAACCATGGTAGTGTGTGCAACATTTATTTTATTAATTTAATATATTTTTTGTATATTATTTTAAGAAGATATTATTGTGCACTTCTTCGCTATATAAACTATAAGTGTACCAAGTTTCATTCCCCTCCGTCCACATAATCTTCGTAAAACGGGTCGAAAGTTTTTCCTTCACATATTATTATATAGATAAAAAACTCTAATTTGGTATTTGGTTTTCCAAAGTTAAATAATAACTCCCTAATATTACTCTTCATTGTGCTGAAAAAGCCATATGTAAATTCAAAAGCCCTGAAGTACCTAAATGATGAATAGGATACTTATTAAAAAAACACATATATTGTTACAAATTTGTAACTTATCATACATAATCGTTATTACGTACTTTCCTTATAGTTTCAGATTATTTTATGGACTTCATATATGAGAAACATTTATCAAGTAACTATTCTATACACATCCGAAGAATCTCCAGAGGCACCTCATTCTACCTGAGACGTGGAACTGAAAATTGGAAGCCATATTTCAACAAGTATTAGGGGAAGGAAAACTGCACGCCATCTGTAGGCCTTATCTATGTCTATAAATATCATATGGAACCCCGGACCGAAGGAGTACGAATTATAGCACGGAAGGTACTTTCAGCCGCGGTGTTATGGGTAATTTATTCACCCCCATAGTGTAATTTTACGGGAATTTTTATAATTATTTCTCAAATTTCGTGACTTCCATCAGTTAGGTTGATTTAGATACAATTAACATTGATTTATAGAATAAAGGTTAATTTTGTGTAATATTTTCCTGTGAAGTAAGTTTTGAGGATACTAAATAAAGTGTTGGCTTGAAGAGAATGTATTTCTTTTTTGGTTTTGCCCACTGTTGATTAATTATTTTATTAAAAAAAAATCTGAATAAGAACTAATATAAAAAAAATAGTACAACATAAATTAAAAAAAGCAATCGTTGTTATCGCTTTTAAAAAATAAACGTGCAGTGCGTTTCATTTTCTGCCTTTATGATTGAGACGAAGAGGTCTACTCACAAATCGCTAGAGGGTGAGATTATCAATATCGAAAAAAAAATCAAAGAAAAATGAATTTGGAATGATTGAATGCAGTCACGTTTTCTTAAGTCGAGGGGTTGACTTGATTGATTTTCGAGCTTGTAGTGTGTTCTTTAGAATTTAACTTAATTGTGAGTGCTAGTTTTGTTTAACTTGGCTTTTTAACACGAAATAATATTTATATATAAAATTTGTTATTATAATTTTGTGTGGCCATCGTGGTGCAGTGGGAAAGCATCTGATTAAAAATGTGACTAGTTGGTTCGATTCTCTCTCTGGGCAAGGATTATATTTAAATTATATTCATTTTACCGTTTTAGTTATATACAACAGGCAAAGTACGGCGTTAAGTTCCGCCACTTAGTACGCAATGTCTCGAATTGGGACTAAAAGTGGGGAGTGTAGTGTCTTGAGTACCCAAGGTCTCTCTGACTACTCTGTCATACAAAATTAAGCGTGAAACAATTTTTTTTATTATTTTACATATATAATAACTTAAACTTCGCTTTATTTAAATACAGTGTAAAAAGTAAAGGTGCAACAACACAACATAACTATAATAAAAAAAATAATTATGATACTATTTTTTTTTTTTATGGATACCGGATGGCAAACAAGCAGAAGGACCGCCGGATGGTAAGTGGTTACCTTCGCCCATGAACATCTACAACACAAGAGATGTACTAGATGCGTTGCCAACCTAGAGGATACAGATGGAAAGGGAGGACAATGTAGTAGTCCGCTATCGGAACCACCACATTTTGGGGAAAGGATGGGTGGGAAAGGGGAAAACCTGGCTTACATGCCATCGAACCGGAACACATCATAAGATATTTGGCAGTTCGTCTTTGACATGATAGTGGTCACGAGCCAGACGGAGGACGAACCTCCTACCACCAAAAAAAACATTCGCCAATTTGCGATAGCCATATATACCTATATAATTATACTAAAATACAATTTCACGCTTTTTCCTGGACAGAAGGTGAAACGGTACCTAATGTCTAGACGATTACCAGATGTTGCCTGTTAAGTAGAAAAACTAAAAGCCACGCTTTCTCCTACCAGAGCGGTGAAACGAAAATAAAGTATGATCATTCTCTCGTGTAGGAATCGAAGCTACAACTACGTTTACTGTCAACCGCAGTCCCACTACACCACAATGGCCTCAATACTAAAAAAATGCATTAAATTTCCTGCAGAATATATTCACAAAACTTTATTTAAAAGGAAAGGGAATAATCATTTTACAATAATATATTTATTAGCTCTAGCCTCTTCAGAGTACAATCGAAACTGACAAGGGGTCATGTCTATTTTCTGACAAGAGCCATCATCCAACACCTGGTGTGAAATGCAATCAAGTTTAATTATTATGGGTATTAATAACAAGGGCGTAGGGTCCCGTTGCCATGGTAACACCCCATATTAGTCAGCCTGCGAATGTACCACACAAATGTTGGATATTTATGAGAAAAGCTGATTAAAGCCTTAATTGTTGGGACTTTCAGTTGTTATCAAACTGTAGGGAAACTTATATTAAAATTGAGGGAAAGTACTTACACAGGAATACCCAAAAACAGTTTTGCTAATGAAACTAACATTATCTTGATGGAAAAAGGTGAAGTGGAATTTAAATTAAAATAATTTCTTAATTTTTTATCAAATTTCTTTGTTTTTACGTGCAACCTTAGTTGATCAAAAAATCGATAAAAAAATAAACATGGCGGCGTCAACTTCAAGAAATTCGTGGAACCGTAATGGCTGAATTCATTTTCTACAAAAAGGATAAACAAGTCAGTTGGCTTCGTTACATTACAGGTAACATTGTTAAGCAAATTGCTCTAATAACAATGTATTTAGTTTAAGAGACGATTTCCGCCAATTAGGTTAACATATATCTTTGCCTATTTAGAAGCGATTTGCAACTTTAACGCTACCTAAAGTGGTGTGATTGCTTGCGAACGACTACTTTATTGGCTTGTTAATTATTAACATCTAAGTAATTCCTTGGTTTACGCAAGCTGTAAAACGGAAGCAGCAAATGTTAAAGCTATTTCATAGAATAAAAGAGGGTTTTCGATTTAAACAAATATTTAGAAATAAAGTAGTAATTTAATATAGTTGACTGAATCATCAAAATATACAAATAAACATGTTCAACAACTACAAATCCGATTTCAGTACAAAATTCTACTATTTATTAAGTTTTTAATGTTATAAAGTTTTTCTGATTTATAACTACATGCAATAAATAGGTTAAAGGTAAAATTGTATAAGGATATCAAATATTCCAAGTTATTTACAAAATTAAAAACGATTCAAATTATACTATATCACAGTCACTAGAAAAGATGAATCTATGTATTGACTATTACGTAATATGGCAGTCTATTAGTAACACATTTACGACACTACGTTCTTAAAATACTTTTTGTCGATTTAAAAATGGTAGAAGAAAGAATAACGAATAAAATAAATTAAGAATTAGTCAATTGTACAGACGTCTTATTGTTACAGCTCTCTTATTGTGAAATTTCGACAACCATCTTTACATTGTATATGTACATTACTTAAGTCTAGTATTGCTTTTATTACTTTTACTGATATTTTTTCATGAGTTTAGCTTCGGTAAGTATGACCTGAGCAACCAGATGTACCAGAGTTACTTGCAAATGCGTGCATTTCCCTGTATGGTGATTCTCTGCAAGAATTAAGTTAGTGATAATTTATATTTCAAAGCTTATTTTTATATTTGTATTAGTATATAAAGTCAAAGTCAAAGTCAAAGTCAGTTGACTTTGACTTTGATTAGTATATACCTGTTAAATTTCAATTATATATTAACTTAAAAAATATGAAACCCGTTTAATTAAGTAAACATTACCTTTCGTACGGTGGCGGAGGAAGAATATCACAAAGGTTCATTCTGCAATTTTGTTCACTTCGGCGTCCTTGGCTGGAATGTTTTGATTCTTGAGTCATTTGCCTAAAACTATTTTCTCTTCCCAACCATTGCCATTGCGGATAATCATACTCTACGTCTGCAATCGCAGTCCACTCTTTAGTTTCGCCATGATGACTTGATGACCTCGACTGAGCAGTTTTACATGACGGACACTCATCCATTACCATATCTTGCATATCGTGGATATCATCTGCATCATTCCCACATTTAGTCATTTCGCTATAATCTTTCGTTAGTGTTGAACTGCTACTGCGGCAACATGTTGAGCACTCTTCATTAGAATATTGATTACTATCAGCGAATGACCGTACCATGCTATTGTCAAACGACTCTGGACTCACAGCGCATTTTATACAAGAATCCTCAGCGTCAGTGTGATCCTGCAACTAAACTTTATTATGGAAACTAATATTCTATTTAATTACTAAAGTAAGCATTAATACACGTGCATATGTCTGACCTGATAATTCAATTCGGTGTATATGGCACTCGAAGCGTAAGGTTCTGGGGCATGTCTCCTGTTATCTTCTTGGGACATCATGTTTATAGCACTAGTGTGTTGTGGAAGACTGTATTCGGCCTCCATGGCCATGGTGCCTATTGTGTGTCCACCTATAAATATTATTATTTAAGTAATTACGTACTGTAAGCAAGTACTTTATAGTTTTAAAGAATCTAACCTATAAAAAATTTAATAACACACATAATTATAAAAAACAAAAAACCCGACTGAACCGATTCTTCAAATTTAGGAAGCAAATACAAATAGAGTAGGCTATAAAAGATAGTTATGTGTTATATATTTGAAATCTGCTAATTAAGTCCTTTTTGGTTTGGTATTTGGTACCCCATACGTTACACATCAATGATTTTTTTCTGTTTGTATTCATGACGTAATTGCCTCTAGAAGGCGCCATATTTAATTAAAAGTGACGTCACATATCTAAGAATGCTTGGAGTATGAATACCTATCTAACGTCACCTTAATTATATAATTCGGTCCAGGGGTTTGGAAGATATGAGGTAATAAAGAATATTACAAACATACATGATACACGCGAAAAACATAACCGTCCTGTGACAGTCGGGTAAAAAGACGACAATAAGTTTTTAAATTAATTATTAATTATATTGAAATTTGTTATATATTCACTAAACTTACTGTGTAATAAACTTTGATGACAATTTAAAATTTCTATTCGTGGCTCATTTGACCCTTCGTACAATGGTCTTTCACGAAGCCATACAGCTTCTTTACCGAGTAAACACTGCGTGTTTGTTATTGGAGTACCTGTATTTAACGTACAACTATTAAGTAAATAACCTGTTTTTACATACAAAATTAAAAACAATTTAAGAAAACTAACCAGTAGGATTATTATTCTTACGCTGCTTCGATTGTTTTCGACGTAAGTAAACTATAGTAACTGTACCTAATATGATAATTACTAATAATATCAAGCTAAGTATTAAAAGCCATGTTTCTTGAAACATAGTCAATATGGCTTTATCAGTTGCAGGTTCAGTCCTGAAAGAGAACATAAAGGATTTTATTTAGCTAGAATATAAAAAAAAAAGAAAAAAAATATAACATTGATAAAACGAGTTATAAAAATAGACAAATTATATGTGTAAGTCTATGAAATTAATAAAATCTTTAGAAGTATTAAAACTAATTATAAATCTCTTAATACAATAATATTATCAAAAATAATACAATAAGTATGGTAATAACGTATGCAAAAGTTCAAAAAAAAAACAAATAGCTAATAACCATTCACTTACTGTACGTAATGTCTTTGAGAATGCGTAGGTAACATGTGTATATGCGCAGGCGCACTGAACGGTCCATGTCCACGTCGGGTTACCGCGGCGGCGCGTGCGCTGTACCTACCACCTGCACGCAAGGAACTAGCCGCTGCTGCCCGTGTACGCGACCCTAGCGACATCTGGCCTACCACTCGACCATTATTGGTACCACCCACTCGCACTTCAATCTATTGTTTGCAAGTAAATGTATAAAGATGTCAAGTATTTGTTAGACTGTCACTTGAAGAATAACACTTAAAAAAAATTGAGTTAAACTTGGTACTCAAAATATATTTAAATTTATATTAAGTAATTACTTACATTTTTAAAATTTTACAAGCTAAATATTTCAATATATAAAAAATGAAAAATAAAATATGTCTTACTAAGTAGCCTGAGAGTTCGCCATTCCAGGTATGCACTGGTGGAGGGTCCCAGCGAATCCATGCTGATGTAGCATTAATAACTCCTGCAGAAACATTCAGAGGCGGTGCCGTTGGAACTAAGATTAAAAAAAAGATAATAAAATATCATATTTTATAATTGTAAAAAAACTTTAACTTTTATTTTTAAAGCGCGGCGTTGAGTTCCGCCACTCAGCACGCAATGCCTCAATTCGGCGGCTGGGGAACGGAGTGTCTTAACACTGGGTTCTATGGTTCCCTGCTATATGCGGGATACAGCGTGAAGTTAAAAAAAATACTCACTATCTTCTTCCGTCAATCCTCCCTTCATATTGGACGGTTTTCCTAGCAAAAGCTTATAAAATGGCATCAAAAATATATTGTATTGTGCGAATGGCATTAACCCTGTTAATAAGTGACTGGAAGAACCACTATTATGAACTGTAGTCATTGTAAAATTATCATACTTTGTCAACTCCATAAAACTTTCTAAAGAATTATTTGTCTGTTGGTAATTTTGTAAATCTAAAGCGAATTGCCTATTAAGCGATGTTCCGTTGAACCATATTTTTACTCCTTCTAAATATTCATTATAATCTGTTAAAACCTGAAAATGTATGGGTATATATAAAACAATCTTGAAAGCACTTTAATCTAATAGGATTCTTATTATAGGTCAAATGGCTTACATCCCAAACTATTTTTAAAGTTGTAGAGGAAATTCCTTCCACTCGTCTTAAAGCTAAAACGTCTTGTTGTAGATATCGACGTGCTTGAACTAATTCATACTGTGTCATAGGTGGATGATTTTGAGGCTTATTTAATTCTGGATATGGAGAAGATGTTTCCGAATTACCGTTAAATGAATTAGCTTCTCTGCGTAATACCTTAATGAAATTGAATAAGTTAAAAAATTGTTATTAAACAAATATTTATAAATTTAAAAACATCAATAAATAAGTAGGTTTACCTGTAAAGTTACAGTGTGTAAAGCACTTCCAGCAGCACTGACAGCTACACAAGTTAGTCTACCAGCGTGCTGTACGAGAACACGATCTAAATAAAGTGACCCTGTACTATGTATAGAATTTGAAAATATCAATTCCTGTAAAAGAAATATTTATTATTAAAATAACATTAAAAAATTAAATATAATATGTAAAATTATTATAATTATGCTTTACCTGTGAACCTTCCATTGTCCAAAATACAATTGGCTTTGGTGTACCTTCGGCTTCACATGGAAATGAAACTGATTCTCCTTCCCATGCTGTTTGATCTGATGGCACCCGCGTAAAATATGGCAGTGCTGGAATATCATAAAATCATTAAGCTGTTTATTATTCACATAAAATTTAAATTCAAATATTTACTAACAATGAACAGTCAATGTTGCACTAGCAACACTAAAGCCGGCTTGGCTTTCAGCTCTACAGGTATATGTGCCGCCATCTGAAGCCAAAACCCTGTCGATTCTTAATGAACCCCGTCTTATGATTGCATATGGTGATAACACTCCTTTATCCCGCGACCAAGTAACAGATACATCCGATTCCGGAGACGCCTAAAAATAAACTGAAATTTAATATTCGTCAAAATATGCATAAAGGAAACAAATATAACAGCAAACTTACTTGGCAATGAAACTCAATGTTCTGACCAATTAATGCCGTTATGTTATTAGGTTTCACTAGAAAATGTGGTCTGCGTAATACGAGTAGTGTAGCAGGACGTGATTGTCTTTCGCCAGCTACATTAGATGCCACACATCTGTATACACCACTATCGGAAGGCAGACTTTCTAATATCTTTAAATATCCGCCATCTATTATAGTTATTCTGAAAACAGTATTAATCTTTAATTTTATTTTCTTATCTAGTATTTATAATTTGTTATATAAGAAATATAAAATTTACCTTCCATTTACTTCTACATCTAAACTATGTCCGTCTTTTGTCCAATGTACTGAAGGATCCGGTACACCTCTCGGTGAAGCACATTCAAGTAAAGCTGGTTCACCACTAGCTACTTTAACATCTCTTGGTTCATTTCTAAACTCTTCTCTCAGTACTGTTGGGATTCGTTTTATAATATAAATAAGTTAATCATAGAGTATCTGTTTTTAGAAATTCCTTTGACAGCTTTTTCGGGCATAGCGTTACGGAACAATTAAAATTTTAACAAAAATTAAAAAACCGAGTTCAAATAAAGAACTTAATAGTAAAATTATTACTAATATGTATCAAAGACTCTCCGTCTAGATCTAACAAAAATTAAATGAACCACATAAAAAGCACTATCTATCATATAAAAAAAGAATCATAATAATTGATTCACCCAGTAAAAAGTTAAGCGGTAACATACAAAAAAAATGTTGAATTCAGAACTTCCTCCTTTTTTGCAGTTGGATAAAAATTATATTCATAAATGTAACGCTGTGATAAGCAATTTATATAAAACAATTAAAAGTTAAGGTATTTCATTTTATTAACCCAATAAAAATATTTCATACCAATAACTGATTATAACACAAAACTTAATATACACCTACAGATAACTATAGTAGTAGGTACATAGAATTTTACGTCCCAAAATAATATATTTTTATTATATGTGCTTCTTAAGCAAATTCAATGGAGTAAGAGCCATTAAAACTTTTATTAAGTATTCGGGACCATCGCAGTGATTATAAAGTGTTTCAAAGTGTCTCCAGTGTGCTTTTAAGAGACGGGCACATTTAGTGCAGTCTTAGTTGCTCTTAGTATTACTCGGAACTTCTTATTAAAATTATCCCCGAGTTGAAAATATTTTAAAAAGCTAATTGCAATGAAAAGCTTAAAGCACTACGTATACCTAGTATCTACCTTATTACTAATTGTAATAATATAGGCGGTCATTTTCCGTCATTTTAAAACAATACAGTCGATTTAATTGATATATTACTTTATTTCATTACTAAGAACATAAAAATTAAGAAGCCTAGTTAATCTAGGCCTTAGATTTTAAGTTTATTCATATAAAATCCTAGATTTTTTGGTTGGATACGAATTATACGTAACTCCATTAATATTTTTTTCAAAAAATATAACTTATAATAAATTAATATAGTTACTATCCAATATTAAATAATTAATGGCAACTGATTAATCAATTTGTACCATATTACATATGTAAAGTTTAAAATTATCATTCATTTCATACCCGCAATAGTAAGAGTTGCGTTCTTGCTAACTGCTTCCCCGACGGTATTATGCGCGACACACCAGTACACGCCCTCGTCGCTCTCCTTCTTGCTACGCATAACCCTACAAAGGACGGTATCATAGGGATGATAAGCTAAGGGAGCATTTGTAAAGGTAAACGTCGTAAAACTTTATTGTGTACGTGATCATAAACCCTTGAATATAAATTTAAAATATCGAACGAATAAGCTTTTTGCGTTTCTCTTTTCTGACATAAAAGTATTACAAAAATCATCGTATATACTGAACTTATCTATACAAGTGTTTTATGACACTACTATGTTATATAAAGGACTGTTAGGAAAGCTAGCGAATCAATTCTCTGTTTGGCAAAGGTACAACAAATATTTATCGTTTCAATATTTGCTATTGCGAGGAAAATCCCGAGAGGTGGGTTCTTGATTTAGTGTAGGTGTAACAAAGAGGGTAAGTCAATGCAATCCGACCTTCCGAAATAATTTCATCTATTTCATTTTGTTACGCATCCTGATGTGTAACATAGGGAAATGGTCCTTTAATAAAGGGATAAAATTGAATAATTAATAAATATTGTATTAGATAATTATAAATACAATACTATCGCTTTATATACATATAAATATTTCCCTAAAACTGATTTGAACCCGCATCAATCTCTTATAAATAGTCATGTCGCTACTGTCCTAGAATGGTTTCAATAAGGTTTAATAGATGCACACGTACATAACATAAACATATTTTATATATCTTACCTGAGAAATAACAGTCCATCTTCAAGTAACACCCTATGAGGGTGTTCTGTATGACCAAGCGGCGCTCCGTCTTTGTACCACTGTATTGTCGGCTTAGGTTTGCCTTCAGCAACACACCGAAGGGTAGCAGGTTCACTTCTCCCGACTATTGTGTCAGCAGGGTGCTCCTTTATGCGAGGTGCCCGGCTTTGGGCTTTTTAAAAATATTTATATATATTATACTTATAATCAAATATGGAAAACATAATGAATCGAACAATTTAGTATGTTTGGTATTAAATAATCCCCATATTGCAATATTTTTATTTTTGTGTTGCGTAAGAACGATAGTTTCAAGTTACAAGCCACATTCAATGCCGATAAAAACGTGTTAACAAATTATGTTAAGTTGAAACTTTTTAATAACTTATATAACATATTTTTTTAAAATAAAAATGAAACTAAATGTTTTGAAATATTCAAATTCTTGAGTCAATATAATTTTTACGTCTATCAAGTAGTTATTTTGTAGTACATATCTTAACACCTAATATTTTGACAAGTATAATGTGTCTTGTTCAAAACACAAAATAAAATTTAAATAATCACTATAAACTGGTTCAAGATATGGTTAAACAAAAACAAAAAAATATATTTTTACTGAGAAACAAGCGTAATCGGGATCATTAAGTTCGCTTGGACACAAATAATTGGCGAAAGAACACGACTGAATCTTTTTATTGTTTTGCTTACCTTTTATCGTATGAAACGTGAACAAAAGATGTAGAATCACTATGGACTTGAACTGGTTCCATGCACGTGTATCCCTTTTAATTACTCCCGCGACCATACTGACACTACTGATTACTGCCACTTTGCACTCCACACATAGTCACTAAACACTCGCAAATATTAAAAATCTATCAAAATATTCTTAAATTAATCATATGAAAAATATTATTAAATATTTTTCTTTATATGTAAACAATAATTAGTTTACGCGAAACATCGCGATGTATTTAGAGCCCAAAGTAACACAGCCACCCCGTCAGGCGTTCCAAAGGTTACTGCCCCCCCACTCTAGATGTCATTTCGCGCCGACTCAGTAGCGCTTTCGCGATGTTGATCTTTATGGATATCATCAGATATTTCTTTGATGAATTATAATTGAAAAATTGATCAATTAAGACGTTTTTATGATACGTATATGTTAAGTGGCGAAATCAAGAAATTAAGACTGGTTGTAAAAGTAAAATTGTTCATATAAAATTTTGATTGTGAAAATTAAACTAGTTTTTAATTATGTTATTTTGTTTAAAAATGAATATAAGTGGTTATAAATTTAATTTTATATTTTTTTTATTTAAGTAAAGTTAATTTGATTGATTATTACATAGAATTAAAACAAATTCTATAAGATAACATATTACTTGATAAAAAGCTTTTAATTTTTATTTTATTTTTAGTAATGATTATATAACAAGTAAATATATCAGTACAAACTATTCATGCCTCAATTCGACGGAAAATGGGAAACGGAGTGTCTTAACACTAAGTTTTCAGGTCCCTCTACCTACCCTGCTATATGCGAGATACAGAGTGAAGCTAAAAGAAGAAGAAGAACTACTCATTCTAACGTGATTTTCAATAAAGCCGCAATGTATATATTTTTACTATCTTATTAACTCTACATTGTTTTATTTTTAAATTATATGTCCTATTAATATGTCCCTCACACCGCACAGTCCTAAACTACCGTAATTAAAAAATAAACAACTGTCTTCATATAAAAGCTGACATGAGACCTCAACGGAAATGCCTTACGTTTCCGCAACCTGTCAATTGCGTTCACCGAGCATGCTCGTCACGTTCGCACCTAGTTACCTACACTGTAGGATTAGATTTAGATTACACTGGATATGTATCCTATATAACGAAACTAAATATATGAGATAAATTATTTATGCCTGTCGTGGCGCAGAGGCACAAGCGTTGTGGGTTCGATTCCCCCTCCAGGAAAAATACCTGTTACGAACTATTTTACAAAATTCGACTTTGTCTCAGATCCTTTTCTATTATTTATTTTGCGAGAACTTTAATTTATTTTATGTTGCTTCTTACTACACTCTCGTTTCTTTGAGATGAACACTTAATTGGCTACAACTATAATAACTCTGACACCCTACAAATAATCTGTTTAAATAAATAATTTTAGTTTTGTGCTATCTATTTTCCCTTATTATATCCAATTATTTTAAATAAATGAATGTTTTAAACAATTTTCAAGTATGTAAGCTCTACCTTTACTTGCCACATTGAGCAGGGACAGTTTTTGACTGTAAACGCCATTGGTTGTGGGTTCGATTCCCATTGGAAGGAATGATTACTTTAAAATTATTTTAATTTTTCCGCTCTACTAAACAAAATCGCGGTATTTAGTTCCGACACTTGACACGGATGGTTTTGAATTCGGAAAGAAAGCGGTGAATGGAGTATTTTTAACACTAGATTCTCTCTGACTACCTAACTTGTTTAGGAATAATATGAAGAAGAAATCCGTATAAAGTTTGAATTCGTTAAAAAAAAACTTCGATGAAATATAGAAGTGGGCTTATAACGTATTACAGTAAATTTAATTTAAATAAATAAACGGCCATATAATTAAACAATTTCACAGATTTTCTAAGCGTGACCAATTTTCGGACGTGCCAATTACTTTTCTATTGCATGCGAGTCACGTTTTAGCAACTTGTTTGTCAGGTGCTATTCCCTGTGATTAAGTACTATTGAACATTAAAGCCGCTTTTAATTTAATACGAAAAGCTTACAAAATTGCTGATTTTCGCAATACTAGCGTCCCTGTTGACGCGTTAACAACGCGTTGTCTTTAATCATGCATGTCAAACCTTAGTAGTGTGTGTGTGTGTGCATGTGTGTGTGTGTGTGTGTTATTTTGTTAATTTAATATACTTTTTATGAATTATTTTAAAAAATGTTAGCATTCTGCACTCCTTCTTTATATAAACTACTCGTATAAGTGTGCCAAATTTTATGCTCCTTCGTCCGCGTAATTTTTGTAAAAAGGGGTCCAAAGTTTTTGCTTCATATATATGAAGCAAATATTTATATACAGATGTCATAGATTTTATATAAACAATGTACTAATATCTGGAATTTTTGTTACGTAGTATCAATCTGTATCTAGTGCGGAATAATTTTATATTATACGTATAACTTTTGATTTCATCTGTAAAAAGGAGCTTCCAAATTTGCAACTCCATTTATTACTTTTCTCCGTTCTAAAGCGAAACTAAACGCTGTAATTTGATGAAATAAATAAAATAATATTTTTTAGTAAAATAACATTAACTTGCATTTTAAATAAGTAAAGCTTCATAGAAATTACTACCTTGTGAACTAAAATTCAATTAAAATTAAATTTTAATATATTTTTAAAGGTAATATACGTTTTTATTGTAAAAATATATAAATATTTTATCTCTCTTCTTTATTGATCCTTTCTTTCAATCTTAATTCAATTTAATTTACGGTATCATGTGTCGTATCTAGTATACGTTGCCAAAGTGAATCTCTCGTCGGACTTCGTAATTAACCTATCAGTTTGAGACAAAGGAGGCTTCCTTCATTAACTCGATGCTATTGAAATATTCATGAACGTGTTCTGTTTGCACTTGCTAGTGTATTTTGGTCCAGAGTGGCTTTCTATTCTGTATGCATCCCTACTACCCTTTAAATACTAAAAGGATATTGAATAAATATTAATTATACAATTTGCATGTAGTAGGGCTTATAATGTATTACAGTAAATTTAATTGAAATAAATAAACGGCCATATAATGAAACAATTTCATAGATTTTCTAAGCGTGACTAATTTTCGGACGTGCCAATTACTTTTCTATTGCATGCGAGTCACGTTTTAGCAACTTGTTTGTCAGGTGCTATTCCCTGTGATTAAGTACTATTTAACATTAAAGCCGCTTTTAATTTAATACGAAAAGCTTACAAAATTGCTGATTTTCACAGTACTAGCGTCCCTGTTGACGCGTTGACAACGCGTTGTCTTTAACCATGTACACTTTATATAAACATGCATGTCAAACCATAGTGGTGTGTGTGTATGTGTGTGTGTGTGTGTATGTTATTTGCCTAATTTTAATTACATTAACAAGACTATAATAAGGCTTAAATCGCGGAAAGCAGTGTTTAAGTATATAAAAAATAGAAAGCGGAGTGAATTACCACTAAATCTCTGTCTACCTCAATAAATGAAAGAAATACGTCAAAATGTGTTTCCCTCTATATTTAATTAGCCATTCATAAAATATTGAATATTGTATAAAATAAAATTTTATTCCATAAAACAATATATATGCACATACGTAAATAAAGAAATGTTACAAACGAACGAAACAATACAATCTGGTATTATACTGTGATTACCATTACTTTTTATTTACTTTATCACCGTACAAATAATCTTTTACGCCAATAAATAAAAGAAATACTACGCTCGCGATATAAAATGCAAGTTTATTTCTGCATCAGATACTTTGCTACTGGATGCTGGGCACGTAGTACTCGGACTGGTGTCAGGTAAGCCTTCCGACGATACAGATCACCGGCACGTGCCGCTTGCGTCTGTGTGATAAGGTTTTATGTCTCAGTCCGACGTATTGACTTATCTCGACGTACTCGTATGACGGGAATTGCAATTTCGTAAAAAGTATATTATTTGAGATAATGTTAGAAAAAGTTATTTTTATTTCTTTGTTATTTTTGTACGTGTTATTTTTTTATGCTCTTTAATAGCTTTGATTAAGCATCCTAAAGAGAGTTCGACATGTACATAATTATTTATATGAAATCACACATTCGTATGTGTTAATTACTTAATTGTTTTTTACGATTAGCAGAGTCTAAGAATGAGATAAATCTGAGAACCTACTGTTAAGACACTTCGTTCTACTAACATTTCTGCCCCCTACTTTTCACCGTATTACGTGCTGAGTGGCGGAACTCAACGCTGCACTTTGCCTTGTTACCAGAGCGAGGATATGAAAATTTATTTCACATTGTATATACCCTGGAATGAGCTCACATCCTATCGCATTTACAATCACACGCTTGACTTCTGCATGACTGGTCTGATGAAATATTAAAAATAGTTACCTAAATAATATCTTAGCAAACTAGTCATTACCACATATAGCTGTAAGGAAATAGCTTCAAATGCCGTTTTTGTTATATGTCTGGTTCTAGTTAAGTAAAAAGCAGAGAGACTTATCACTTTAGCCTTCAGAACCTTCTCTCATCCCCCATAAAATACAGAAAAGTTAAAATGAGTTAAAAGATAGATAACATATTTTTTTATATATTACCAAAATAACGAACTAAATATTATAACGAACGGCGCCTATAGAACAAGTAAGTACATTTACCGTCCAATAAAGCAAGTCCGTCGGGCAAAGCGCCTCAAGGGCCACTAATTCAATCAATTTTCTGACCATAAATAAAGGACAGGCATTCGCGATACGAACATGCAGCGACAAATCAATTAATAAGATAAAATAGGATGCCCTAATGGAAAAGAACTCGAAACAAATATGCGGTATGTTTTCTAAATTAAAAGTAATGGACGTCTTTCTACGTGGGATTAAATTAAGTAGCCCGAAGAGAAATAAGATAATGCATTCGTGTTGGTTAACTCGCACTGTTGTAAATTTTAGTTTGCCAGTGTCTTTTATTTTGTGGTTTATGTATGCCTTTGCTTTGGTGTTCCTTGCAAATGTTATTTTGTTCTAATTTTTAAGCATAATAATGTTTCATAATTATATTTGTGAGGTCTTTGTGATATAAGTACAGTATGTTCTTAGCGTATATTTTACATGTTAGAGTGTTCAAACAAAGAGATAATTAAGCTCCGTTCCACTCAGCTCTTTACTAGTCATCACAATAAATACAATGAAATTTAGAATGCTTCGCCTAGACTATAAGAGCTGCGGATGTGAAACAATTTTGTTTGAGTTTTTATATAAACACGCCAAAAAAATAGTAATCTTACTCCTGTATGGTTACAATAATTTGCATAGAGTGAAAATTGTTACGTATGTTTGGAGCGCAGCGTGAAAAATGGTGCTGAATTTCGGTAAAAAATAGGTGTTTTCCGATTTTCAGTAGGTTTTATGCAATATACGATCTAGAGGCAGTGGGACGTGAATTGTAAACGCTATTGATATTGGGTTCGATTTCTTGGAGTCACTATAATATATTAAATTATTTTTATGTCCCCGCTCTGGTAAGCGAGTCGTTGAGTTCCACTACTCAACACACAATTTAAACAGAGTGTCTTGATATTATGTTCTCTCTGACGGCCCTGCTGTGTTGGAAAAAGAGAAAAAAAAATCTTTACACATTTACGATTAAAAGTCACCTCTTCTAAGATATAACGACTGAAAAAGTTTTGTTCTTCATAATTAACGTAAGAAAAAAAGGAAGACTAAATACTATTAGATGATTTTGAATATGACTCAGTACTAGTACTCAAAATTTACAAGAATGAACATGGCTAGTATTGATTAGCGCACATACTTTATTTTTATTATAAACAACTTTAAAAAATCTATAAGATATCAAACGGTAAGTATTACGGGGTGGATAATGAGATTCACTAAAGTGTAAAAAATCACTGTTTTCCACATTTCAATGAAACGAAAACATTGCGTGTAATCAATAGAATTTAAAATGTCAGAATCCCGATATGACAGAGAAGTGTATAATAAATTTTTGTTATATTCATAACACCATTGTTAATACAAATTACCTACCAACGTAAAGCTAAGCTTTGCACCATAAAAGATAAATTTTTGGAAGCGACACTCCAAAACGTAAACAGTGAGCCAACCCCAAACAAACTGCACTAATCCGGGTATTTGTCAGAGTGCACAAATGGAATTGAAGGCTGGAGTAGAAAATTAATCGTGAAAAATCCCTTGAAACGAGTACCGAACAAAATGCAGGGAACTCCTAAATCTTGCCACGTGCGCTGTCTATTAACAGTTGACACTATTGGGTTAAAGCCAAAACTGTGATTCAGGGAGCACAAAACAAGGATTCTGAGTAGATCGAATTAGTAGTGTCATGTGTTAAGAATATATGCTGAAAACACATGCAGCTACAGATGACTTACTGGAATTGTATTATTGGAATTCATCGAAGATTTTACTTATCTTGCTTTTTGTATTCTTTAAACTTTATAATTCGATATCTTTATTGTTAAAGTTTTGTTTACAAGAGTAATATGTGATAATAATTTTAAAAGTGCAATGTAATTCAAGTTTTAAGTTACATCGAATAAGTTTAATGTTTTTTTTAAATATTTTCCGTAAAATACACAGAATTTTAAACAAAATTTAAAATAAAGCGCCGCAAGGTTCATATTCGTTGTTAAAACTGGAAGCAGTTTAAAGAATTTTATTTTTGAACAACGGTCGGGGGAGGACAAAGGACATAATATTTCTTCTACTTTATAGTTGCTTTTATAATAATATTACTTATCTCGGTAATAAGAGATAGCAATGGGTAACAAATTATATCGGGACGCTTATCTTAACGTGAATTGTCGATGCCTGGTGGTCCCGGTGGATAGCATATTGTATTTCGAGAAATACAAATATATTATTGTACGGCTACGACATTCAATTTCTTACATGTTTTATTAAAATTTATATATTTTAAATTTATTCTTTAAATATATCCATTTGCAAATTTATCAATATGATAAGCTTCTTTATATAGTTAATTCTTATTTTTTGTAGTTATATTTCTAAAATACAACCTTATATGTATAAATAAATTTTAGAAAATACCTTTTAACGAAAATCTCGTGCTTGCAAAGATTTGTTGTGACGGCTGTTATCGTGACGCTAAGTACTGTGAGTAACAAATTACTTTGATATCGCAGGGCTTATCTATCCGTGACGCTTCAGCCCTACACATCCCCAGAGAAATATATATATGCAGTATGTATGTCTAAAACATAATATACGTTTTGTATGTATTTGATTTTAATATTGTTTTTTTTAAATTGTTTTTGACCGCATATCATGAGACAAGAAGCAAAATGTACTGGTTTTAGAAAGATAAAATTATAGCCCATTCCACGTCGTTCGGATTTTAGATCTAATGACAATACAATATTCTCATAGCAAGAATCTGAAGTTAATGCCAAGATGAATAGATTCCGAGAAAATAATTTCAAGCGGATCCTTTGTTTCTATTTATGTAATTTATTTTTCACTATATACCTACATAGTGAAAAAAACATATTTTTCTATGTTATCATTAAAAAATGTTACTATAAAAAGTCCATAATTTAGATATTTTTATTAAAAAATTAAAAAAGGATCAAAAAATAAATTTACATGAAAATATCGATATGGCAACTTCGCCTTACTTTGTACTCGTATATGAAATTGGCAGGAGTGTAATACCCACATGAACTGAGGCGATAACGGCCTCCCCTAAAGACACGCTTGTCGCATTTGTCCCATCCTTATCACGAGTAAACAGCTTTTAGCTCATACTTTAAAAAGTTTTCGTCAATTTATTTTATCCTGATGCATCTTCTGCACCTTTGAGATGAATAGAAATAACATAAAACACTAAGTTATTAATATATTCAATCACGAAATAAATAGCACTTTTAGTAATATTCTTTTTAAAACTCGTCGGGAATAAGAAAAGAATAATGTTTTTTTTTAACTTCACGCTGTATCCCGCATATAGCAGGGTAGGTAGGAACCTGAGAACCCTTAAAGTGATAAGATACTCCGTTCTCTCCTTTTCGTTCCCCATTTTCTGCCAAAGTAAGGCATTGCGGGCTGAGTGGCGAAACTCAACGCCGCGCTTTGCCTTGTCACCAAATCCAGGAAATGAAAATACTACATTTCCTGGAGTGGGAATCGAACCCACAAGCTGTTTACAGTCGCACGCTTGTGCCTCTGCGCCACGACAGGCTTTAAGTATATTGTTGCACTAAAATTTTAATTTCAATGGAAAAAAACCTTTAATTGTACATAGTTATTTCAGGAATTAAAGAAAGCAGTTTCAAGGTATGTCCGGTATAGCAGGGTAGACAAAGAAAACCTAGTGACAATACACTCCGCTTGCTATTTTCCGACCGAATTGGAGACAATGCGTGCCAAGTCTATCTATATCGTTTTTTTTTATTCTGTATGAGAGAATAAGGTGTAAAGTGTTTCTATATAAACGTGGATAAATTTCATACATGCCTTTCGTGTAACTGAATATTTTAGCACTTTTAAAATAAATTTTCCTTCAAATAACACTAAATTTTAAAGCAATTTACAAAATTTCCTAGCAAGCGACGTGCCTCCCACCTCTTTACTAAGTCCTGACAACGCCCGCCATAAAATAGGGGAGTAGATTGTTTCCAACATTCAGCCGGAAGACACAGAATGGATTCGGACTAATACACGAACCCTTTCTTCACCCTCTCATTTAAAATGGAAAATGCCTTCGGTCGCGATTTCCGTCGGACTCCCATTGTCTGCTCGGCTGCGTGCGACCCTATAGTACTGAAATGAAAACTTATTTCACAATGGTTATCTCATTATGTACTCAAATAAAACTCAATTTGCCTTATTTTCAATTTTAGATTATATCTTTTATATAAAATTAATAATACAATGGATATTAATAACGTATACACGTGGAATGGCACTTCTGTTTAATGTAAGTCCAATTTATGGTAGTAATTAATCTTAAAGATTGCAATCAGTAATTTATATATAGAATAATTCAATAATCATGTTGTTTTCATAATTATAAAAGTTTTAAATAGAATAAAAATTACACTATAAATACTTTGATAGTGAGTAATATTGTATTACACCAAACGAAAGTCTCATGTATCGACACAATTGAATCGGTGAGTGCAGAAACAAATTCACAAAAAACGCAAAAATTCATAATCGATTTAAACTGGCTTAGAAAGCTAACTGATAAACTTTTTCTCTGTCCTGCAAAATTTGAAAATCCGGACTTATGTTGTTTCTGCACTCCCCGATTCAATGTACGTGTCGATATATAAAGCTTTCATTTAAAATTGTTATTGCAAAACCACAGGCTAGTATAAGTAGGTACCCTAATAAATAAGTAAGTAAGTAAGGTAAGTTGTCAAATTCTTTTATTTTAATCTATTTTATTCGGATCAACGGTAGACAATCAGCACCAGTACAGTCTATCACCACGCACCTTTATAACATTCGAAAAATTGCAATCTTGCATACGCAAGATTTCGCTTAAAAAAATTTCATTTAAAGCGTATAAAATTCACAAAATCCCAAGATATATTATTTTTTTAATATATATTTTGTTATTACAAAAATACACACCATGTTATGAATTACGAATCTAAATGTTCATTTCCAATGCATTAAATAATAATATTGCATTGAAATAACAATTATACATCCCTGATAACACGTATATAGGAAGGAAAATACAGTAGTTATTAAAGCTATCGCAATAACAAACAGCTCATATATCAAATGAATGTAGTCATATGAGGATCACTTACTCAATCAGCTTCGTGTGATTCAGCTATTCTGTTCTGTGAACGCAACACGTCCAGGACACTGTTTGAATAAATTTGCTTAAAGTGTATTATATATTAAGGAACAATGAAGATAATTCTTGTTTTGATATTCACCGCTTTTTACTTGGTGAAATGCGAACATTTGATAATGGGTGACGCCAATAACAAGCATTTGGTCTACCATATGACGGCCCAGTACCATTACATGCCCTTCATAAAAAGGGTTAAAAATGTGTTCTTTTCAAGCCCAGATCTTAGGCCTATAAATGTAAGTAAATAGTATTAAGTTAGCTTTTAGTACTTCAGTACCTAGGTACTAAACCCTAGGGTTATATTTACTTATTAATCACATATAACTATTGTGAATACGAATGTCCTCTTTATATTTAGTCTAGTCTGGTTAGGCAAAGTGACGCATTAGGTAGCATTATCATAGATGCAATAATAGTGTCGTTGAAACGTGATATGTTCAAGCTTAAGGTCAAAATCTTAATTGTTTGCTTTCATGCCTATTTCATATATAATCAATCCTTCGATCTGACTGTAAATGCGATTTGTTTAAGTTTGATTCCTACTTGCGAGTACATTTATACATTGAAAATATTTTATTTATTTTTATTTCTTTGCTCTGGAGCAGACAAAGACAAAGAGCGGTGTTGGGTTTCGCCAATTAACGCAAAGTCTCGAATTCGGGTGGAAAGCGGTAAACGGAGAGTCATGACCATAGATTCTCTTTGACTACCCTGCTATGAGGGAAAAGCCTAAAACTGCTGTGATTATTATATATTTAGTATATATTTGCACGTTCTATCCATCTAACCCAACTTAATTCCTTCTCCACAATCTTCATAAAAAGGAAAACTACAAGTCACATGACAAATCAAAACATGTCACATCAAAACTTGAAGCACACTTCGCTTAAATTAATCCATACATTAAACACTAGCTGAGATTTCATTAGACAACAATGAGATGCAACTCGACACGTCCTGCTCTTTTATTAACCACATGAGGACATATATGTAACTAAGGTTTACCTTAAAAACAAAACAGGAAAACGCTACTTTAGCGTAAATTTTCTACGAAATATAGTAGAAATGTAAATTTTATGATTATTAAATTTAAGAACAAACAATTTCATTATTTCAGGCGATCATGGCGTATGATAATCTTCATTCGAAAGCGTCCGCTACCATCACAGCTGGCGGCCTAGGTTCCACCTACGTTAATATAAAATTGAAAAGTGAACGTGGGAAGGGCCTAGATTATGATATTGGCATTTATTCATAGTTTTTAAGTTTTTATAAAGGTATTATAAAAGGTATTATTATTAGTATTATTGTTTAAAGTTGATTCATTTTTAATTAAGACAAATTAAATTTCGGTCAGAAATTTCGTTTTTTAAAGGATATTTTCTATGATATCACATATAACAGTTTTGCTGTAATGGCTGATCTATAAGTTATTTTTATATAAATTTCATGATGTTATATCATAGACCATATTATCTTTTTATAGACATATATAATCAACATTTATCATTTCCTATACCAAAATATAAGCTCTGTGAAACAACATATTGTGCAATTTAAAATCAATAAAAAAGTTATAAATTGTTTCCTCTTATCTCTTCTTATCTCTTTTAAACGGTTTTAATGGGGCTCTTTTTCTTAATATTTTTCTGTTATATATAAACGTCAACCGTGTGAGCAATAAATTTTTTTTATTGGTACATTTATATTAGCGTTTTTTGTAACGAGCGGCGATTGGCAGAATTATTGAAAAAATCAAAGTTTAATGTTGTTTTTTGATCATTGCAAGCGGGGGCTGGCAAGCGAAGCGAGCAAGGGGTGGATGCTCTTAGTGTGTGTAATACTGGTTCGTATTCTTCTTTACTGCATGTTTTTGAGTTGTCAAATTATTTCGCTCTTTAATTTTATTCATAATAACGGTAACGGCCACGGCCAATAATGGACAATAAGGATTTCAACCTAGAGTTAAGACACTCCGTTCTCTTACAACAATTCCGTTTCCCACTTTCCGCCATATTGAGGCATTGCGTGTTGAGTGGCGAAACTCAACGCCGCGCTTTGCCTTGTCACCAAATTTAAATTGTTTAAATTTTTAAAATGTTAAAAAGAATGTAAAATACTTTATCATAGCAAAATCTATTTTTATATCAAAATAGACATGTGAATGACGTATTCTATAGAGACTACTAGAAATTTCATAGGAATGAAAGGCAAATTGTATCAGGAGCTAGACATAACACAGAGTGCGGTGTCACATCGGAAGCAAATTGGAGGAGACAACATGCTTTTAGCGTTGACTCAGCCTCTGTGGATAGTGGTGGAATAGGATCAACACTTGTTGATTGGTACAAACAAAAATATTATTAAGTAATTATTATAATTCCAATAATTTTATATACAATCATAGAGTAAATTGTATCTACTATAAATTATTTTACTTCATTAAACTAGTTCTTGTTCGCAACTTCGTTTGCGTGATCCTTATTTCTATTCAATTGTATTCTAATTGTAAACTCAATGGTATGTCAATCTGTAGAATGATAATAAATATGATAAAAAAAAATAATTTAAATTTTCTGCAGTTTCGACTGTAGAACGAAGTATTTTAACTCTTTTATTGTTCCCATACACTCCCGAACCCACATGCCAAGTTACATTTTATTACCAAAATATAGTGCTTACATAGTCTATTTTATAATTATAGTCCTTAACATAGAGAATACACATTAGCCAATAATCACGAAACACATGGTGCGAAAAATAAGCATACTTGACGATAGTTGAAATATATAAACATTCATACAGTTTTGCATAAAATTCTATAAATTTAATTTATATCGATTAAGATAATTTTCCTTTAAACGTAAAGTAACCTAACACTTGGACCAAGGCAGATGCTTCACTTTATTATATCTAATATATATTGTGTTAAGCTACTTTAAAACTTAAGAACTCTGAAAATTTTAGTTTTCTGCTGATGCTTTAAGTGATTTTTTATATAGTAGCTTAGCCACGTGTGTATTACTAGAGATATAACAGAACAACGAATATGTTAGAGGAGTAGAATTTATTACTTTATTAATTGTATTAACTTAATAAATTGCTTATATTCCTAGTAAAATCTTCCTTGGCATATAATTATATTATTTCCTGTATACTTACAATATAGTTCACTACTAATGAACTTTCATATAGAAAATGGAGTGTCTTAACATACGGAATGCCTTTCATATTAAACATCTAGCCTTAATTCTAAGTAAACATTTATATTAGTCGAATAAAGAAAAAAATAATGATAACTAGAAAAAAGGATACAGGATCTGTGACACTAACAAAAATTAAATAATAAAAAAATATTTAGCATTGCTACTAATATTGCTAAATATAATATATGCTAAATAAATTGGTGAACTGAGTGTCTTGACACTACGCCCTCTGTGACTACTCTGCTATGCGGGATAAAGCGTGAAGCTGCTTTTTAGTTTTAATACTATTATAGTTAGTAAATTTACTAAAAGTATAAACATTTTTCTAAAAGGCGAGAATCGTATAATGTGCACTATATATACTTATTTTAGAGAAATTCTTCATTGAAATATCTTTCAACTAGGATCGATCCCATAACTTATGGCTTAGCAATAAGCTAATTAATTGGTCATCTCTGCGCTAATGGGACCATCATATACATTACAACCTAAGGCCTAATGGTATACCAGTTTAATAACCGAATAAGAATAATTTGTCACACACAGTTAAGCAACATTGGGTAACCAATAATGGTAATCTAGAGCATCATTAACGTACACAGCAACCATTAGCCTGTATGTGACAGACCTTATCAACTGTATTACTCACTTTGCTGACTAATGAACATTATTTGCCAATATTGCTTAGGTATTAGGTTTTTTATTTTTAGATTTTCTTTTTTCCCTGTGTTTTATATAATATTTAGCGTTTTTGATTTTTCTTTTTCAAATCAATGAAATCGCCTATGTTTGATGTATGAAATTAGATATCAATAAGTAAATTCCATTCAGCATGCAATGTCTCAATTCGGCGGAAAGTGGAGAATGGAAATGCTAAAAGAGAACGGAGTGTCTTAATACTACGTTCTCTGGTTCCCTCTATGTGCGGGATACAGTATGAAGCTAAAAAAAAACATTTTTTTATTATCACATTTTATTTATCATCTATACACGACAAATAATACATTTCAGCAAATGAAGTAAAAAGGGTGATAAAACTGTGTTACAGCGAAAATGAAAACTACCCATCATTTTGAATTTTGACAAGTGGAAAAGGAAATAGAAGGCCGTTAATCTTTTGTTGCATTCGTTATTCACAGCAGTAAATTAAGCCTTTTAATTCCACGCTGCAGGGCACGAAGCTCTTCTTATTAGAAGGATTTCGAAATAATCCGCCACACTCTGTACACAGTCACTTTATTCATTCAAAATGAATATTTTTTTTGAATTTCATTATTCCATAAATTATTATTTATGGCTATTTATACATTCTTCTAGGCGTTACAAATCGAAATATAAGTTAAAACTATAATTATGATGGAATTACTAAATATTATTAGTAAATAATGAATTAAAAAAAAAATGGGACTTCCGCTGAGTTTCTTGCGCCGGTTCTTTTCACATCTGAAACATTAAATTTAGTGAACCGGTGGTATATTATTTGACGTTCAAAAAATGAAGCATGTAACTTCTTACATTGAATAAAGACATTATTATTTGAATATTAAGGTAAATTGAAATATTTAGTGAGCCATTTACACGTTGTTTAAGATATATTACTCAATTATGTGGTTCCCAACCAAAGCGCCGCACTTCACAAAGAGGTAAGCTGCTTAAACTGCGCTCCTCTCAATTTGTGCGCTCAGCGAATCAATATCGATATAACGAACCCTTTGGCGTATTGGCAATTATTGATTGTGGTCTGGCCAATATAGATTTTAAGCAAATACTAATTGTTATTTAATTAAAATTACACCAGAGTTAAATGTTTTTATATTTTATTGGTGTAATGAAAATATTTAACATAGTTTTTTTTATATTAATTATGTTGCTTATATTATCTCATATACTTATTGGCTTCACTTATTTAGTTTAATAAGAGTAATATGCAACTATATAATGGAATCGAACCCAGAACCAACCACGTTTACAGTCTGAATCTGTTCCATTACGCAACGATGGCCTGTCTCTAATTTCTACTCTTTTTTCATATATGCAATTTAATTCAAAACAAAAAAACTAAAACTAAATATAAGCAAAAATGACCCGTCACCCATCAAGTTGCACTCAATCGCCTTGTTAATTAAAACCGAAGTGCTCTCTACAGTACACTGAGGCACGGTCCTCAAATTATAGCGCTTTATGCACTCAGCAAATCGATATCGAGCTAATCCAGCCCTTAGGCGTGCGGGCAATTAGTGCTTGCACCGACCCGTCCGCTCCACAGACCTACCTGTCTATTTAAACGAACAGTATTCAGCCGAAATAGTGGCGTTTTAAGCGACTAATTCTATCAACGTAGCGTGTCATTCCTGATTTTAGGTATTTGTCTACTGAAGCTGGTTACGATGGGAACTGTTTTGCTGTGAAATTTGTATCGGGTGAACAAAGGATCTCCTGTTTTTACTTCGACAAGGATTATAAGATTAAATTGACTTTTAAAAATGTATGTTTGTTTCGAGTTAAATTTTGAATAGATTGTTTTAATAAAATCAAATTATTGTATATACTACGATATACATATGTAAGTACGTATCATATATTATATGTTATAACATATTAATTTTGTATTTATATACTTATAAGGTATAGTAAATTTCATTTTAATTTTTTAAGTTACATAACATGGCTATTTAGGCAAGCGTCACTTGCTACACCTAAAGCTTATGTTTCGAATCTCGAAACAAAGGACAGCAGTACATACAGTAGTAGGTGTATCCGGTGTAGACAATACTAATATACACATAATTACACTCACGTATGTTAATAAAGGAGACGCTTTGGGTTTTTGTTTGTTTATCAGCTTTTAGCCAGTTGAACTTGGAAGAAACTTTGAAAAGGAAGAAATTATAAATTCTTTAGCTTTTCATAGAAAAGGGTAAATGTAAACTTTATTCTAGTCAATCTTGTGTTCTGCTATATAGTCTAACCTAAATACCAGTGGGGAGGGTTGGAATATTTAGTTAGGCAAGCCGGTAAATTTAGAAACGCCGATGTATTTTAGGGAAGCCGGTATATATTATTTAGGGAAGCCAGTAATTTTTAGAGAAGCCGGTATATTTAGGGAAGCCGGTAATTTTTAGAGAAGCCGGTATATTTAGGAAAGCCGGTATAGGATGTGAAGATATTTAGTAATTTCACTAACGAATTTCGGCGATGACCTTTTTTTTTTACGTCTCGTACTTGTACTTTTAAAAGTTAGGCAAGGCGGTGGATACCGTGTTATATAGACGCCTCGCTACTCCTTTGGTATAACTACACCGACAAAATACACATAAAGATACTATTTAACTTAACTTAGCTTCACGCTTTATCCATAGCGAGGTAGTCAGAGATAGATAGATACTATAATATGTACATACATAAATACATAGCTTCACGCTGTATCCCGCATATAGCAGGGTAGGCAGAGGGAACCTAGTGTTAAGACACTCCGTTCCGCCGAATTGAGGCATTGCGTGCTGAGTGGCGGAACTCAACGCCGCGATTTGCCTTTTTAGCAAACCCAGCAAATGAAAAATTCCATTTACTGGAGTGGGAATCGAACCCACAACCTATCGCGTTTACAGTCGCACGCTTGTACCTTTGCGCCACGACAGGCGTTCTATCATATGGCGACTATCATATGTAAAAACAAATATTTCGAATCGTAAAACTTGAATCAATATCAAACAACCATAATGTTTATACTATAGGGTCTAATCTTTACTTTTACAGACTTATACTTTGTTGGTATATATTTATCTCTTCAATATAAGCTCATTCCTGTAATCTACGGGTAATTCCCCAGATGATAATGGGCTTGTTTATGCAATGTTCCGTGTACAAAGTAACATTTCCTTAAGCATTTGTAACTTTCAGCAACATTTCTATTTTATTTCCTTCTTATAAACTAAATTACATTTGTATATTTATTTGTGCGGATTTTGTATGTAAAAGGATATGTTTAATATTGGATAATGATTAGGGAATTCTTTAATAAATCTTACTAAATTTGAGGATCATGTATTCAATAAATATAATAAATTTATAAAATGATTTTATAATATACTTGAATAATCATGGAATGGAACAATTACCTTTATGGTATGACATAAGACAATGTCAATTAAAAATACCAGCATAATACAAACTAAGCTATACAAAACTACCAAACAAAAGGACTTAAAAAAGACTCAGTTTGGTAATAATTAACTATAATGATTTTTGTGGGCTTTTTCTATATATTCATATGGCTAGTTATAATGAATCGATGGTTTTTCCTACTCAACTTTAGTGACTCTAGAGTGTGCAAAGAATTGATATTGTATTCACATATTTCTAAGTTTTCTCTACCTACTTCGCAAGACTAAAAAATATTGAAAACATGTCGCAATAATTTGTAGATTATTGTAAAGGAAGAATGAACTGGTCTACCGACTTATGTAGGTAAACCAGAGGGGGTAGTCAGAAAGTACTTAGTTAAACACTCCTTTCTCCTCTTAACATAGCCGGGAATTCCATATGATTCAAATATAATTTTGTTTCCTTTTTTGAGTGAGAATTGAACTCGAAACCACCGCGTCTACAATCACACAGTTCGACTACACCACGATAGTCTCTAACAAACGAGATTTTTTTCTTTAGCGTATATAATAATATTTAAATTAGTCGACTCGAGCTGTGAAAAAGCGGTAATTAAGCATCTCTACGAGGAAATAAAAACTGTGCAAAACACTAATCACGCCTCCTTAACTCCCTTTAAATTGGCTTTTCAGATTAAAATATCTAAAATGTTTCAGAGTTTAATTACAGCTATTTAATACTGAAACAAGAATTATAATTAACGTAATTAGATTTTACCAAAATTGTAGGTACGATAAATGACATCATCTCGGCGTATTTCGGACATGACTGAATGAAATTTTACGATATATTATTATTATATTAGGTATGCTTTCTAGGGATTTTATCACATAGTACGTAATTTAAATATTAAGCATTTTGTTATAATAATATATTCGAGATGGTTGCATATATATGTATATATATTTTATATTATGGCTATATTTTATACAACTTTTTGTCAATTTAAATAAATTAAACTAAAAAAACATAAACATTTCTACTTCAAATTGCTTCTATGTCTAAATACAAATAAACAATATATCTTGTTTGTCCAAATACACGAGCACAATAAAAGTTCAACAAAATTCATCGTGTAAGAATCACACCATTTCGACCCCAAAAACAAAACAGTTAATAAAATAGACTTACGCATAGATTCCCAAAGAATCATGGTGGAGCCAAGATATTTGGGTTCCGTAATACAATTTAAACTTTTGGAGCCCACATGAGCTACGTCTGGTCGCCATGGCAACGCCCCTGGACCGCTAAACTGATGCACGTTTGTGCGGATAAAGGAAAATTTTCGAGGTGAATATCATTAGTTGATCGAGCCTTTCTAATCAAAAAGAAATTGGATGGATCTAACTTAAGCATGTTTGAAATTTTATATATAAAAAAATAAATATTTTTTTAAAAACACACGATAATTCATCAGTCATTTTTTACAAATAATATTTAAGGAAAAACAGACTGACAGGAGGCAAGAAATATATAAAATTGGTACGGCAAATGTCATTTTATTTTTACATCTTGAAAACCACAGAGACTTTACAAAAATTGCATACAAATAAAACAAAGAGAAACTGTTATTAAAAAACTTTTAAAAATAATCAATACAAAGTTTATTCGAAAAGCTAGATTGAAATTCCACCACGTACAGTGCGAAGTTCATTCAAATACGAAAATCGCAGTATTTTGTTTCATGTAAAACGAGATCACGAAAAGTGTAGTTTCCAACACAATGCACCTGCGGACCGATAGCCAATACCTGTCTGTATTGATTCGTCATACATCACTGCGGGGACGTCCCGACATGGGCTCGTACTGCAATATGCATGTAGATTGTTTCTATTGTTTCATTACAGATAGCTCGTCTCGTTTTATATATTGGAATATGAGGAACCACAAACAACAGATAAAAGTTTTTATATTAAAAATATGTATACTTTTATTATTTTAAGTTTCTTTAGAGCTAGACTTTATGATTATTATTAACTTCACGCTGTATCCCGCACATAGCAGGGTAGGAGGAGGGAACCAGAGAACCTAGTGTTAAGACACTCCGTTCCCATTTAACTTTTCTCCACTTTCCGACAAATTGAGGCATTGCGTGCTGAGTGGCTGAACTCAACGCCGCGCTTGCCTTGTTACTAGAGCGAGGAAATGAAAATACCATCTATTACTTAATATTTTCATTTCCAATTGAAGTAGGAATCACACCCACAGTCTGTCACGTTTGCCGTGTCGTGCGCTTGTGCCTCTTCGCCACGACAGGCCTCAATTAGAGTACAGTTTAAATATTTTTTCTTAACCTAATTAATGTTAAAAGTGAATTGGAATATACGTTTAAGTCATACAAAATTTAATATACCTCATGTATGATTTAATTTGACCAATTATATATACATACAACATTCATTCATTGTATTAATCACAGGCCTATGGGGAAATTTTAAGGAAAATGCTATCGTGAAGGAAACACGTAGTTCGGCTTTCAATTTGTTATTATAATTTCGCCTTCCCAAGTTATCGTATACCATCGGCATCACTAATGAGAGTAGGGTCTCAGAAGATAGCCTCTTGCAAAATCACTCTACCATACTAAATGTGATGAGATACGAGCATTACAACGTTAAATATTATTAAGTCGACGTAGATGAATAAAGTTCATAGTCCATATAGAGCTTTATTTTGTTAAATGAAATAAGTAAATGAATGTTAAATTATTTACTATTTTAGAAAACCATAATATACGATTTTATGAACGGAATAAATTTCACAATCTGGAGTCAGTAAAAATTTAAGTTACTTATATAACATTACTGTGAAGAGGCTTCTTCAGTAAATAAAGCTTCCCCATAAAAAAGCGTTAAAAAATAACGACACAAAACGAGAGCGGGGGATATTTAAAACGAAAATCCCAATACTTCTTCGGATAGACGGAATATATCACCCAATAGCAGTGAAAAAAGAATCGATTGTGAGCAACAGTCGCTACATTTTATTTACTTAAAGAAGGGTTCGTTCAGACTATTTGTATAAGTGAAAAATACGCACTGCCCCTTATATAAGAGAAAAAACATTGTAATACTTATTAGACAAAGCTTTAAAAATATTATAGTTTGCAAAATCCTATTGATATTGAATTATATAAAGTTTAGTATTTTCATTTCTTGAGTTTAGTAACAAAACAAACCGCAGCGTTGCGTTCCGCTACTCAGTACGTAATTCCTCAATTGGGCGAAAAGTGGAGAACGGAGTGTCTTAACACTAGGTTCTCAGGTTCCCTCTTGGAGCTAAAAAAATCATATATTTTCACGTATTATCCATTGCAAGATATGCAAAGATATCAAAACTTGAGATCAGTATAATTGTTTTTTACTCCATCCATAACCGTAAAACCTTGATGGAAACTTAATCCCAAATCACAATACGGCATTTTTCTTTTGTAAAATTTCATTTTTAAATTCAAAATTAAACTTTTTACGTCTGCTTGTTTATACATGAACGAACATGTTATCATTTAAATAAAAAAGAAATATTGTGTATAGAAATAACCTGGTTTATTGGACTAATATTACATTAAAGATATAAAATTAACAAACAATTATTATTTCTAAAATGACTTCGTAGATAAGAAGCTTTGTTGAAAGGATTTTCTGATTTTAGTTCCGACTTTCCACAAGTTATCTATGCCGATGTACGTTTACTTTGAAGCGATCTTACTTTTGTTTAACTTGGAAATACGTTTGAATAAAAATAACAAAACATTTATCGAGCTTTACGCGTCTTACGCTGAACAAGAATTTCAACAATGGATCAAAATAAATGGACTATAAATAAGGATTTAAAAAGAATATTTCTTTAGCTTGTATTAGAAATATCTTGCACATGTGCACTATTAATAGATTATTGGTATTTTTATCTTCGTTCACGCATCACGCAATTATTTCACATATAATTATAGAAATAAAACATTATTAAAAGGAGAAAATCAACAATACAGTGACTTCGTTGTCATAAATTCTGAGCCACGGTGACGTAATGAAAATATATTCGACTGCAGATTCTAATCTTAATTAAGAGGATATTGATAATCATAATAACAAAAAGTTTCAGTTGATCTACTTTGTCAAAAACTATTTTTAGTTCACGAGAAATGGAGGAAAGTATAGCAAATTTGTTGTGTATGTTTCTGTTCCACAATATGCTATATTTAAGTCTAGGTAATGTATGCACATGTATGTATGTCTAGGTAATGTTCGCACAAAGCGAACCTTTATCGAGATGTTTATAAGAGAAAGCCAATTAATTACATAATCGTTTTCCATTGTGCATAAAAAAAATCATCTATGATATGAAGAATTTACATAAAATAGTTGTTTTTATATTGGTTGTAATTTTGATCATTTTAAGCAAGCCAAATAAAAAGATGCACTCACAGCAGAACAATAAACGGTACTTGAAGTAAATTGTTGGAGTTTAAAAGAGATTTGGAAAATTCGTGCTCGTCGAGATTCCTAGAAAACGTAGCGTCGGTTCTAGCTATATCATTGTAGCGGAGAATGAACCCGGCTAAATCCTGGCTTACCAAACAATCCCTCTCTAACCCCCACCGAGAGATGGATAGCTGCTGAGTATACGTTTTTGTAATTATTTTTATATGAATTTGTTTTAAAATATACTATTAAAGAAAATGGCTGTTAGTTTGACCTCCTCGGAGAAATATTTAGACATTTATTCAATTATTTCAATAAATATTAATGAATTGTATTATTTTATTATTTCATATTTAAATGTTACTTTTTATTTACATATTATGATATTCATTTACATATGACCTGTAATAAAGTGAGCACTAGATTTTACTACAAACCTTTTACTTTTTCGGTGGTAGAACTTAGCACACCAAAGATTTGTTTCATAAGCATTTTTACTGATATATTAAAAACGTGATGAACTATGTGGATTTGACAAGTATTACCACTTAAACTATAACTAACTATATTTTGCACGGTTATTCAAAATAAATAACATGATTTATTTAACCAAATTGATTTAAAATACTTGTATAGGAAAATATAAAATTTCAAATCAAATCTTGTTTCTCAAGATATGCAGAAAATAATATAAACACACTTTAACATAGAAAAAAATGAAATGCGTATAATTTATGACTATCACAATTACTACGACGTTTAATATCACGCCATTTTGTTCTTCAGTCAAGTTCATTGTTCACAATATCTGTATTATTTGAAGTCCGTTTACTTATTAATAGAATTATATTATATTTTACATGAAAAGAAATTCATGATATATATTAACTAACAAAAATGTTACATTGCATTTTTAAAACAAAAAAAATACGCCTTAACTATTTCCTCGGCACCTTACTCGTCCTGGCGAGGACATCAGGTTCAAGCTATAAAAATATCGTATTGTCATTGGAGCCAGACACGTGTGTAAATTTTTAAATAAATCAGACAGCAGTAGGTCAAAATAGCATTGTAAGTCTTTTTTACAAGTAATTTGAAATCATCATTAGGTACTAACGATTTTCATATTAACTTTTTGCTAGACATTCCGTTCAGACAGGGACCACCCACATTCAGTTAGATGTAGGTATAAACAGATAATTAAATTTTAGGAATTAAATCTAAATACTATATATATTAAATAAAAAATATATAAAAATTCATCTACAAAGAATAAATAATAAAATAAAATAATAAATAAATAAAAAGTTTATTTTAACACAAAGTACATGTTACAAATTAACTCTAGATTCTTTTTGTACATTAGATAATTATTTAATTTCTTTTTTCTAGAGGTAAGCGTTGGCAGCCGTACTAGTATAAGCTGTGTCACAGCTACCAGCATCTTTGCCCCTTCAAATACAACAATAGAATTGCTGGAAAGCGCAAAGAAAAAACAAAAAATAAATAAATAAATACTTAAAATAAAATTACCATATGTGAAAGGTGTGAGTACGTGTATATATGTGTGGACGTGTGTGTGCCGTTAAGAAGCAAAGGAAAAATTAAGACATCATTTGTAATACTAGCGTATTATTTTAGATCCGGAAAATATTGACACTTTCTATACAAAAAAAATTACTTAATGTGAATTTATAAAAAAATATAAATATATCAAGGTTATTTTTAAAATACTTTTATATATTAATTTACTTGATTGGGAGACAAATAGGCCGGTAGTTGTTTTCTCTTTTTTGCCTATATTTTCTACATTAAGTAGGACAGAGAGAAAAAACTTGCGTGTTGATGGAAAAAGGGGTTTTGAAGTAACAATCATCGCCTCACCTATTTGCGTCACGTTGACGTTTTACATATTAGTCAATATAAATTTGATTTTAAAAACGTTATAAAACGTCATGGTGGCGCAGTGGAACGGCATCTAACTTTGACCGCGGTTGCTTGTGGGTTCGATTCCCAGTCGGTGAAATTATTATATATAAATTATTTTATTTTCGCTGCCCTGAGAAGTCAAACGAGCGATTTTGTTCCGCCACTTAACACGGAATGTCTCAAATTAAAGCGAAAAGTGGTGAACGGAGTGTCTAGACACTAGGTTTTCTCTAACTTGCTATTCGAGATAAAACCTGAAAATACTTTCTTAATTAATGTCTGATTGTAGAAAACACCGAAATATTTAGCATACATCAATTTCAACTCAAATATTTAAGTAGCTTTTAAAAAGTTTGAATTTATCAAAAATTACCGTCTTCGAGATGTTTCGAAAAGTTTTTAAATTTTCTTGTCAGTATCTGAAGAGTGAGCCCGAGAAAAGCATTAATCATTCTGTCAAGAGAAAAAGTTATGAACGCAGAAGTATATAATTCGGTGATGGATTATTGACGAAAACATTATAATGAATAAAAAGTATGATTAAGAAAGTGTATAGTGTAAAATAAATTTGAGTAACGATGTGATTATTTATAAAAACAATTATAATGGCTTATTAAATCGACATGTGCAACGTTTCCTAAAAAAAATATTATTTGTATGTACTTTCACCACTGTGCCACGAGGGAGTCAACAATTTGAACTCATGTCCGAACGAATGTCCGAATTGTCGACTTCCTCCAACAGTTTTTACGTTGGGTAATCATTTAGAGTACGTATATTACATATAGTACAGTATTTGTTCACATCATCTAGTAGATGACTAAGATGATATAAGTTCTAAAAACGGTTTAAACAAGTTTTTTTATAAATATACAAACATATTCAATATACGCAATTGCCTACCATTAAATCGTTTAATGATAAAAAAAATATTTATATCATACGTGCTCGTATGTTCTTCGCACAGTAATCGTAATAGTCGCCACTTTTATCTTTAAGCTAACATCATTTGCATACCTACCTATATTATAATCTTATTGTCCATTGTTTCGATTCGACCAGAACTAAATGACCGACCTATCGTGCGCCGATCTAACCAGCAGATAATTTAGACTTAAATATTGATTCTAAAACAAGTTTTATAATTATAGAAACGTTGTGTGATGTGAAACAATCAAATATTATTGTATTTTAGTGTTGGAGAAGTAAACTATTCAGTATCGCGAGGTTATCGTTCATATTAGTCATTCGACGCCGGCCTGTCGTTGTGTGTGCTTATGTACGTAAAATGACACTCTGTTCTCTGGTGTTTATGAAGGCGACATGCGCGTTTTGTTGTTAATTTTATTTGTATACTTTTTGTGTTTCTGTGAAAGCAAAGACATGATTGTGGGGGACACAGTGCATAGAAAAATGGTGTTTCACCAGAGGATCAAAGATTTTGCTATACCCTTCAAGAAGAGGATAAAAACAATGACCTATACGGATCCAGAGAAAAGAACTATTAAGGTAATATATTAATTTGAAAATTTAGATTTATTTAACACTAATTTGTAACTTATAAATTATACTATTCATAATAATTTTCGAACCCAGGTATATGAAACGATTATAGATTTTTAAAATACCCACTTTTATAGTTATTGAATGGTAGGAACATATTTAAAATAATCATCGTTATCTCAACGGTCTTTTTATAGCTCATTGCTATGTTTATTTTCTCACCACTATATAAATTTACGACATACAAGTAAATCAGTCCATTAAATTAATTCGATAACCCTTTTATTATTTTCGTAACTAAACTCTAACGCCGACCCCACGGAAAAGGATTGGTTTAAGTAAAACAACTTTACCTCTATTAATGAAGATTAATTTACCAAATAAAGTGAATCGATTAAGCATTCTTGCTGACGTGTATTATTTTCTATTATTTATTACGAACAGTTAATTACTTTTGAAACAATAGCTACTAAAAGTCTTCATACAATAGAAACATGGGTGACTTTGCTTATTGGATTGTAAAATAAATACTAGTATATTTGTATCGATAACTTATATGATTTTTTTGTGAGTAGAAATTAGACTGGGAGGAGTACTGTTTTTTTTTGTAGCTCCACGCTGTATCCCACACATAGCAGGGTAGGCAGAGGAAACTAGAGAGCTTAGTGTTAAGTTACTTCGTTCTCCTTTTACATATGCGTTCCCCTTGTTACCAGAAGCGAGAAAAAGAAAATACTAAATATTATTAAATATTTTCATTTCCTGGAGTGGAAATCAAACCCACAACCTGTCGCATTTACAGTCGCACGCTTGTGCCTCTGCGCTACGACAAACCTCTAGGAATACTAAAATATATGCACAGTCTCGTTATGTCAGCGGTTTCTTATTGTTAAATGGAAACAAAGTAAAAAAACGGTTACGGTTACTCATGTTAGTTAATTAGTTTTAACCCCCGATTCAAACAGATAAGTGTTATTATAACTTTGACGTCGATGACTGAATGTTTGTGTCTCTCTGTCTGTGACATTGTACATCGTAAGCGGATGAACCAATTTCGATAAAGTTTTTACCATTCAAAAGCCAGTTTCCTTGCAGTAGTTTTTAGCTATGTCTGGTAAAAATCGCTCCAGCAGCTTGAAAAGTACCAGTTCTTGTCAAAAATGATGCAAGGCATTTTTGTATAAGATTGAATATTATGTTTGTTTACATAGTAGTTTCTTTTTAATTTAATCTTCTACTATCTATTTCTTAATCTACAGAGTCAAAGTTGTTTAGTAGAAAAGAAGAAGAACAGAGAACTTGAAAGTGTTATTCCATAAATTGTTCTTTGATTGGTCTTTGAATTAAAAAGGTAATAAAACTGGAAATTACACAAATGACTGACCAGTCGAAGACAATGAACACGCAATTTATTAGGGGCTTTCTAATGGCGCTTACATATTTACATCTGTCATTAAAGGCATCCATGAATCATACTTATTAAAACAAAGTTATTTCGGAATAATGGGTTTTCAACCGACTTCAAAAAAAACGGAGGAGGTTCTAATTTACTGTATTTCTTTTATGTCTGTTTGCGCATAACATTTACTGAATGGATTAAGTATGATGCTATTTTTTTTCGTGGCGCTGAGGCACAAGCGTGCTACTGTAAACGCGACAGGTTGTGGATTCGATTCCCACTCCAGGAAATGGAACTTTTCATCTCCTGGGTTTGGTAACAAGGCAAAGCGCGGCGTTGAGTTCCGCCACTCAGCACGCAATGCCTCAATTCGGCGGAAAGTGGGGAACGGAGTGTCTTAACACTAGGTTCCCTCTGCCTACCCTACTATATGCGGGTTACAGCATGTATATGTATATTTTCTTTATTATAGCTCTGGTTCTTATGTCGTCCCGTTTAAATTTTATTAAGATCTGACAAGTAGTTTATAAGCTATTCGTAATAATATTACATATTAGAACATTTTATTTGAAGTCGTTTATCTTTTTTGTTAAAATTTTAATTATGTAAACTAGAATGTTGAACAACGAAAAATCACGTAGTAAGTTATATGCGTACATGATTGCAAATTATTTTTATATGACAATGCGATTGATATTGTTATCAATAGCCTTGAAATCTTATTATATGTTTTTATTATACCTATTTAGCATATTGCTGTGCGTTTATTTTTCACTCTGTTGCTGGTTTTTCGTATTAAAAATATTTATTACACTTTAATATTGTATATTTTTATATTATTTAACTAAGAAGTCAAAGTCAAAGTCAAAGTCAAATAATTTTATTCAAAATAAGAAGTTACAAGCTTCATTTTTTGAACGTCAAATAATTTACCACCAGTTCACTAAATTTAATGCCTCAGACCTGAGAAGAACCGGCGCAAGAAACTCAGCGGGACTATTATTATTTTTTTTTTTTTCATATTCGACAATGGAATTCTTTAAGTTTAAATACAATTCTTTAAGTAACGTTAAGATGTTACGACAACTAAACTATACAACAACTATAAGCAAAATTATATGACGAAGAATGGAATCAAGGTTAATGGATCCCGGAATTATTTGATTATTTTCCTTTGTACCTCTGAAATGATTTTAGATTTTAAACGAATATTAATAGCTTAAGTATTTAACGTCAAAAAATATATATCGATGAAAATCTGAAATTTATATTCAGGTTATCAGTCTAAAATAGTTAAAAGCCTCTCTCTCATTGTATTGTCCCCTGTCTCCTCATAATAGAGGAAAATTAACTTAATAAATTTTATTATATAATTACTTATTCATTATAAAATCGTCTTAATAAAAATATATATTTTTTCTTTTCACTGCGCTTCATTTATACTGCAATTACCCTTTATTAGCAATAATCTTGTGTTATTATTTATAAATTAATACTTATAAGAAAAAAAATACTCATGCTACCTTAATTAAAATTGTCCAACAGATTTAGAAACATGTTTAGTAAAATTAAGAAATACAGCCTTGGCCCTAGTAATAAATAAAAAAAAATACTTTGTGATAATTTACGATTATCGATGGCTCATTTAAATATTCTCATTTATTTAGTTCTTGATTAGCACACATAATTTGCAAGTTAACCATGTCCTAAATACCTACTTGTCCTCTAAATGAAATAGTCTTAATGGGTACATAAATGACTTTAACAAGTTCTATAGTGTCATTATAGTTAGCAATAACAAATTCATAGTTTTTGTTAAATTTACATGTTAAATGGAAATGTATTCCTATGAACACTAGATCTTAGACATATTATTACAAAATCCTTAAGGTTTAATATGATCAACTCAAACTTTTTCAATTTTGTCTCGTTATTTTAAATAGGTAATGGGAGCGTTCTTATATTTTATATAAATACACATTTTTTTACAATAATTCTTGTATTTGAACCCCAGTACATTAACACATCTATTTAACATACATACATACATACATAGCTTCACGCTGTATCCCGCATATTGCTTGACAACAGACAGCAAGGTAGGCAGAGGGAACCTAGTGTTAAGACACTCCGTTCCCCACTTTCCGCCGAATTGAGGCATTGCGTGCTGAGTGGCGGAACTCAACGCCGTGCTTTGCCTTGTTACCAAACCCAGGAAATAAAAAATTCCATTTCTTGGAGTAGGAATCGAACCCACAACTTGTCGCGTTTACAGTCGCATGCTTGTGTCTCTGCGATCGACAGGCGTTAAGCGTTCTTTTTTTACAAATCTAAGTAAACTCAATTTATACATTGATGCTTAATATAAAATGCCATTCGTTAAAATAACCATATATATACTTAGTTTTATTTATTACTCATTATGTAAACAGGCAAGCACTTAATGTTGACAAGCGGGTGATTAATAGAATCTTAACTTTTAACTTTTATTTCATACGGGTGTGTTTTTATATCTTTTTTTTGGTATATGTCCGATAGAATACGATAATTTTGGTTCCAAATACTTCTTGCGTGAAGTGATTTACAAAGGTTGTTTAATTACTGTTACTCTGTGATCTGTTTATCACGCTTCATGCATAGCCAAGCCATAGAAAAACTAGTGCCAAGACACTCTGCTCTCCACATTTCACTGGATTAGGGCAGTTCACTAATAATAATTATTGCAAATATTACTACAATATGTATAAGAGTATTTTTAACCGACTTTAAAAAGGTAGAAGTTCTCAATTCGACTGTATTTTTTTATGTGTGCATAAATTTTCACTGGGTGATTCAATTTTGATGATTCTTTTTTTATAGATAGCGCTTCCGATGTGGTCCCATTTAAATCTAGTTTAGATCTAACAAGTAGTTATTGAGTTATCCGTAATAGTTTTACTCTTAAAAGAATTTTATATGAAGTCAGTTTTCTTTTCTTGCTAAAAATGTAAATATATACATACATAGCTGCACCGTTGTATCCCGCAGGGTGGGCAAAGAGAACCTAGTGTTAAGACACTCCGTTCCACACTTTCCGCCCATTTGAGGCATTGCGTGCTGAGTGGCAGAACTCAACGCCGCGCTTTGCCTTGTTACCAAACCCAGGATATGAATAATTCCTTTTCCTGGAATGGGAATTGAACCCACAACCTGTCGCGTTTACAGTTGCACGCTTGTGCCTCTGCGCCACGACAGGCGTTACAAATGTAAATTACATATAATGACATAGTACTATAAATATGCCAATATTATAGTAAGGCATACATCAAGGTTATTTACTTTTTTCAGGGTATAGCTGCCATAGACAATGATTTCTCACATGCCAGCGCGAACATCACGGACGGTGGTGTTGGCTTCTCTCATGTCACTGTGAGGATGAAGGGTCAAAGGCATCACCCGCTCAATTTTGAAGTCGAAATATATGTATAGATAATTATAGTAAAATTATTTTTTAGTGTAATAATCCTAAATCCAGAATTGAATTGAACAAATTAGTTAGAAAATGGATATTTTTAATTATATAGTGTTGATATCGCATATTATTTATTTTTCAACATATTTTTCATGAGAAAAGTCTGTTGTCAAGCTAAATTGTTTTTGTTTTCGCATTTGTTAACGAGTGTGAATAATACTTATCAAATATTTGTACCTAAATAGGGACAAATAACATTTAATCGCTTACTCTCAAATTTTGTTTAAAATAAACCAATCTATTCTTGATGTTAGATAACGAAGTTTGCATATTGATTGACTTTGTTTATTTTGTAGTCGTAAATATAGTATGTTTGTAATGTCACGTTGCTCATTTGGGCATGAAGTATTGGAGACTCCTGTAATGTGATAAGTAATTTTTGAATTTTATTTCATTATATGAATGTAGACGTAGAAAATATTGAAAATTTTGTCTAAAATAATCGGAATAATTATAGGGGCATTAATTATAATACTAATAGTCATAAGTTTTAATGGTTACTGAACTATACATGGGTTCGAATCTCATAGCACAGATCGTTCTTACACAGAAAATTAAGTTAATTTTGGTATCAATATGTACTGTGTACATAAAAATAGTATTTAGGACAGTTAGCTGTGCTATATGCCACTATACGAACTCTTGACCAATGACATTATTACAAAACATTTTTCTTACATAACTAACTTAGCACACAGCTTGACATTTCTATTTATACCTCTAATTAGACTCTTCGTCTTAATAGATGAATGTTGAAGCAATTGCCAGCAAAAAATTATGAACCAGAAGTAATAATTATCATAGTTTTTTTCAGCTTTATCGAGATTATTTAAATATTCCCCGGAATAAGGTTCGAACCCACAACCATGGCGTGTATTGCAGGAACAGGTCCAACTACTATTATCTCGGTAGAATTTATTCTTTTGCAACATAAAAATATAATATAGGAAAAAATAATATATTAAAAAAAGTTTTAAAAATTTTCCACGCAGCGGAAACCCGCGTCTCTTGAGTAACATGTCCAAGCGCTTTCACCAACTTTCTCAACAAAAAGTTAAAAATTCCAACCGTATCAATATTTTACTATGGCTTGGCTGGTTAAAGTGCTTATGTTACTCAGACGTAAAAGAAATTGTAAAAATATTGTAAATATATGAATATCTATTAAAAAAGATAATTCGTAAATAATTTAGAAAAATAATACCTATAAAATATATAATTTTGATAATCAAATGTTATGTTAAAATATATCCAATTCGAAGACGAGTGAACAAAATTGGACGGAACATCATGTAATTCCATAAATTAGCTTAGCTTAAGTTAATACTAGATACTACTCATAGTCTCTAAATATTGTATATATAATATATCTGATATGTGACTCAATAAAACTGTGATTTTTTATATATCCGTGATATAATTTTGTAAAATACGCGTAAATTGTATTTATAAGAGTATTTAGGGATACAACGTCAGGTCGCGGTGAGGCTAAAGCAATTTATTATGTCACTTCTATTATATACGTATTGTTAGCACACGTTGCTTAAATGGCCGACCGCAGACATCCCGTGTTATATTTCAAAGCACTATTCTATTCTATTGTATATACTTTGCAAAATATTTTTAATTTTATAATTGTTTTAAGTATCTTGCTACTGTTCCTTGTACTTCTTATTATAATGGATTTTAAATAAATAAATTTATGTGAAGATTTCACTTTGTATATATCTAAATTTAGTTATAATGTCTTCGTGCATTCCTAAATAAACTATGATCTGATTAATAATAAATGTTTATAATAAAAATTGTGAGATTATTTATGACTTTTATTTTTCTGAAATATGACCTTTACTTAAAGTGCGGCGTTGAGTTCCGCCACTCAGCACGCAAAGCCTCAGTTCTGTGGAAAGGGGGGAACGGAGTGACTTAATACTGGGTTCCCTCTGCCTACCCTGCTACATGCGGGATAATGTATGTATGTATGTATGTATGTATGTATGTATGTATGTGTGTATGTATGTATGTATGTATAAGCTTCTCTTACTTTCATACAGATACAATACACATTAATAATTTATATTATAAATTAAATTAAAAATGGTAGAAAGTTATAGAATCAAATTTCATTCATTCAATGCAGTTTTACTTCATGAAGTTTGCATTATTTTCAAAATTTATGGATATAAAACCTAATTTTTTCCCATTGTCTTAGGAGTGTCGAGAAATCCTCTCTTAGTTCGCCCCTACACTTCCCAAAGAGTCTACATGCTAAATTCCAACTTTCTCTGACCATTAGCTTCGCCTGCGCGTTGTCTGCCATATAAATATAGGTAAGTTTGATGTAATTAAAATTAATACCATGTTTCTTATAAAGCGACAGCTGAAATAAAATGATTTGAAACCTTAGCAAAAAGTAGTAATAGTATTAATGGTAGAGGCGAAATACATTTGGACGTACAAAGCAGAAACGGCTTACGATGCCAGGTTTTTGCGGAAGGCGCCCATAATAAATCAGACAAACCGACGTTGGTCACTTTGTTGAATGAGAAAATTGGATACGTCAGTATGAAAAAGATGAGTAGTATAATATTTACTTTGAAGTTATTTAACTTATTAGATTTTCATAATATGAAATACTTGGCAAAGGTAGTGTAGTAATATTTTTGCTTTGAATAAATGTTAAAAGTATTAATATACGAGTAATTAGTATTTTATGTATGTGTTCTTTATATATGATAAATATTATTAATTATCAATATCTAATAAATAATAAATCTATAATAATTGCATTTGTAACGCTTCTAATGATTGATATCGCATACATAGACACTACCTTGGATCAGTTGTGTTGGCGGTCATGTAATGGCTGTGGTTAGAATAAATGAATTGATTATTCTAATGATTATTAATATTTAAAATAAAAACTTTCCCGCATTAAGATCGGATTAACTCAGTTCCGGCACTGAAAATACTTCTATATGGGCGAAAATGCAGAGGAGAAAAGCGTGATGAACGACTAACTTTCTGATTTTTACTACTTTTACAGAAGAGTAATGCTGTAAAAAATAAATAGAGTGTGTGGAGAAACAAAAAATAGTGTTGTTAAAAAAATATAAACAAGCTAAATAATAATAATAATAATAATAATAATAAGCCCGCAGGGCAGCTTGTGGCGAGCTGTTGGGGAGTGGCGACCCCACGGACCTGAGACCTCCGGAGGGGAATTGTAATTTATCCCCCGCCTCTGGCTTGCCTTCATTGGCCGGCAGAGTGGAGCGCAAGAGCTATATGCTCGGAAGGGTGGAAGTGCTCAATCTGCGTAATAACGGGGAAACCCGCTCACGAGCACTCTCGCGATGGTGAAACCGGTGCACACCTCTCGACACCCTTAGCCGACCACACCGATGTTGCGCCCGAGGCACTACGCCGCTTTGTGGGGGCCCATCTAGTGGGAGGCGAGTCACCGTCCGCTAACCTTTCAATTTGAGACTGTTGAAAAGGCGGACGTCCGGTAGTCTCAATCAATAGCCCAGTACTTAGTCCATCCAAACTCCATTCCATAGCCCTGTTTTAGTTTTCCATATGTTCCATAGCTCCTACGCATTGACCGGTGACCATCTCTGAGCAATTGCCTATGGTTACTCAGAGATAGATCCCGGTCAATGCGTCAGATTAAAAAATATTGTTGTCTCAAAGGGGCCTCTACGTGTTGGACCTGTGTCCCCACGCAAGCCTTCCAAAGGACCGGGTTCCTTTGAACCCGAGAACTTTAAAAGAGATACATAATAATAATAATGCCCCCCAAAATCCTACCTTACGTCCTAGCTGAACACCTTGCTAACGTGGGGGGCGGAACGTGTACTGAGGAAACTTACACGGCCAACAAGGTAAAGGTAACCCATAAATATGGAGACACGGTTAAAAAAGAAACTGAGAGGGCCGCTTCCCGAGGGTGATCGTCGGGGCACACCTGGAGCTGACGCTGGGTGTTTCAGCATGCGAACCGTCAGCGGTCTGGAGTTGAACAGGCGGGCTCCCACCGACAAATATACTACAGCCGAACACACAATCCCATCCAATAGCCCCACAGAACCATATAGTCCAAGCAGTTCATCGTACACACCTTCAATGCCATCATCACCTTCTTCAAGTCATACAATAGAACATATGCCAACTCTGAGTGTTGCGCGGGAGGCAAATGCCTTTTTTCCCGTGTCCACCAAAGCTGGAAAACCAAGAGTACGCATGAGATGGAGTTCTGAAGTTAACATGTTTATCATGCGTACCTACTACAAAATTACAAAACTAGAAACAGATTTCACCACATACAGACAACAATTACATAAAATATTCCGTGAAAAATATCCTTCCGTTAATGTTTCCGAGCAAAGAGTATCTGACCAAATGAGAACAATAATTAGAAATAAACTCGTATCTCAGGAAATACTGAACCAGATTAAAGAAGAAGTTAAATATCAAATAGAAATAGAATTAGAAGAATTAGGGAAGGAAAATATTGATAACAACCGAACTCAAAATAATTTTGTATATTCCAATACATTAAATTCACAATACCAATCCGGCCAAAAATCACAAAGTACTGTTAATATCCATGCAACACACACTTCTACACAAACGGAATCTTTAACTTGTTTATTAGAAAATGAAATAGAGACTTTAATAGAACCTACAGGTATAACGGAAGAATACGTTAATAGTTTAACAGACAAGTTCGCAACTACGCTTAATCTTTATTCTGGGCTGGATCCTACTACTCGACCAAACTTACCAAAATTAAAATATTCCCCAAAACTTACTGAACTAATAAATATATACATACATTAATATATTGCACAGCTTTAGTAATAGGAGAAGAACTAGGTTATAAAATCACACAAGGGATAGATACAGGACGTAGAAAAAAGGATAATAATAAACCACCGTGGCAAATAAGATTAGAAAAAAGCATAGAAAAACTTAGAGCAGATATTGGACGTCTCACACAATATATTAATAATAATAGATCCAACAAAGTTGTTAGTAGAGTCATGAAAATTTTCCGCAACACAAAACTACATACTAAACATGAAAATGATAACCAAAAAGCAGAAGAATTTCTAGACACATTAAAACAAAAACTAGCACTTAAATCAAACAGATTAAAAAGATACAAGAAAGCACAGAGAAGAAAAGATGATAATATTTTATTTTCAACAAGAGAAAAATCATTTTACAGACAACTTTTAAAACCCAATCATCCGTCCCCAGATAGCGATAAAGATACTCCTAGAGAAGAACAACTAACAAAGTATTGGTCAGGCATTTGGGAACAAGAAGCCAAACATAACGAAAATGCTAAATGGATTTTAGATGAGAAAAATAAGTACAATACAATAGACGAAATGAGTGTTACTGAAATTTCTGAAACTGAAATATTGAATATTACTACTAAATTACATAATTGGAAATCACCTGGTGTTGATAAAGTACACAACTTTTGGTACAAAAAGTTAACCATCTTTCATAGAGCAATAGCGAAAAATTTAACAGAAATTGTTTTTAAAAAACAGAATATACCCAATTTTATGGCGACTGGAATTACCTATATGATACCAAAAGGCAAGTTTTCTTCAGACCCTGCACAATACAGACCTATAACATGTTTACCCACAATCTATAAAATCCTTACTTCAGTTATAACATCTAAAATTACCACGCATATAGAAAAATATAATATAATAGCGGAAGAACAAAAAGGATGTAGACGAGGCCATATGGGATGCAAGGAACAGCTCATTATAGATTCCACTATTCACAAACACGCCACAGCAAAAAATAGAAATCTACATTGCACTTACATAGATTATAAAAAGGCATTTGACAGCATACCACACACTTGGTTAATAGAAATATTAAAAATATACAAAGTAAATCCAATTGTTATAGAATTTTTGAATAGCATTATGCCTCAATGGAAAACCACTTTGCAACTGAATTATAATAGTACCACCATACACACCAGACATATTCTTATCAAAAAAGGAATCTATCAAGGGGATGCCTTGAGTCCCTTATGGTTTTGTCTTGCCTTGAATCCTTTATCCACAATACTGCAGGATAGCCAACTGGGTTATAGCTTTAATTCTCGCACACAAAACTCTTTAATATCACATCTTATCTATATGGATGACCTAAAACTATATGCTAAAACACATAAAGATATGAAGAAGTTAATTGATATAACTACAGAATTTAGTAATGATATACAAATGCGATTTGGTTTAGATAAGTGTAAAACTCTTCATTTAATTAAAGGAAAAATTCAACAAGGTAATTATTCTATAAATAATCATGATATAATCACAGCTCTGGAACCAAACGATATTTACAAATATTTAGGATACAATCAACTAAAAGGATTAAACCATACAAATACAAAACAAATTTTAACTACAGAATATAAAAAAAGAATATATGCCATTTGCAAAACACAATTATCCGGAAAACATCTTATTAAAGCTATAAATACATATGCCATCCCAATATTAACATACTCTTTTGGTATTGTAAAATGGACAAAGACAGATATAGAGCATTTAGAGAGACTTATACGTACTACATTAACAAAACATAATTATCTTCACCCTAAGTCGGCAATAGAAAGGTTGACCATTAAAAGATCATTAGGCGGAAGAGGTCTCATAAATATTTTTAATCTATGGCAAAACCAAATTATTAAACTACAAAAGTTTTTCATTGACAAATCAAATAATAGCGTATTACATAAAATAATAAGAGACAACGACCATAATTATACTCCATTAAATTTAGAAGAAATAAATAATGTAGAAATTAGCTCGAACTCAGATCCACGAAAGCAACAAATAGTCAACTGGAAAAGAAAAGTACTTCATGGAAGACATCCGCATGACTTGGAACAAGCGCATATCGATCCAACAGGTTCAAATATGTGGCTTAAAGTTGGTAGCTTATTCCCCGAAACTGAAGGATTTATAATAGCCATACAAGATCAAATAATAAACACAAAAAATTACAGGAAATATATAATTAAAGATAGTAAAGTTACGAATGATAAATGTCGCAAATGTCACACTCAACCGGAGACCATTCAGCATATAACGGGAGCTTGTTCGAACCTCACACATTCAGACTACACCCATAGACATAACCAAATTAGTAATATTATTCATCAACAACTTGCAAATAAATATAAACTCATTGACAATAATAATACTCCATATTATAAATATGTCCCTGAAACCATTCTAGAAAATTCAACCCACAAATTATATTATGACCGAGCTGTCCTTACCGATAGAACTATTCACTTTAATAGACCAGATATAATATTACAAAACAAAGTTGACAAAATCACTTACCTTATAGATATCGCCGTACCTAATACTCATAACCTCCAGAAAACAATTGCCGAAAAGATAAATAAATATGAAGAATTAAAAGAAGAAATAGCCAGAATTTGGAAGCAGAAAACAGTCTATATAGTTCCTATAGTTCTCTCCACTACAGGCGTTATACCAAAACATCTTCATCATAGCCTAAGTATGTTAAATTTAAAAAAATCTATTTATTACAACGAGCATTACAACGAGCGGCCATTTTAAATACATGTAGACTAGTAAGAAAATTTTTACAAATAGACGAACAGAACACCAACATACCCGATATATAATAACACAATTTAGTTACATATATTGTATCTACTTGGTTCCAACCCGTAGATACAATAGAATCCAGTTTTGAACTGAGAAATACACACATATAAAAAATAATAATAATAATATAAACATGTGTGAGTGGGAGGCGAGTCACCGTCCGCTAACCTTTCAATTTGAGACTGTTGAAAAGGCGGACGTCCGGTAGTCTCAATCAATAGCCCAGTACTTAGTCCATCCAAACTCCATTCCATAGACCTATTTTAGTTTTCCATATGTTCCATAGCTCCTACGCATTGACCGGTGACCATCTCTGAGCAATTGCCTATGGTTACTCAGAGATGGATCCCGGTCAATGCGTCAGATTAAAAATATTGTTGTCTCAAAGGGGCCTCTACGTGTTGGACCTGTGTCCCCACGCAAGCCTTCCAAAGGACCGGGTTCCTATGAACCCGAGAATTTATAATAAACATGTAATAATTTTTCAAGAGTACTTATACTATGTAAGCCCAGAATTAAATTCAGTAGCCAGTATCATTGTATATTATATTGTCAACTGTGTCACATTGGTATCGGCGATTCCGTATTTTTTTTTATATTAAAAACATTTTACTCTCTCACATATATTTAGACAAAATACAAATACAAGCAGTAAATGGAGAAAAGAGTGATAGCTCACTCTTTAAAAAAAAATTATAGAAAAGTATGGAAATAAACTTAGTAGTTTTTTTGTTAAAGTAATATTTCAATATCCAAATAAAATGTCTCAAGCTACCAAAATATATGTATACAGTATACATGATGTGCCCTATTTATACATCCATGTTTCAGTGAAGGCGAAAGTTGCAACGATCCTAAGGGATAAACAAAAAGGGTTGGGTTTTTGCGGCCCTTCGTTATTAATGTAATAACAGACACTTTGTTTTATGAGAGTTCCTACTTACTAGTTTGTTTACTACGTGCCTATCAGGCGCTGAAATGTTTTATGGTGTATGAATTTTACAAAGCTGTACATATTGTTTATGTTATATAAGTGTATCTATTTTTATATAGAATATTAACACTATAGAGGCGCATTTAAAGAATTTATTATTACGCAATGGCATGAAGTGATGATTTTAGGTTATTTTCCCATACGGGGGATAACTAAATACTTAAAATATTTTTGTTACCTATATTTAGTTACTTCATTCATTTTATTATGGCATTTCGAACTTGCTAGATGAACACAAATTACTTTGCCAACGTCACGTCGTATGAAGAACACACAAAATAAGAATGATCGGTAAAAAAGTAGTTGCAATAAGAGCTAGCATGTGATATATCTACTTAAACAAAGCGCTTTGTACGATACAAACATTTACTCATTTTGTTTCAAACGGTGAAAATACTGAATGTTATTTTTTACTAAATTTTCTCTGATTTCCTTGTGTAATACAAGTAGTAAGTACCTGTAATAAAATATCTTTAAAATACAAAAAAAAAATCAATCTATGGGACAGGACAGGGGGACATATGGGGGATGGCAGCTGTTTCAAATTTTACAAGATAAAAAGGTGACAGTTGTAATCATACCAAGTATCAGATAAAATAAATCGAATCATTCATTAAACAATTTTTATTCTTATAGAATGAAAATATTATAATATGCACGCTTATATTTACAAAGTAAAATCCCTATACAGCTGTCATCAAAGTGTTACAAATGTATTCGAGAACAGCATATTCTACATCGTCTAATAAATATCTATCAAATACAGGAGAGCCAATGCAATAACGGTTATCAGAATGACAAATTGGAGTCCGTTCATATGAATTCATAACGAACATAAGTCATATGATACAGGTAATAATTTATTTCAACAAATGTGATAAAAGATGAATGTACATACATATGAGATCTTTGATTTATCTACGTTTGTTTCTTATTACATTTGTACATCATATATACATATCCTACTGCGTATATATGATATAATTTTAAAGGGGCCCTTAAGCCTGCGCTCTTCAAGCTCCACTCTCTGCAATACGAAGGGCCCAGTATCCGCACTATGGACCATTCTATGTATTGCTAAAGTAGAACTGTTACCAAAAATGCAATGCATAAATTTGGAGGTTTTTAAATATTTACCAGGTTGGCCATCAAACCAAATTGGCAAACTTATAACGGTTCTTTCATACAAAGTACTCTATAGATTCGGAACTCAAGAAGACTAAACTTATCATAGTCATTTTAGATGGTATTCGTTTCTAAAAAGGTATCAAATTAAAGAAAATCTCCTAAAGTCATGTCAGTGAAAAGCTCGTACGATCGTATTTAGACTTCGATGCAATTGCTGCTCGAACTGTCGTCGACATACGATATCAGCTGATCGCTCCGGACTTTCAGGAATTTCCAATAATACAATCCTATTTTCAAGCACCTATAATAAAAATATAACCAGATCAAAATGCACTTTACTGCAATAACATTAAGATTGATTATTCTTTGAAAGTGCCCTTACAGAGGAATCACATAAGTTGACTCAAGTTTCGTACATATAAAGGTAAATTCCAAAGAGTTTCCAGCGTCGAGCGCCTACTTTGTTAAAGTAACATGGGCAATGAAACGATATTGCCTCGATAAACGATACTTTTCTGAAGAAAACTGATAGAAAGACTCTAAGATTAGGATTTGACGTTGAAAATAAATAAAATTTTAAACGAAACTAAATTGATTTATATAAGGGAAACTAAAAATAAATATGCGAAAACATGTTATATATTAAAGTACATAAAAAAAACATTTTTTAAAGACAATATGTGAATAATAAAAATACTTTGATATTTTAATGAATAATATAATGAGCTGCAAAATTGGCTCTTTAAACTCAAGCAAGCTCAAAAATCGAGGAGGCCTTAATTAAAAAGCCTAAGTAATGCTATTTCGTTAAGCTTTTCGTGTAGTCAAAGGGATGACATGAAAAACCCGTCATTAACCTACTTTTAGCATATTTTTAGCAACGTCAGAGCTCTGACAGAGGTTCAGTGAACTTTGTACGTAAACAAACAACGTAGAATTTAGAATATGCTTTGTATAAAGCAAATATTATTTTTGTTTACTTTGAAATAAACACTATCGCGATAATAAATGAGATTTTAATTAAGTTTACTTAATACTACAGTTGTTGGAGAGAATTATTTTTAATATTATTTTATTTCATTTACAATCGTAAAATATTTTCTTATATTTTATATTTAAGACAATCATGGCGCAATAGACGACTGACAACGAATTGAAGCTGTTATATAAGCATATGAAATATTTAAGTTATTTTCGATTCAATCGCAAAATTTTGAATTCGGGCGGAAAGTGCAGAACGGAGTACTTTGCCATTAGGTACTGTCTGTCTAACTATGGTAATAATATAAAATATGAAAAAACAATAATAGAAAAAAAACACAGCTTATTTAATCATACAGAGCCCCTGGCGAATCTTACAGTTTGGCACAAACATCACACTTGCACCCATCCTAAACTAAAGTAGGTCAGTAATTTCATTCTAATTATGCAAAACACCCGACCCTATAAACGATTACATAATTAGCATAAAGGGTCGATATTCTCTTATTTGTACGATACATCTGTTAAAGGCCGCATAGGGTTAGCGGTAAAACAAACGAGCAAATTAGTCTCTGCCGATCCGACAGAGCCTGATTGATGGATGAGCTAGAGTCTTACACAATTAACTTCTGACAAAATCCATGCCTACCATTTTGGGTATAAATTCACCCTTTTTGCTAAGAGCGATTGTGACAGATAATCGATAATTAAATATTGATGTTTAGAAGTAGACTGAACCTAATTTATTTTATTTTTTCTAAAAAATCGTTGGTTATTTTCTTATTACATTCATTTGAATGGTAGAGAGGAGAGGTAAACGAATCCAGAAAATATTTTTAAAACTAAACTTGGTTCTTTTATTCACTCGCGTGGTATCCATTCATAAAAAATAGTATAGCGCATAGTGCGTATACCTGTTTATTTAAAGGCTTTGAAGTAGCTAGATATTTTTTTTATTTTTGGCAAACAATCAAGTCTTCTAAAATATTTTCTTTTAATATATTTTTTTTAATAAAGAGTACTGTAAGTCCTTTTTTCGGTTGTAAAATATTGGCGTGAAAATATAACAAACAAATCTTCATTCACGTATATAGTATTAGTAGGGATTATAACCAAAGAAATGTAATAAAATTGTCTACAATTAATATATCTATTATTAAAATGCCATGATCATTATAAAACTGACACCGTTTATTATAAATATGTTTATGTAAGAATAATTAAGCATAGCCTACTTTGTATACGAATCGAGTGTATTTTGCTAGTCGCAGTCGTTTTGCGTAATGGAGGAAGTGATGTTCAAAGTCCTCTAGAGGCTATTTATATATTTCACCTGATTACTATGCTATATAAGTATAAAGCAATCCGTTCACATTTAAAAAATATATAAAATTTGTGTTTGTATGAAAATAAAAAAGGATATTTAATTTTTTGAACTATTTTAGAATAATACCTTAGTTTCTACTTTCTAAAAGGGAAAACTTTAATTTATCATAAAGACATTCATAAAGACATTGTTAAGTTATTTTTCATATACCTTTTTATTTGATAAATGAAGAAAACGAAGCACGAAGCAAGTCGTTATCTCAGAAGTTTTCTCAAAAATTCTAATGAATATTAAAATTAAAGTTATTGTTATACTACGGGAAATTACCAAAATTTTGTAAAGATAATTACAGGTCCAACATAAATATTAAAGTAATTTTCTTCTTAAAATTAGCTTCCAAAAAAGTAGTCAAAGGAAAAAGTAATAAAAACTCTTCGGTGAGTTTCTTTCGGGTTGGAAAGTAATAAAACTGTTATGGCCGAATCTTTGGGCGGGCCTCTGCACTTCAGAAGTACAAGTATTTGTTGTTAGAAAAAACTCTTTCTCTTTTACTACAAACGAATGGCCGAGAAACAACGCGCTGTAAATCTTTCGGGATTAAGATGTTTACACTCCGCTCCTAAATTCTGCTGGACTTCCTGGTAATTTCGTTGAAATACTTTCATTGGAGGCAAAAATATAAAACGTGTTGTATTATGCAAATATTCATTAAGGGTGCTTGGTAACATTTTTTATAAGGAAAAATTTCTTAATTATAACATTGAGTTGATTACTTTCTTTTTTTTTAATTTGTTGGTTTTTTCTAATGTAATTTTTATATAAAAATAAATCCATAAATATATTAAAAAAAAACCAAAGAAAAAATCGAGGTGAGTTCATTTAAATCTTAAATTATTACCGAAATAAAAAATGTTCGTTGTACATAATTTCATTTTGAGTCGTAAAATATGAACGTAGTTAGAGGCACTCCGGCTCTCATTATAAAAAGCTTTTTGCCTGCAAACAAAAGTGAAATTTGGTTAAAAGGGAACACGAGCGACACCCAAGCACTACTTGATTGTGTGTGTCTGACATTAAAACGTCTTTATGTACTTAGGACTTCTGTACCTGAAAATTTTACAATTTAACAGACTATATTTTTACATTTTATAAATTTATATGAATATGTAAGCACTATTGCTCAGTATTTTTAAACCCCATTATGGATTAAAGTGACGAAACCATTCAAATAGAATTTATTAAACATTTCGAATACTTTCATGTTTTAAAAAGTATAATTTATGAAAGGCAGCAAATATTCTGACCGAAACGTAATTATAATAATTTAGGAAGATGCTGCTCATTTGTAGTACGACCACGGACCACTCTATGAAGCTTGACGAAGGCTTCTGCTGGGGGAAAGTACCCCAGTAACGAAAGCCTCCCCTACATACAAATGATGGCAAATGGCAAATATAAGTTATAGAAAATATTCCAAATTTGCTTCTCGAGGAAAATTTGAAGTCCGACGTAAACAAAATGTAGTAGGTACATCTTTAATATTTTGAAGTATGTTTAGCTAGACCCTTGCCGTTATACAATGGCGAGTTTACATATCTTTTTTAAATTTTTGGCCATGTGGTCTTCTGATGTATAAGCTATATAACTGTTAAGTTTCATATAGATCAGTTCAGAAGTCTTTTGCTTAAAAGACTAAGAAACATCCATCAATCCTTCGTCACAAACTTTCACATTTATAATATTAGTAGGATTCTTACTCTAACCACTTCAACGGATGGATATAAACAACTAAAAATTCGTTAGGAATATTTTCCTATCTTAGAGGTTGCATCTTCCTATTTCTTTTCTACTTACATTTTCCTATCTTAGACGCTGTTTATTTCTTATTTTTGCAAGGTATATAAAATCATCGTGGCGAAGTGAGACCGCGAGTGAATGTAAAAACGATAAATGTAGGTTCGATTCCCACTCGAGGGAAAGAATACATTTAAATTATTTTCATTTCTCCAGTCTGGTAATACAAAACGTGGCGTTGATTTCACCTCTCAACGCGCAATGTTCCTGCTATGCGACATAAAGCTTAAAGCTGACAAGTATATACTTTTTTTTGTCTGAAAATTTGAGGCAAACTTTCGGCAGAACAATATTTTATTTTCCACAAGAACACGTTTCATAAATGTTAACACATTTCCCTGACCAAGCAAACTTAAGATCGTTTTTCTCGACCGATATAAATCATTGTAAGCCGTTTCCGTCGAACATATTCTCACCTTTTTGTTGCGACGTAAGAAATAGTGGGGTTATTTGGTCCTGTCTACACTATGATGAAAATTGATTACAAGAAGTTTTGAACATAGTCATGTTGTATTTGTAAATAGCTTGGGTTAACTGAAAGCAAATGTGAAATAATTTAAGGCTAATAATTCATATAGGTATTTATACTTTTAGACATTACAAGAGATCAAAGGAGCTGGTCTCTGACCAAAATTAATACTCAAAAACATTATATTTTTTTTATTTCTATTTATAAGTTTTGTTTTTATTTCATTTGTTTAGTTTTAACAACTTCACGCCTTTTCTCCTATATAAAGAAGGGAGACAGAGAGAAAATAATTAATAATTTAAGAAACTCCGTTTCACCACTACATGTTAATTGTCAAAGCGGGGAAATGAAAATATTTTTAATTATAATAATTTCCCTGTGAGTCGAACCCAGAACCACCGGGGTTACAGATACTACCTCACTGCGCCACGATGGTCATAATGTTCTTTTTTTTTTGTATTTTCATTCATATATATTATAAGTATAGTTAAATTATTCCGTTTGTCTACATTTATGTGTACGTTTAAGTTAATAAAATAAACCCTTTAAGTACGCAATCGTATTACAGGGACGTTGACCAGGGAAACCCGCGAATAATGATTTCTATTTTCCTAGAAATTTGTAGTGTGTTACGAAGTGAAAACATTTTTTATTTAATAATTACTAAGCTCGTATGATTCGTAAATAGCCACGTCATTGGTATTATTCTCTTTCAGACGTATAATTTTGTATTTTAAGCATACGCATTGTAATACTTAAAACTACAAATAATCCCATATATGGGATATTAACGTAATAAATCTATCCAGTCCATAAGTTCAAAGCTAAGGTCCACTTTTAGTCCATCTCAGATATTCATATTAATAATCTTTCTATAAATATATAAGAGATGAGCATATACATGCTATGGTGTAATATATTATCGTACATCCATATATTTCTTAAATTTTTAACTATATTAATTATTATTATATACATATAGAACTTAATTTTTTTATTTAATATTTTAATTTAATATTAAGGTTGTAACAACCAGTCCGTAACTTAAAAAAGTGACGAAATTTTATATAGGCGCAAAGTTAAAATTTACCAATTTTTTTTCAATATTATATTTTACCGGTAGCGGTAAATTTTGTAGTTTCCAATTTGTAGCTAAGTTATGCTTGCAGCTTACTCGCTTTATATTACTTCCTAGATATCAAACATAATCCTGCCTTTATACGCTACCATATAGTACAGACAGCTTAAATTGTAACTTTAGTTCTACACCAGTATCAAAAATTATGCTCCATAGTTCGTCGTTTTAGCTGTGCAACGGCTACTGCTGTATATAGACCACACCCAAAAATTTATCTATATATAAATACGTGAAGCAAAAACTTTGTACCCCTTTACGTAAATTACGCAGACGGAGGAGCATGAAATTTGGCACACTTATAGTTCATATAAAGAAGGAGTGCAGAATGTTAATACTTTTTTTTTAAATAATGTATATATGTAAAAGTATATTAAATTAATAAAATAAATGTTACACACACTACTATGGTTTGACATCTATGTTTATATAAAGTGACATACATACATTGCTAAAGACAACGCGTTGATAACGCGTCAACTGGGACACTAGTATTAACAAATATTTATATAGACATTTGTATTTATTATATATTTCCTGAAAACGAACTGAATGACAAATAAATAACGGAATAAGTCCTCAGAATTTTTTTTATGTATTCATCAAACTACTAAGTCATGAAAAAGCAATAAAAAAAGAAAAACTTTTAATAACTCACAAAAAGCAAAAATTATAATATAATAGCAAACTTGTAACTACGAGTACTACAAAATCAGAATTTACAAAAATAAATACTGTACATATTAAATGAATCTATTTTAAGAGGATATAATCTTCAATTCCGAATACCTATCGCGTATTTTTTGTATATTGAATACCAGTCACTGCTATAAAGTGTTCGAAACGTCGGGTTTCCAAAAATGTATTTCTAATATGTATGCTATCGTCATGAAAATCTGTGTATCTTATGAGAGTTAGAGATTAGATACACCTATATATTCTAAAATATATACACCTATATATACATAGATATACCTATATATTCTAAAATATTTTTCCTTATATATCTGAAGTCGGATAAACCATAAGATATTTGAACACGAGCTATAAGTCGTGTCTATAAAAAACAAGTTATAGCCACAAAAAATGAGTGGCAGCTGTAACAGCATCTAAAGCGTTTCTAATTAGGAATGACATTTTTATAATTGCACTTATGAGAATAGATTTTGTTAAGACGAACACTAAATGGTTATTAGGAATGTGTTCTATACAGAAATCAAAGTATTTTTGTATCGAAATACTTTTGAAGTTTCATCTGGATTTGTTTAGGAAGAACCTGTTTAAATACCTGTCAAGAGAAATCTTAGTTCAGGCATAGTAAAGATTATTCATTATAATATAGATTTTAAAGGCACAAAAGACGTTAAGAGAACGGTATATCTACACTTCTTGATGTGATATTGATAAAGGATCTTTTCCCTGCGAGGCGGGTATCCCAGAAGTTAGGTGGTAGGAGATTCGTCCTCTGACTGACTCGCGATCACTATCATGTCAAAGAAGAACCGCCAAATATCTAATGAGTGTTCCGGTTCGATGACATGTAAATAGGTTTTCCCTGTTCCCACGCATCCTTTCCCCAGAATGTGGTGGTTCCTATGGCGGACTGCCATGGCCACTACATTATCTCCTCCCATTCCATCTACCCTCTGCTGGCAACGCATTTACAACTCCTCTGGAATGTCTATGGATGAAGGTAACCACTTACCATTAGGTGGTCTTTCTGCTCGTTTGCCATCCTTTGTCAATAAAAAAAGGGAAATAAAAATGTACGTATATATGAATGTATGTAAATACGATTCTATAATATCGATTCTTCTCAATGTTACTCACATACATATATTAGTTGCAGAGCAGATGATTATAATTAAACATTTGGCTTGTTTAATGATTTTAAAACATTTTTTCCATGTTTTAATATCCACTAAACGCTCCTTTATTAGACGTCTAGACAAAACGTGCATGCGCATTAAACGATCTACTTTAAGACCTGTCAAGTACGAATATGGATGTGTTAGTAAAACTGTTCCTAATATAGAAAAAAAGCATACACACATATATGTATATTTTTTTATTCTTGAGGAAAAAGAAAAAATTTTTCCTTTTTTATATTGCTAAGAACGTTTACTTTGTAGCATAGAGACATGTTTTTGAAAGTGTCCAGTATTAATCAAAACTTTAATATTAATTTTATAAATGGGAAAGTTAGTTTGTTTGTCCTTCTTTCACGGAATAAAACTATGTTATGATTTTTTGTTTGAAGTTAGTTAGGCGACTGGAAAGTGAGCTAAGCTACTTTTTCTCATTCCCCTGGGAATATCCATAATGATGCGTATATGAAGGCACCACATACATGTGTCATGTATGACGAACTGATTGTTCATTCCCATTGACAATGCGAGCGCAGCCGCGGGTAACAGCTAGTTAAATATTTAATATGACTTTTAATCAGATTTAGCTATATTCTCAGAATAATTTACCGTCGTGGCGCAGAGGTACAAGCGTGCAACTGTAAACGCGACAGAGTGTGGAATTCATTTCCAGGAAATGAAAATATTAAATATTTATAATAATGTATATTCAGTATTTTCATTTCCTCACTCTGGTAACAAGGCAAAGCGCGTTGAGAACCGCCACTCAGCACGCAATACGACGGAACCGAAATGTTATGAGAAGTGTCTTAACACTAGGTTCTTAGGTTACCTCTGCCTACCCTGCTATATGCGTGATACAGAGTGAAGCTACAAAAAGAATACTTGTAGGTATTAACTAGTTTTTCTACTCGACTGTCGCATATCATAGTTTAATTGAAAAAACAACATAAAATTACAATAAAATATTACGATTTTCACATACATATTTCAGCATTTGGATATTACAGGTAGAGGTACTAATTTACAGTTCTACACTGTTTCATTTATCTTATATTTAAATCTGTATTAAATTACGGACGTGAGATAAGTAAAATTTATGTCAACTATTCGGAATACGGAAACGTAATTTCTTAATTCTACGGCTCTGTTATTAATAAGCACCCACGCGTTCGGGTTATAGCTTTTGAACATATTATTTTCACAGTTAAGATTAAAAGAAATATTATTATCTATTACATACATACATACATACATACATAGCTTCACGTTGTATCCCGCATATAGCAGGCAGAGGGTACCTATTGTTAAGACACTCCGTTCCCCACTTTACGCCGAATTGAGGCATTGCGTGCTGAGTGGCGGAACTCAACGCCACGCTCTTTGCCTTGTTACCAAACCCAATGAAGGAAATGAAAAATTTCATTTCCTGGAGTGGGATTCGATCCCACAACCTGTCGCATTTACGGTCGCACGCTTGTGCCTCGGCGCCACGACAGACGTTATATAAGGCGAAGACGTTATTGTCTAGCGAACTATAAAAAATGTTATGATTATAAATATTACAATTATAAGTTTTATGTTATTACGCTTGACAAAACGCGGTGTTCGATTCCACCGATACCGAATAACCAAACAAATGTCTTACTTAGCACAAGATACTTTTTTACCCCGCTATATGAGAGAGAATAAAAAGTTATTACATATACGAGTATTATTACTCAAAAAAAAAAAAATACTTCATTTTAGAAAATTAGACAATTATCTCTTCCTCGTATTACACCAATAGTTTATGTTCGTATAGTATATATAATAAATAGAAAGAGCTTTAAAAATACTTCTAGTTTCACATAAAGTTTTTTTGTATGTGAAAGGAAAATTCTGAGTTCTAATGTCGGCCCCTTAAACTTTGGCAAACGATCAAATCATGTACTTGAAACTTTGATACCTTGCGGCGAGGAACTCGCAATTGCTTTTAAGGACTTTCTTGTCACCTTTCTACTAAAACGTTGGCTTCTAACTTAAACGACACACTGATTTTACTTAATTGTATAATTTTGAATGACTTTTTGATAAATAATGTTTTTTATTAATTGAGCAGTATTATATGTGTAATTATGTACCGTAACAACATAACTATTAACTAGTATATAGCTAATTTATTTTAATATTTAATTAATAATTTTTAAATAATTTATATCATAGAATGTAAGGAATACCATCCTTTGTCAGCAGTTAATTTAAGACACTAAGTCTATTTAGATATACGTTAATACTTCTTCTATATTACTTAAAAATATATTAGAAAAATCCTTTCATACAAATGGAATATGACAAAAAACATACAGCCAGATCATAATCAAAAATATACAAAAATGTCCTTCGTAAACAACACATAAATAATATTTTTATTCAATTTTATCAACCAATACCGATATTTCCATACCATAATTACAATGTTAAAGCTTTAAACAGCGCTCGTACATTGAATATAAACATTTTATCCAATACCACCATTTACCGCGAGATTCACGTTTATTACGAAATACAGAATATATTTCTTGATTATATTGTTAATTAAAAGCTCGTAAAAGCTACCCGAAGTGGTACACGGCCCGTCCTTAATTAAACTCAGAATAAGCCTATGATATGGATGCTTGCTAATTACTTCAGCGACATAGCATTTAATGTATCTTTGCGATAATCTACTATAATAAGGTACTGTATTGATGATATTATTATAGTAAAAAAACTATCTTCACGCCTTTTCCCACAAGGCAGAGTGGACAGCGAGAATCTAGTGTTAAGATATTCCGTTCTACACTTTCCAGCTAAATTTGAGACATTGCGTGCAGGACTCAACGCCGCCCTTTGTCTCAACACAACGATATAAGAAATATAATTCAAATAAATTATCTCCCTTGGTCATTTTATTGTAATCTTTTCTAATTTGTAATGTTTTTAGTCCAAGGGGCGGTCATTTATGAATAAGTCCAAATACGTTTACGTTATTTCAAACCCAATTGTAAAATAAAAAATATCAAATGTAAATAAAATTAGAATTATCTAAATATACTTTTAGGCATTCCTCTTAGCATCGGAACGTAAAGAGAAAAATCCCCGGTGTGAAAACTTTTGTCCTGTGCTGAAATATCTGACAGCAGCCGCTTGGGAAATTTTTCAAATTTTCATTGAAATTAAAGTAGGCGAACTGGGAAGACATTTATCACGTCTGAATATTACCATGGTTGAAATTAAATTTTATGCAAAGAACAAACCAGGATATTATACATGGAGGATATAAACCAGGATATATTGCCAATATATTGTAGTTAAATTTAAACGACGAATGAGTTTATTTTGTTTACGCATATCACAATATACACACTAAGCGATCATTTTTAATGAGGTGCTTATCAAGTAATGATGGTCGGTTTATATATTTACTACTAATTAAATAAATCATAGTAACGTTAAAATCAGAATTTACCAAATCACTAATATTTTACAGAAGATTAAATTGTTTCTTTTTTATTGGTGGAAAGTGTGAAGCTTTAGATGTGCAGCTTGGGCCTTGTCTTAGTCTTTTAAAATAAAGATCATAAGCTATTGAAAAGTGGAATAAAATATTGAAGAGTTAAATAACAGATGTCATCGTGGCTCGGTTACAACGTTACTGATTAAAAACATTGGTTGAGAACTCAAACCTCTAGACTATATTTAAAGTTGCTATTTCACCAGTATTATAAACTGTGCGTCATCGCAATGCATAGTAAAAGACACAAACGTTTGTTCTGGTCGACTCACCAAAAGAAATAGTAACTAGCGGTACTTAATACTACATTTTGTCCCGCCATAGCAGAGAAATGAAAATAACTTAAGTATAATAATTCTTACAACCATGGTTTTTTCACCACCATGCGCCAAGGTGGCTTCAACAAAAACAAATGACCCTAAAACAATCCCAAAAGTATTGTAAAAGCTAAAATAAAACTATAAAAACAGTACATTTAAAATCACTGACGTGGTGATACAGTTTTTCTTGTGCCGCGCTGCGTTCGCATTGAATTTGAGTGTGTAAAAGTAAGAAAGTGAGTGTCGGCGTGCAATAAGTCTAAGGGGAAGTAGTTTACGACCCCGCGCCCTCGACGTTGTTAGGTTAGTCCGGGTTGATTCTTTGATAACGCAGTACTGGACTATATTTAAGATGAAAAAAAAAATATTTTTTTTATATTTTTAAGGATAATATTTTTTTATTGAAAATAATTATTATTGTAATTGTTTTAATTTGTAAATTCATAAAGAAAAATAAATGAAGGGAGTGAGCAATAGTAATTCTAGCGTGAAATATTTCAATCTAGGAAATGTAAAATTTAGTATTTTCATTTCTTGGGTTTGGTAACAAGGCAAAGCGCTGCGTTGAGTTCCGCCACTTAACACGCAATGCCTCAATTCGGCGGAAAGTGGGGAACGGAATTGTTAAAAGAGAATGGAGTGTCTTAACACTAGGTTCTCTGGTTCCCTCTGCCTACCCTGCAATATGCGGGTTACAGCGTGAAGTTAAAAAAAATATATTTCAATTACCCATTAAAAAAATATTCCGATTCATAAAGCAACTGTACTATAGTATAATTTAACTTATTTTACTTTTTACTATTCTCAAAATTATATAATTTAAAAATATAAGCTTCATCTCAACTTCTAGTCACGCTAACTAAATAAGAATGCACGACCGTCTTGAGACGTCCCCCAAGGCTGGCTGCAATTTTACGAGCTACTGCCCCTAGCCATCTAGGACTCCCTCGCACGCACAACTGTACAACAAAAACAATGCCGACATATTAAGTTTCCACTTCTGGCGAGTTATATTCACCTGGATTCAACGATTATTTGAAATAACAAGACAATTTTAAAGTTGGCGAAGGATTTACATTTTCAATGTAGGAAAATATACTTATGACTAGTAGTAGCTTTTGTGTGTGTGTTTTTTGTTATGGTTCAATTTTTAGAGTTAGATGGAGTTTCAATCAAATAAGTATTGGTAATATTTATTGAAGAAAATTTCATTTTAAATACTTTTTCCAGGTACACAATACTTCACGAATAGCAGGGAAGTCAGAGAGGAGCTAGTATTTTCCGCCTCAAATCGCGACAATGTGTTAAATAGTATAAATTTAAATAATTTAAATCTATTTATTCTACCATATGAAAATCAAACTTACAACCATCGGCTTTAGAGTCAAAGGCCGTCCCATTGGCCTCAAGGCTACTTAATTCCTGAACATGTACACATAGTAAATATACATAGATGTATTTACCTAAAGGTAAAAGGTACGTTTAAAGTCGCTTCATAACAAAATAAAAAAAAAACTTGCTTTAACCACACTTTTATAACATTTTATAAGTACTTTCATAAATATCTAATAACATTCGGTATCACCTATAACAGTATAAGAACAGGCGGCAAAGCACCGTATAAAATTTTCTAACTAGTAAAGAAGGAATGCTCCACGTGGGTGTTTTATGTCACAACTAAAAACTGATTTATAACCTCAGTTATTTTGAGATTCTTGCGAAACAAAAATCCCACGTATCTTAAGGTTATCTGCATAAAATCTTTACTAAATATGCCTAAATACGTTTTCCCATTCATCATTTAGGGTTTTATCGTTCCCGTGACGAAGATTTATTATGGGACAGCCTATAAGCGATAAAAATATCGGCCCAATTATGCATCATTTATTGGAGCTCATGCATATAAATCAAAGTAATAATAACTTGCACTCCACGTTTGATAATAACAGGGCGGGAGGCCGACGTGAGACGTGACTAGCGACACTTGACACTGATATGCGTAATCTAAGCAATCTAGCTAGAAAGGATTTGTTGTCTTGGTTTATGTTGGATTGGTTATGTCTATGTATTTTTTTTTCTTATACGAAGTCTCTTTAGAGCCTGTTTGGGGCCTGTTAATATTAAACTATTTGAATTTTATATTTTAACATCTTTTTGTATTACATGACCATTTTTACAACAAATGACAGTTACCGACCAGTTTTAATCTTTGGATGAAGTACACTATAAAAGTTTAAAAACATACTTTAATTTTTTGAATGCAGGGTTTAAAATCGAAGGTCGTTTATATCTAGCAAAGTGAGATGATGATAACAGATGTCTCGACAGCAAAAATCTAACAAAGAAACAGAAATTATGTGTATATTTTATTGGTACGGGTGTAGCACTTGAATGGCTTATCCAATAGACACGTCTTCAAATCTTGTTAAAATTATAAAACTCAGTTATAAAATAGATTTTATAACTAAGTTTCAAAATTCTACCGTGCACGAATGTTCCGACAATGTTTGTAGGGAAGCAAAGCATGGACAAATGTGGAACTCAAACAGCCGGCTGCTCATTCCCACGTGCCTCTGGCGATGGCAAATTTAAAATTCCATTTTCCTCTATTGTGAAAAGTTCAAATTGCAGTTAAATTCACCCATTGCCTACTCTCGCTTGTACGAAAAAGAAATATTTCAGCTCCACAGTTAAAGCTACAAAGCGTTTTTGTAGATTGATATAAAAAGAATATATGTTTTACTATGTCTGTATTTTTTGTGAGAAATAAAGGATAGATTCACTTTTTTTATTATGAACGTACGTACTAGCAATGTAATTGGATCTTCTCGAGAGGGCAGTTTGTTGTAAAATAACTTTGCGTTAACATATTTAAAACTACATCATATAATAAGTACTTTTTAGAATTAGCAATTCAAAAACAATCAAAAAGCATGTACTCATAGAGCAAAATTCATGTTTATATTTTACATATTCCCCAATGTAGGTAAGTTAACAATCAGTGTTAATTATTTGTATTTATAAATGTATATTTGAAAGAAAATGGAAAAGAACACATGAGCAATAATAATTTTTTCACAATTATGTACATTTGTAATCATCATAAATAAATGGATAGGGTGCAGTTGGGTAGCTCTTTCTAATATGTATTCTTTTATAGCAGTTGGATGCAACTAACAGGGGAAAGGGTATTAAGATAGACGTAAACTGAATGTGGGCAGAGCACGAAATAATGCCGTTCCACTCGAAACAGTAAATGATAGAAATACCCGATATTTGCTTAATAACGTTTATTATATTTACTGGAGATAGGTTTCGTAAGAAGCATGAGGACCCTCGGAGGACATGTATGAAGAGGTTAGTGACTGTGGACGAGGCGAAAGAGGTATGCGGGGACTGTAGCGTTTGGCGCTTCGTTCTCTCCGACTACACCGCTAGGGACAAAGTAAAATATATTTTATAAGTAATTATAAAACAATATTTGCAGGTAGTATGCGTCTATGCATTTTTAAATTCAACAAACAGGGAGTTCAAAGGTCATGTTATGTACACATAATTAGATGAGCAAAAATTTTAAACAGTAGCACGTTCTCTCACATTCCAATCTCACATTTACTTTGCATTACATTTGCTATTAAAATTGATTTTTTAAAAGAACTACAATTTTTTTTCATTTTCGAACATATGTTAATATTTTTTATAGTTTTCTAGTCACAATAATTTACATGTTTTAGGGACGATGTTTTTATACTTAAGATTATTCTACTCTTTTCTATTTTTTTGGCTACTTTTTAGATTTACTAGTAATATTACCTCATATTCATTAATATTAAAGACGACTTGTTAATAAAAAGACTGCCCTTGTATTCTCAATTAGTGTATTCTTTTTTTCATATTTAATACAACCAAATTTTCATATTATTTCTTTGAAAGCGCCATCTATAAAAAGATACACATACTATTGGTAAAACTGTAGCTCTATTTTAGTTGTCTAAACCGTTAGCAGATGTCACTATTGTCCATACAAAATATGTTGTTTTTCATCGACCAATTATTGTTCATTTTCCTTATTAGATAAAGAAAATAAGTAAAAATGATGATTGCAACATCTAATTAAAAAAACATTAATGTGTTTAATTTTTTTTTAAATATTATTATGTGACTTAGGTTATAAAACAAGAAACAATCTTTATCGTACCCAAAATGCTTATCAAAAACAGAAACAATGTACATGAGTACTGGACCTACAAATTTTTGTGACAGTAAACCCCATAGCTTGTGTAAATTGAGAACTATATTGTAAATACCCTTTCGATGATAATAGATGGCGTTGAATGTTAAATTATACAAAGCATTTTTTTTTTTAAATTAAAAAGGACATTTGTTAAACTAATAAAGTACCAAAGGTACTTTCTATTAACATTACATATTTACATAAAATAGTTTTATTGAAATATTAACCATTCATACTGACAGCAAACTTGGTTTTAAATTTGTTAAAAATCTTTGAAATTAAATTTAGTTGGAAAAAGGAAGAAAGAAATATCTCTAGAATCAATGTGATTTCCACAAAAAATAAATTAACACATACGACTATACAATTTGGTCCACGAAAGAGTACGCTTGTAAAGCTCCATGAAAAATATATGTAAACCTTTTAAAACCAAGATGGCGCCGCGACTAATTCACGAGTCATCCTTCCAACCACACCTACCTTGTCACTAGCCAGGATATTGGTTATTTATAATATCTATATAGAAATACAGTAATATAGTGCGTGAACCCTAGCAGATATGTTTTATGTAATAATTATTATAGTACATTTATATTTATGTTCCCTTTTATTAATTAAGCAAATGATGAGCTCAACAAGTAGTAAAGAATAAAATATACAAATGTCATCAATTTATTTTCTAAGTAATATATTTTTTTTAACATCTCGCTGTAACCCACATATAGCAGGGTAGGCAGAGGGAACCAGAGAACCTAGTATTAAGACACTCCATTCTCTTTCAACAATTCCGTTCCCCACTTTCCGCCGAATTGAGGCATTGCGTGTTGAGTGGCGGAACTCAACGCCGCGCTTTGCCTTGTTACCAAAACCAAGAAATAAAAATACTAAATTTTACATTTCCTGGTGTGGGAATCGAACCCACAACCTGTCACGTTTACAGTAGCACGCTTGTGCCTCTGCGCCACGACAGGCGTTAAAATTAATTTAATAACCATTTTACTTTCATCAAGTATGAACAAGATAACAAAAATAAATAAATTTCTACACATGAATAACCCGATACATACTATATTAAGTGAATATAATTAACATGATAGGTTGAATTAAAGAAAAAAGACATTTTTTCCAAATAATATATTTACTAATATTAAATCAATCTTAAACACACATCAAAACAGACATAAGTAATATGCACAATCTCACTTAACTAAGTTATAAAGTGATATACTCTATCTCTATTTTGTTTTTGGAAAACAATTTTAAGAATTTATTCTCCTTTATAATACTTCATTGAAAAATTATAGTATATAGATATTTACACTTTTATTTTAAGGCACTTCTGTGATTTGCCGTAGGTTTAATAAGTACAAATATAATAAAATAAACCGAAAGTCCGTCAGATGATGGCACATAAATGTTTCTATAAATAATATATAAGAAACATTATAAATAACTATTTAATTAACAGACCTTCAAAAATTTTTGTACGTTATTAAATTTAAATCACAATACTATTGATATTTATAGATCTTGTGTTGAATTCATTCATTATGGCATCTATTTTAAATGCTATTTTTGTACAAATGTATGCCACAGCTGTATTTTTTTTTAAATTTATTATTTATGCACAAGTTGTAGATGTAATTTTGTTTGCAGCACCACACACTTTGAAGATTCAATGAAAAATAAATCATATCTAAATAGATCATTTGCAGACCTATTTTTACAGATCAACATAAAAAAAAAACAATATAAATAATGTAAAAAGAAAATAATTGATAAAAAAAGGTTTTATAAAATATTTTATATCAGAAGTTCATGATCGTAAATAAACAATTTTACTTTGATTTAATTTCGGAGTTGTTGTCAAGTGGCCACTTGATTTCTTAACATCTTCGTGAACACAATCTATTTATAAAACTGAAAATTTAACACAGAAATAAAATTACATGATATTTCGGTTGTCTGTAGCAAGAGACCAACACATTAAGTACTTATATAATGAAGTAATCATGGACGGAGTGTGTTAACAACTTCAAGGATAATAAATTTGAATTAAAATGCAAAACTATTTTGAATTTACGTAAAAGTTCAAATTTTTAAGACTTTTTGCAACTTAAGGCGATATAGAATTGACCAAAATGAATGAAATTGTTAAACAAAATTACACGAAGATATATTTACGCTTATGTCTAAATAAAATAATGTATTATTATACATTTCTCGTTTCCAAAGTAACATGATTATATTTTTAATAATATATCGTTAATCTCAACATCAGATCTTAACCTCAAATACGATCGAAAATAGTTGAGAATTCTCTATAAAATATAGATTTGTAATAACGTCTATTGCACTAACTTTAATATAGTATATTACTGAAACATAGTAAATTATTGCTTTAACAAATCTAAGTTAGCTATTTACATAACAATTAACTATATGAAAATAATTGCCGCAAATGTAAAATTTCGAGATTTACAATACATACAACAATGTTTAAAATTGTGAAACAAATATATGATCTTTTCATCAGAATGATGTCATCATCACTAGAGATTCTTGCGGGAGATTGCAACGAAGACGCTTAAAACTACAAAAATATCCATTTCAAAACTATTCAAAATTACACTTACATACAAAAATGAGGGCTAATATAGTGAGCGCCAGATGACGGAACCGATGCATTTGATCTGTTAGTAAAATATAAACTAGACATAAAATAACTAAATGATTATAACAATTTATTTCAACATGTAGTCGAATAATTATTTATCCAAAAAGGTGAAACAGTAACAAAAATTGTAAAATGTAAAAAAGATATATATTGTAACAAAATATATATTGTACAAGCGAAATATTAGCCCTCAGAGTTGAAATTAATATTTTAAAAAATTAACATTAGCAAAGTTAACAATAATTTAATCTCTTCTAACTTTATCATCATATAGAATAATCAATGTAACATATTTATAGAACCACAAAAATGAAAACATTGTACGAATAAGGCACTTGTGGTGCATATTTGATTTGTTATATATAAATATAAAGCACTACATACTGTAAAATATTTAAAAAATCCAACACAAAAATAATATTGATTCATTTACTCATCAACTGTTTTGCTCTGAAAGGAAGACATTATCAAATTTTGTTCAATAAAAGCGCTTTCAAAAAATGTTATGATAACGATTTTATAATATTCTTTGGTTTTATATTTAAAAGGTATTGCCAAACTACACAATATATGAGTCAATAAGTAAATGAAGTATAATATATTAGACTATAACGCGATATCAGTCCAATACGGTGCTGTTGTATAATTTTGCAAAAATAATAGTTCTGATACTTACACTTACGGTGAGTTACCGCTATCCTGCCTCATTTGCTTTGTGGAGTGACGATAGCTTCAATCTCCAAGTTTCAAACATTTATGTAATTTGTACTATACTTAAGAAATATCTTTTTACTTTATGTAAAGATAAAAATATATAAATAACATGCATCCAAAGAGCAAAAAATTGTAAGAACCTCAACTCATCGCTACTAAATAGAATTTTCTTGATTTAAATTTGTATACTTGATATCTTTTAACTAGCAATATAAAATTTAACGGCGCCAAATTTGATTTCATAAAAAATATATTTCGAGATTATAATCTAGAGCTAATAAATAATTAAGAGCTAAATATTTGTTTAAATTTAGCGCCGCGGTAGGTAGGGTAACCTAACAACACTCGTGCTTCAACAACAACACGGTCAAGCGACAACAGTACAAAGTTACAATACAGTAAATATAGTCGATGGCGTGTGCCAAAAAATGTTAATAGAGTTCATATGTTATAAACATAACAGGCATATAATGTTAATAGTTAGACTATTAAAATACATATTACATGTTATCGTGAAAGGCCCAATATAGCTACATGGTGGACGATGTTCCGATGAATATGTTACGGCGACTTAGGGTCCGAGGCGGGCACCGCTTCTTCTATTAGTGCTTCGACGCCATTAGCACTCACCTAGCCGAGTTATCAAGAAGAGAGAAAAACAGAATGTTAGTATCAAAATGTCATGGTCCGACTACACGTAGCCTCAATCGCGAGATCGAACGCTTCAACGCCTTTACGCTGCTCGCGCCGCGTATTGAAGTGTTAGATATTACCGTACGCTCGTTGAATAAAGTCAACATATTCTCAATTTAACAATATAAATCAATAAATAACATAAATATATAATGATTCTAAATTAAGACTTTGTTCGACGTGTACGAAATCATTGAAATCACGGATCAAAAATTTAAAGGGACATTAAAAATCAACTCATATGAAACCATGTATGGGGACCGGCACGACATGCAGCTAATAAAAGCGATCAAACTGGATCTCGGATCGATGTCTATGGTGTACGGATTCAAAAAAATATAGAATTAATTAAAATAATATCGAGGGAGGCTATCAGGCATTCGTGCCGCGACATTAGATTTTTGCTATGGTCCTGTTAATAAATTATACAACGTATACTTAAATTAGTTTACTTAGTTAATGGTTGAAAATGTTAAAATAATTTAGTATGATAATGATAATCTACTATAGGATTAAATGCCCAATAGTTCCCAGAGAGCAGTGCCTGAAGCACTGCAGGCGGGAGAGTGCGGTGCTTCAAACACTGCCCAAACAAACAAGCATAGGTAATAAATTTATCACTTATGTATAACCATAGCACCCCAATGCAAGTATGTAAGTTATTCAACACATTGCAATAATTCAATAATATATTTTATATGGTAGCATTCTTTTATAAGTTGTTAATAGTCTGTGATACGTATCGACAATGTCATTACATATTTGCATGTTAGTGACTCATATAATATAAATACATAGTTACAAATAAATCTGCAGTGACAGTAGCAGTTATGACAGTGCATTTCGTAATTATTATGTCAATATTCGGGAACTTGGCCTTGTGGAGTTGCATGTTAGTCGTGTGAGGCTACACTTGTCCAGTATCACTGCACGTCATCAACTTTATTAACTTTTTGCTTTGCTCAAAATTATTTACCCAATTCGCGATCCTATTCCAGCTAATAAATAAAAAACGCCTATTGAAAATTTCAGACAGTTTATTGTATTTATCTTCTGAAAATGCATTTAATATTTACATTCAACAATCGGAACAATATTACACAAACATCATCATTTTACATAATTCCTTCATAATATTATGGATAGAGTTCAGATTCAAAATTCATATAAAGCGTGAAAATACGTAATCGGCATCTGAATGCCTTAAAAATCCACAAGGACACAAGTGCAAAAATCTTAACGATATAAAACTTTCAAATAAGAAAGTCAATAAAATAATACCTAAGGCAAAATAGAATCAACTAGCTTAAAAATTTCATATAAAAAAACCTTAATATGACTAAAAATCTTGTGATGAATAAATTGTTAAGTCAAAGAGTGGGGCATTTTAATTAATACTGGAGAAATGGCACAAATTCTGAAAATGCACATCCCTTTGACTAATACTGGGCGAAAATTAGGAAAGAAGGATTTCACAACCCGAATCTAGCACCAGCAGGCGATATCGTAACAACGGGGATCGCTTAACAATAATATAGGTACTGAGAAATATTATAACGAGGTATCTAGTTTAAAGTTATAATTTCAATCCTCCTTTCCTTTCACACTAAACAATACTCGAAAAATTGTTCGTATATATAAGGCTTACGTGACTCTTAGAACATGTTGTGATAAATAACTGAAGCATTTATAGAAAAGAACAATTTGGTAACACTATCTAACTTGAAAATATTATAAAATATAAAACCATCATAATGCCTCGCATCACAACATGTAACAGGTTTAAAAATCTATAAAAAAGAAAAAAAAATCACAGTTATAAATTATGCAGTGTCACTTCAGATCCGGTACGAAGTAGTGTTGGGCACATTTCCTTATAACATTCGAGAAACATAACTAATAAGTACATAGAAAAGGACACAGAGAGACGAATAAGCACTCATTCACGCATTCTTACAAACGAATATGATTGCTACGTTGAGGTCGTAACGAACAACTGTCGCTGGTTTTGTTTGATGAGATTCAATTTGCAACAATTGATCGTTTTACTAATACCGACAGCTTTTATCGTAATATTGGAGAAAATGGTTATAATAACAAAATAAGTTACAACATTGTTATTAAAAAATTATGCTACACTGTGTCAGAACTACGATAAAATCTGTTTGTGTATAGCAAGCATATTCATGAAAGGGCGTGCACGCGCATCTCACCTTGAACAAAATGGCGGCGTGAGAGCGATTTGGCGGGAATTAAGGCGCTGGTAAGGCAGTGCGCTGGTAAGGGTGCTCCCTCACCTGCGTCAGCCGACTCGCCCTCCGCACCATACCTAGCGGCATACCACATTTATTATCCGTGCCTGGACCGACCATTATATTTTGGCTGATTTTTCACATTTTTTAAAGGAAATCAAATCAATGTTATTTTGAATTACTATCAAGCAATACATTTTTAAAAGTTTTGTTGTAAATCTGAAAAGTCAGCCTCCAATAATGCCGTTGACCAAACCAAAAATCCGATGTTTCCAAAAAACCTTATTTTATTCACTTCTTTATCATATTTTCGTGACATATAAACAAAAAATATATTGTAAAAATACATTATAATTTTTATAGGCCCGGGGAGTCGATATAAAACTATTTGCTGAAAAGAAATTTAATCTCATTAATTAATGCTTACAAATAATAATAATTTTTAAACGGTCATTTTAACAATACTGCCAACGTCACAATTCAATATAGAAGTTTTATTTTTGACAGTTCCACGAACTTGTATTATGCTTATCTACGCCTATATTTTATCTATAATATTATGTTATCGCTTTGGAAAAGTAAAACAAAAATCTCAGGTGATCTTACCCGATCAAGGTACAGGTGAGAGATGGCTTAAACATATTTTAAATAATCTGACTCGGCAACATAAACTGCGAATAAATGAATAACCTATACACATAATTAAATACGGTCGTTTTATATATTTTTCATAAAGCTCACTCATTTCTAAACTAGCTAAAAATCTTTAAAAGATAAAAATATACTTAAATCTATGGTATGTTTATAAATATAATAATATGGCTAATAATTTAATAAATTACGACACTATTATAATATTAAAGCATTCATTTTGCCATTTTACAAATGTTGCTCTATCATTATAACATGGAAATTTAAATACGCCTTGATTGTTGTTCATCAATCGAAATTGTATGTTTATAGAATATTTAGTGGTCAGTTTTGTTAATAATTAAAATATTACGTTTGTGTTGTTTGTAATATAATTCAATTTGTATTTGGTCCCTTTTGCTTGTAATCACTGAAGAATAAATAAATATTTATTATATCGCCATTCAGAGATTTTGATAGTTAATTAAATATGTTAATCACATTCGGAAAATCTAATAAGGCTCGAAGTCACATGACATGCATGAGTCTAACCAACATTAAAACGTTAAAGATCAAAGTGTACATCTTGTTAATAGATTAATTTTATTACAAGCGAGGGTTATCACGAAAACTATAGTGAATGATTATACATTCTGTGCAACTAGTGAAATTAAAATATGTATTACTATAATATATATAAGATAATAATAAATAAAAATGTATGTCTTTGTATAAAGAGTCGGTAACTTAAAGAGCTCTATTGGCAGTTTCGATTATAAAACTAAAATAACACCTTTTGTTCGAATCCACTGCCGTCAGATATTTCATGCGAAAAATTATTTTCAATAAATATTTTCTCTATATTACTTTATGTAAATAATTTATATATCTATATAATAAATAAAAATATTGTTCTTTGTATGTTCAGAAATAAAATATACTCTCGTATGACATAACGTAGGTACAATACGCAAGTAACTAGGCTAAATCGATCTTAATTTAAACTTAATCTACGTTGTTAATGGCTCCTATGACTTTAGAAGTGATCATTAAAGACAATTTGTCAAGGACGGCAAGGGCCCGTGTCAAAACAACCTTCAGACAGACTTAACGTTTCAAAAGCATAAAGGTGTATTTAAAATTAAATATATTGGCTATTTTTGTCATTTTAAAACGTTGAAATATTATTTACTCTTTATAATTAAATCCACCTTTTTGCTGTTTGTCTAATATATATTATTTATCTGTGATGTATGACGGTCTGTAACAAGGCAAGGATATTTGACAGCTTCTAATTATGATGCGATGGCCGAAACGATGAAGTTGAACTGTCGTATCTTATTGCGGTCGGCAATTGTGGCCAATGTCAAAAGCCAGCGAGTAGATATCTCGACGCTGCAACCCCATTAAAACATTTAAAACACAGTTTATGATTGTTATTCATTTTGATTAGTCTGTTAGTGTATTCAAATATTTCGCTTTAATAAGGTACATTGTTGATTTTAATATTTCGGTTAAAATTTAATTTATAGAAAACACTTTTTAAAGAGAGCTCGTGTTTGATATTATGTATATCTTTTTTTTTTATTAAATCTATTTTTTGAATGTTACCAGATATTAATTATGATCTTATTCATGGAAACTTTTTATCAATAAAAATTGTGTTGAGTGTTAACGACACTTTAAAGTAACACAAACTGATTTATTTAAATAAATTGTTCATATTTATGCAACATGTACCCTATTTTGTATACCCGGAACGTAATTTTTATATAAGCTACGTTTCTAATAATAAGAGTATTCTTCTATATATTTAATGGGGTAACAATGTAAGTAGAGGTTAAAGGCAAGAAAAGCCAAATTTTGTATAAACCACTAAGCATGCTTTAAATAATTGAATAATTTGTATCAAATTAACTCAAAAACGTGCGGTTAGTTGACTTATGAATACAAAAACTAAATCTCATATTGAAATTCCTCTAATATTAACCTACCTAAAACGATATTGACTACATTTGAGTCTACTGGACGTTTTGTATGCAAGAACCCGATACCTTTAGCGTTAGTTTATATCTATATTTGATAACACCTATTTTCAAACTTATTAAAGTCCCCAAACGTACCACATATACTTTTTAAATTAATCAATTATAACAATAATGTATATATGAACTACTGTGGTATAAATAATAACCAAGGAAATATATATCGAATAAGTATAAAAAGTAAAATAATAACTTATTTCTTCAATAAATTATTTCACTTAACCATATACGAATGAAAAATTATATATCAATACAGCTAATTACTACTACAATTATTATTTCACTTTAAATTATTATAATACAAATTTCCTTGGTTAGCAACACCTGAAACAAAGATGTTATCAAATATAATAAATCAACGGGCGAACAACCCACCCGTATGGTCAGCGGCCGCGTACTCAGCAGTCAACAGTGGGTTTGCCAGTGCTGCGTAGTTCGCGTATTCAGCATACGGAGAGGCATATATCAGTTGATGGGCAGGCTCCCCCGGGGATATCAATCCTGCAGCGGCCCCATTACCGTTAATGAGCCCAGCTTGGGCACCACTTGTTGGTATACGAGGAGATAGTATCAATGGTGCTCCCAAAGGAGCTGATGTACGTAAGACACTTCCCACGCCAGTGACTCCGGCGGTCGGCGCCAGGAGTCTCTGGGTTTCAGCTGCAACGCGACGCCACTCTTCGTCCGCTGTGGAGTCACCTTTATTATCAATGGTTATATTATCATACTAGCCTTTCCCAGATTATGTTTTTGGATTGAATTTAAATGTTATAAAAATAATTCGGGGCGGACATTATGTTTTAACTGTACTGATTCTAATGAAATTTACTTCTATTTATAAAATATTATATGGTTGATTTACTTTATCATGTCATTTAATAAAAAGATAACACAAAGATATTTTTAATTGTAATTTAGATTGACACATTGAAATGACAACTTTTTCACGACATGACAAGAAATATATAAAATGCTTTCCCAGTATTCAAAATTAAAATGAAATATTATGGTGTAGGTCGCAATGAAATCACCCATGTTAATAGTTAACAACCGTAGCATGCCACAAATCAATTAAGTTAGTCATCTTATGTTAGATGACTCACGTTTGCGGACAAAAGACAGAAATGGCCGTCAAATAACAAACCCATGAAACAATTTGAAGGTGTGAGAGGCAAGTTTATGTACATAAATAGACATTGTTTAAGTTAGCAAAATCTCCATCCCGTTATAACGTCACTAAATTGAAGTACTAAATCTTTGTTCATCTTGAATATCCTCAATGGAAAATCCAATCAGTAGGTTTTGTTGTCATTTTGGAACACTATGAGAATAATAATAATTCTTGTACTTGTTGTAGTTAGTTAAAGTATAACCTAAAAGGTTTTTGCATATACCTGATTGTTCCATGTTCAATATGATATTCTCTGGCAACATACAAAACCCCATTTCTGATAAAAAAGGTTACTTACAAATGCGAAAATAGTAAAATATGAAATTGGTTAGAATATAAATAAACAAAACGTGTACGATGTTTCTTGATATTAGTACGTATAAGTAAATATGAAAGAAGAACATCTTCCATATGTTTTTATGAGAAAAGACGTATTTATTTATAAATATAAAGAGGAAACACAAACTGCTATTGGTTAATAGTATGAATACAAATATTCATGGCAAACCTCTTTTGTAATTTGTATTTTGAAAACCTGTAAATTGTTATATACTTAATTTTATGTTAGTGACAAAACATGAATGCGACCATACTTATTAGGCACTGACCGTTGACAGGCACGACGGCTTTCGTGCTAGAATCGCGATAAGTGCCATTTATGATGGCGAGCTCCATAAGTTGACGCTTCTTCAATTCATCTTCACCGTCTGCTTGCTGCATGGAAAATCATATTTTTTCACAGTAAGTAAGTAAAACATAAACCATACAAATATATTATTATAGAAAGATTTTTAAATAATTATTTATTATTCATAGTAAAATTATTAATGTTCGCAAGTATGGAATTCCAAAGTAAATTTATTAGTATTTTTTTATATTCACGTATCGCTCACTCTTTACGATGTAAATAGATCATAGAGAGAACCTAGTATTAGGACAGCCTGTTTATTGTTTCATTCCAAAATTTATTTCGACAAATTGTACAAGCCTACTTTATCATTATAGTATGGTTCATTCTACAAGATAAAAGAAATATTTCAATTTTAAATAAAAAATCGTAGTTATATTTTAAACGATTAAACGCTTCTGTCTAAAAATGTTTGTGTTTGTAAATTATTTAATTGTTGACCTGATTGCTTATAATTTGTATTCTTCACTCTATGATATATTCGTGAAGCTTGTGTAAAAATATTTGTGAAATATTTCAAGACGTATAATTTTCTTAGATCAAAGACCTAAATACTTCTTATATAATTGCTAAAAACAAGTAACATATTCATTAAAAAGCTTTTCGCTGTTTACCAAATAATTTAGAATTTTCATTCTAAATTATATACATACATTGTATCTAAAGTAATTAAAGATTTTGCTAAAATCAAGTTTCAAACATTGCCAATAGTTTAATAATAAACTAGACGACGCTGTCGTGGCGCAGTTGAGATGTATTTGAACGAACGCGATGGTTTCGGTTTAAGTTGATCTATGCATAAGAATATTTATGTTGATTGTATACATATATATCTGCTTTAATTACACAAAGCGTTAGCTTAGATTCCGCCACTCTACACGCAAAGCCAATATGTAGACAGAATAACCGGAGAACGGAGTATAGCCAGTATTAAAATACTGGCTTTTAACATCTACATCCCAAAATACGAAAAAAACATGAATTTTAAACTTACGGGCACCAGCAAACGCTTAACTTCCTCAACAGCTCTAGCGAGCTTAATCTTTGCTCTGTTTTCTGTGTCTTCTACTGTGAGCAGTACGTGCAAGTCATCAGCCAGATGCTCCCAATTTGGCTTACCCCTGTTTGCATCCTCCTGGAATATTCCCAAGCAATAAATCACTGGACACGTAATACTTAGAAGACGCTTTATCCCAATTTATATGAACGAACTTTGGGATAGAAAAAGGAAGACTAGTGCCAAGAATGTCTAGAAAACGCTCGTAAATGTAAAATGCTTTCGAAAATGAAAGATATATAAAAATATATACATTTATTTATAACATATAATGTTTAAATTATTGTATTATAAACCCTTCACATTCATATAAGGATGTATAGCAATTTACATGGAATTGTTGACGCATGATTCTTAAGAACAGTCTTAGAAAAAGTATTATATAAAGTAAACCTGATTTATTTTCCGCGAAGCGCTGCATGAAACAAATAACAAAAAGCTCAATCTATAGTAAATTAGGTTTTCTAATAACGAAAAACGGAAATAAAATTTACCTTTTTCTTGTCTCTCATTGACCCTTTGCCCCTGACCATAATTTTACATCCTGTTTCCTGTTCCAACTGTTTTGCAGTCATACCTCTCGGTCCTAAAATTCTTCCCACGAAGTTGAACTGTAATAGAATGAGCATAATATGATTAGTTGTTAACATATTGTTTATATAGAATAAAGTAATTATTATTATTTGACACCGTTTTAATTCAGAATTCATGTTACCAATTTTATAAAATTTCAACATAAGCTGACTGATGTGTTTGCGTGGATTTAATAACCGTTTCGGAGTAATAAAGAGCGATGTAATATATAAATAGGATTTACAACGAACACAAAGCGTGTGCTAAAATGAAGAAATTTCATAGCAAACAATTTCCAAAAATTCAAATAAAATTTTATAGCTTTATCGCATGTACCTTGAACGGGAATCATTCTATGTACAAAGTGAGAAATGTAATAATTGGAATAGTGCCAAGTAAAATATTACAGTAAATCATAACAACTATTTTCTTTCATACTCTTAGACGAACTTACAACGCTTGAATAAAAGCTAATTTCGTATTAATAAATGATGCACGAAATTTAACCTACGCATTTGTCACACTTGTCTGTTTTAACTATTTTAGTGGTACATACACAGATTTATTCACGCCAAAAAAAAAACAAAATTATATCAATGTCAAAATGTTTACTATAATATGTAAGTTAATCCACAAAGAAAATACGATTCTTATGTAAATTTAGAAAGAAATATGAGATGCGGAAATCACAGAACAATAGGTTTAGGTGTTTCGTTTAAAACGATAGATCTTTGTGTTTCGTCTCAGTCCAGCTAATCTGACCATGGCAGGAAAACTACAAAATTTTGACAATTTAAACAAAGTAGAATTTTTATCATACTTAGATATAGTAATATTTCAGGATTGGATGTGTCAATAAGTTAATATTTCAATAAATATACGCATTAAATTGTTGAATTCTACATAAATACATCGAAAGCTTTAGGTACAATTCGCAGAGCGTCATCCTCTTTTTCTTTTAAAAATATCTCGGTAACCAAATTTTAAATCTCCGTACACATTTTAAAAGCGTCTTATTGCTTGAATTTCTTCAGCGGTCGGTCAGCCGTCAATAATAATGCGATTTTATTTTTCCCAAGTGCGAACGAAGCTCGGCCGGACGCACAGCCATGTTGAAATAGCGTCGCACTAGTTGGCGTAGTGCCCACATTCGTTTTCTCACTAGTCGTTAATATTTTCATGACAAAAGTGATTACAGTATTTTCAAAAATGAACAATGTTCAATATCCAAGAACAACCAAAGCATTACATGGTGATTTTAAATGTTTATAAGCAATTTATATACATATCATAATATGTTAATCGTTTTCTAGCATTAACATTGGCGTCGTTTTTAAAAGTTTAGATTCAAATAGAATTATATAAAGAAATTTAAGATATTTACATAAATTATAAAAATGTATTAAAACAATTTTTCTATAATATTTTAATAAATTATATTCTGGCAAAGGAGTCACAACGGTCAACGCTGAGTGCTCGGACCAATTAACACACTGGTCGCAACAGAATGTAGGTTAGACATTCTAAATGCTTCCTAGCCGATCATAATTCAATCTGAGTTACAGTGATGCAGTTGGTTGGAAGTAGTTACGTGTTATTCCTGTTTTATTTCAGAAGCAAAAGCAATGGGCCATACAGGAAACAACAAACAAACAATTTATTAACGTTAAATGTCGACTTTATATGTATTTGCAAAATATTGTGTATTTCAATTTTCATGTATAGATAAAACTAATTAGCAGGTGTAATAAAATAAATCACAATTCAGATTTATATGTATTCTTTGGCATATTTTCCACCTATGTGATAGATAACTTTGCCTAGTCAAAGCAGGAAAATGCATAATTATAAACATATCCTGAAGAAAAAATCAAACCCACGACCATCACGCATACAATCAGAAACTCCCCATCCGCGCCACGATTGCGTCTATAATTACATGTCTGGTTAATTTAACAAAAACAACTTATTCATATCTATTGTACACGAACATGAATAATGACTTCTTCGGCGGGAACGCCCTCGCTGTCGGTGCATCTAATCGATAAACATCAATTGCAGTTGCACAAGCCGGTACTATTTTGTAGCTGAGTATACATTACACTAAATGCACCACGGCTGCATTATATATGCGCAAGATACAAATTACTTTCATCATTTTTAATATAAAATTATTATTCCTCTATTATTTTATATTCTATTCATTTTTTATTATTTCGTTTTCTGTGCGTTTATGGAATACGTTTTTATATTAATGACTAAGAGGTGACCAGTCATAACCTACATGTTTCAATTTATAAAGCTTCAAGTAAAATGTCATTAATCATAACAATCGGAATAATATTTTATATGGTGAGATTACATGGCCACGTAATATTGTTATTAGGCACCGGATGTTTGAGGTAAAATTATGACAACAGTGTAACACTGGCATAATAGTTCGATAGAGATTTATAGTTTGTACTAAATTAGTAGTTTTGTACCTTAATAATATATGAAGCTACTAGTGATCACGTGCCCTATTGTAATTTTTTTTCAATTAACATTTTTACACTCAGGGAACGCAGTAACTGTCGAAAAGAAGCAAAAATACTGTTACTTACTTGAAATGTTTGTTACTCTTTCACGCGAAAACTACTGAACAAATGTAAATAAAACTGTTTAGTACTATAACTTATTAATAAGAATAACAAATAGGTTAAATTAGGTATTTATTTATTTATTCGTGTAATTTAGCCAAAACATAACCATAAATATTCAGTTATTAAATATATTATGTTTTGTACTATCCATTTTCTAATAAAATGATTGTCATATATCCTTTTCTTTAACCGGCATATCAATACGTTTCTTATCAATAACGATTTCCTACTAATTGTAACTAAGATTGTAACAACTAATGTATATTGTATTATTTTATTTTATGTCTTAAAGCCATGATTGTTTGATGGAGCGGCTTAAAAGCTCTTTGTTTTTTCAGTTATTCTTATCTTCACATGTGCAATGCACTTACTCAGACTGTTTTGATTTCTCAGATTGGATCTTCTGCAATGTTATAATTGTGAATACACAAATGTTTTGAAAAGAAAACAACTTTAAATTTATGGTGTGATTTATTACAACTTATAATATTACCTACCGCAGTTGGAATAAAGTGTTCGTAAATAATCGTATACTAATGTTTGTGTTAGTTATGATAACATTATTAAAAAATAAACTTCTGACCAAAGCTAAGTTTTTACTTTATGTTGAATTTCGACGCAAATATCATTTATCAGTAATATTATACTAATTAAAATATAGAAACGTTTGTTAAACTAATTATTAAGCAAATTACTTTAATAATTAATGTACAATTTAAGCGCCTTTTACCGCCTGTCGTGGCGCAGAGGCACAAACGTGCGACTGTAAACGCGACAGGTTCGATTCCCACTCCAGGAAATGGAATTTTTAATTTCCTGGGTTTAATAACGAAGGCAAAGCACGGCGTTGAGTTACGCCACTCCGCACGCAATGCCTCAATTCAGGGGAAGGTGGAGAACAGAGTGTCTTAACACTAGGTTCCCTCTGCCTACCCTGCTATATGCGGGATACAGTGTGAAGTTATGTATGTATGTATTATAATTTAGAATTTCCTCATTTTCTTTATATATTTTTATGAGTATTTTATACTATTTTTTAGTCTTATTAAACTATTTAAACTTCAAACGCTGTTGCTAAGAGAGACCATCATCTATTTACTGTATGAACTATTGACCGCTATTGATTGTTAGTTCATACTACCAGATGAATGCAGGTGTATTTCAAATTTATATTGCAATAAATTGATAGGTTAATTCCAACATAATTGTCCTATGATCTGGCACGCCAATATTTGAAGTCGTTACTTAATATTAATTTAAGCCTTATGTCCTTGTAATAAAACATATTTTAGCCTAAATAATTTATTCTATTGTTTTGTAGTTGAGGAATGTACAGATTGGTCACGACGTGCGTTACCGATAGTTGCCGCTGGCGATAGAAGTGCTTACTGTTAAACTAAGCGTACACGTATGCATTTTATGTTTTCGATGGGAACGCAATGGAAATGAGATTTAGAACAATTTTATTATTATTTTTTACGAATTAATGAAAGATTACAGTAATAAATTAAATTGCAATTTTATAAAATATGTATATTTTAGACAAAGAGTATTTACTTCAATTCCTAGCTGCAAACATATATGAGATAATGAATTCATTTATCACTACTGTTTATATGTAAATAAAGCTGTTGATAATATCAGTAATTGACCAACTTAGGTGTGTCTGCTAATATTTATTATAATTTATTTATTTATGTGCCACACATACTTAATCCATTTAATGTGGTTAAGCTTTAAAGACAGAACTGTACAAATAATGTGAATTCTAGTGTTAAATTAGTATTACGTCATATAAATTTGTTGTGATAAATCATTTCTAATGGCCGTACAATATTTGTTAAGGCGCCTGTCACAATCTAGCTTAATGTAATTATTTTGATGTTTTATGTTTTTAAAGTGATTGTTTGAGGCTTGCGATTTACCTCCTTTGTTTTGAGATAAACTTACTGGAAGCTTTTTTTTTTAAATTTATTATGTTTACTTTTTTATATATTCTTGTAATTCATAATTTTTTTCGTGATGGAGAAAAAGAAATAAGTGCGACCGCAATTTTGCCCCGTAAACTGGAAAAAACTAATGGATTTTTTCGTCAATTAAAAAATATACACTATAAAACGATACCAGAGGACAATTTATTAAAAATATGCAAACATCAAAATAATCCGAGCGCAACTTCGTCGAAACCGTTTCACGTTCAAAGTGAAGTCAGTGTTTATGGCTTTAAAATAAAATAATTTAATTAAACTAAATTAAAAATTTCAGCATAAGACAAATAAAATATGCCTTTTCAAATTTATTTTCTAGTTTTCATTTCAAAAATCATAATTTACGTACGCTATATCTTCTATTTTTTTATGAAAAACAATTATACATTTGTCCATCTCTAAGCACCTAACGTCATTTTGGCGTCAATCACTGTTATTTAATACACATAGCGTGGCAGTCATAAACAAAGTGGTCTAAAATAAACTACGCTGAAACTGTAAAAAGTAGTGACGGTTCTCTTGCGTCTTTGATTGTTCCTTTGGCACCAATACTGTTCATTCACACTAACAAACCCCACGTGTGTCCGCCGCGGCGTTTGAATTTGCTAACCTAATTACTGAGATTTTAGCGTTCTATTAATAGAAAAACATTAGATGGATTGTCATGTCCTAAAATATGTATTATTTTTACCTTACTTTTATAGATTTTAAAAACTTTAATTAGTATAACAGTCAATACTTCATAGTTTTTATACCTTCACTAGAATTTACTGTACAAAAACTTACAACTTTGCAAAGATAAATAAAAAGTGCTTAAATGCGAAATTAAAACAGATAGAAAGCTTCAAATACAAAAAAGTGCTGCATGCGTAACGGTAAAGGGGTTCATGCTTGCCGCTGCGGGTATTGATACTTTTAGCTAGTATTTTTATTGATATTCTTAAAGCTACATATGTACCAAGGTTTTGTGCACTCAAAAGTAATCCATGCTAGTAATAGTCTCTATTACTGGTTCATACAAAATTACTAGTGATATTAGAAGCTTACTTAACAATCTACACCATGCAACACGCTACGGTCTTTTACTTTAAAAAAATTGGTAAGTCAATCTAACTTGCAAATCATCTCGTAGCTGACATGTCTATACAAGTAGTCAAAATCACGTTTTCTGTATAAGTTTAGTATTATGTTTGATTTGGCAAAGAATTCCATTATTATACCCTAATTTATCACGTAAGAGCTAGTTTGTAATCAATCATGATATGAGCATGTTACAATATTATTAATATTTTCATTTTCATCCTCGTTTTTATGTTGTTATTCGGAGAAGCAAAATTTGTTTTGTTTAAAGAATGCATGCAATAGCACTACTTGTATATATTTTTTTTTTATTTTGTTTAGCTTCACGCTGTATCCCGCACACACCAAGGGAACAAAGGACAACAAGAGGGAACCAGAGGACCTGGTGTTAAGATACTCCGTTCTCTTTTAACATTTCCGTTCCCCACATTTTTGATTATTATTTAATAAATAAAAGTATCGTAAATTTCAAATGGAAAAATAAATAGAATAAGGTTCTGTTAGAATTTAATTTATGTCTATAGTTATGGTCGGTACTCAACACATGGCACTATTCAATATATTGACACAAGGACTTTTAATTTGTCAGATATAGCTTTTTTATAGCCATCTTAAGACGTCCTCTGTGATAATCACCAGATGGTTTAGATGAAGAAACTAATAGCTTTGTTACATAGTTTCATGTAAGTGTTAAAGTCGTAAAAACAAAGATTGATATGTTTTGACTATTAACTACCATAATGTCGAAAATAATTTGCTATTGGGAATGTCCAGATACATTATGACTTCATTAAGTGACCTTTAAAGATCATGTATTCACATATTATATTATATTTACCTCCTAAACGTAAATATATTATAAAACTAGGTCGGTGACTATTTTATTAATTCATCAACACCGCTGATAAAGCTAACAAGCGTGCTTTTTTGGTCAATGCTTTAATGTTCAGTACATTATTGTTTCTAGGGAAATTTGCGATATAAGTTTTAATAATAATTACTGATTAGTAAAGTATACATAGGTATGCTTATTATTGCATAAAAATTGTGTACTAAGCGGTACTGCTAGTATATGGCGATAATACACTTCTAGAGTACGCCGGGTCAGATGTCTAACCGCTCATCTGTAACCTGTACGAGAAAATAACATATTCATAAATTTCTAAGGAACGGAGTGTCTTAACACTAGGTTTCCTCTGCCTACCCTGCTATATACGGGATTGAGCGTGAAGCTACGTATGTATGAAATAATTTTATTTCCGTAAGTAATAACTTAAATATCGATAAACTTAAATTAAAATTAGACGCCTTATATATATTGTTCAGGATATATGTAAACCTTATTATTATTAGTTAGTTGTTAGTTGTTATAACAATTATAACGCACCATCTCTAAAAGAATAACAGTTCAAAGTTAACTGTTCGTAAAGATCAATTTGTATACTTTAACACTCTTTCCTTATAGCAAGGTGGACAGATAGAGAAAACCTAGTCAAGATACCATGCTTTACTATCAATACCGAGATATTGCATATTGGATAACGGAACTCAACGCCGATTTTTATATTATCAAAGTGAATAAATTAAAATAATTGATATGATAAATTAATCGTCCCAATGGGAAGCGAACCCGCAGCCATTGCGTTTAACACTATTCCATTATACCACTATGGCTTCAATTTTCAGCGCAATATTTAAATTATGTTTAATATATTTATATAATATAATAGAAAATAACAAGATAAAAGTGAAGAAATCTTCGATGTAGCGGGCACGATTACACAGACGTTTGACCTATCATCGCTGTTGACCCGTGCGAAACGAAACAGTATTCCGGAACAGATAAAGTTATGCACTTAACCATGTTTTCACCGAAGAAATTATTTCAAAGGTATATGACAGATTATTAAAATAAGGCTTTTTATTTATACATTTTTACCAGGTAAATGTATATCATCAAGAAGAAATTTTTATACTTGGCATTCTTTTTTCCATTTAGATACATTTTTCGTTTTCCAAAGTGATTGTCTCCTTTAATTGAATGTTCTTATTATATTATTATAGAAAAATAATGAGAAAAGAAAAAAATAAGTGAGGCTTTCACAGCACAGTGGGACAGCATCTGACTGTAACGCAATTGTTTGTGGGTTCGACTCCCACTCGGGGGAATGATTATATTTAAATTATTTTCGCTTTTAAGTATGTTTGTAAGACAAAGCGCGGCGTTGAGTTCCGCCATTTAACAAAGTGACATTAGGTTCTCTCTGACTATTATATATACCTGCTATGCGGGATAAAGCGTGAAGCCGCTTTATAGAAGAATGTTTTATATAAGACACTCCTATATAAACAGGATTTATGCAACAAAGCCAAAGCAAATTTTATTTATACATGATAATATAGAATTACTGTCACGGTGCTATGGTCCATGACCTGTCAAGTGCAATCTAATCGTACTTACTGCATATGTAAGTTATCAGGATAAATATTATATAGGTGATAAGTCGAGTATGTACAACATAGATACAATAGTTTTATATTATTAATATATATATAAATAAATATTTACGCCTATCAACAACGAACAAGCGTGCATCTGTAAACGCGACAGGTTGTGGATTCGATTCCCATTTGAATGGAAGCAATGAAAATTTTAAATAACATTTAGTATTTTCATTTCTTGGGTTTCGTAATAATGCAAAGCGCGGCGTTGAGTTCCGCCACTCAGCACGCAATGCCTCAATCCGGCGGAAGTGGGGAAAGAGAACGGAGTGTCTTAACAATAGGTTCTCAGGTTCACTCTGCCTATCCTGCTATATGCCGGATACAGTGTGAAGCTAAAACAAAAATATTACTGTCTAGAAAGACAAAACGCGATGAGCGTGTTAAGGTAGACCACGCAATCTTTCGAATTCGGGCGGAAAAATAAAGAAAATGGATCTAAAGGTAAAACAAAAATAGGTTAACGTTGCCTACCTTGCTATCTATGAAAATGGAAGTGTTTGATTTTTTTTTTACTTTAATTAAATAAAAATTCAATGTGGACAATTCACTTACTGCTACCTACAAAACAAAAGGTACAACGATAGTAAATGATTCCACTCATCCGCTAACCACTACGCGAACAGTTGATTCAACAGTGATTTAAAGCATTTCTTTATTTATAATTTCATTAAAGTGAAGTTTACTTACTCGATCACTCCTACTAAAATGCGAAAGTGTGTTAGGGTGGATTTGACAAACACTTTTATATTATAAAGTGACACACCCGTCGCTAAGATAGCACGTGATTTTATAATTTTATACATTTGTATAAAAATACACGATATATTATTTTTAAAACATACTAAGGGTCAAAGAGTAATGGAGTTTTTGCGAACTGTCGACTATTTTAACAATTTAAATTAAAGCTGTCAACAGTAGCTACACTTATTTTCGGTTCATTTACACGTGTTTCAATCCAACCTTCGATTCTATATTTTTAAATACTATACCAACAATTTCTCTTATGGGTCTCTCAGATACACGGATGAGTGAGAGAAGCGTGACAGCCGTAACATAAAAATAATACTGACATTTTGAGAACTTTAAATGTTACATAAACACAAGATGTAATAAAACGGGTTTAGATCTAGGAATCTAGTCATATGAAAATAGTTCAGATGACTCATGACTTACCATTTCGTCTAGATCATGCAGTATATAATAAATAGGACGGAAATTAGCAGCTCCTACGCGTATTTGTTTCTTGCACAAGTTAATACCTCAATACATCAAATTTAAAAAGTTCATTAACTTTATTTATTGATGTCAAATGTTAATCTTAAGTTGTAAAGATTTTTTTTTTTTAATCTCACGCTGTATCCCACATGTAGCAGGGTAGGCAGAGGGAACCTGAGAACCTAGTGTTAAAACACTCCGTTCTCTTACAACAATTCCGTTCCCCACTTTCCGCCAAATTGAGGCATTGTGTGTTGAGTGGCGGTTCAACGCCGCGCTTTGCCTTGTTACCAAACCCAGGAAATGAAAATACTAACATTTCCTGGAGTGGGAATCGAACCCACAACCTGTCGTGTTAACAGTCGCACGATTGTGCCTCTGCGCCACGACAGGCGTTTGTAAAGGAGTAAGAAATAATAAAACAATAAAATATTGTTATGCTTGTGCAGGCCAGGCAAAACAAAACTTTATGATACTGACATAGTTCGTTTGCAAGGTACTGACTACTTCCATAATTGCAACTGCAGCTAAGCGGTCATATAATCATGACTCCTTCCACTTCTGGATAACTTTTTAGTTTGATATATATCATTTTGATTCAGATGTTGTTATAAACATATAATAGTAAGAAGACCGTTGATTCCAAATAACAAGTTTGCAATAAACAGTAAACGCAAAAAAATGACAATCCATTTTGAAACTTGAATATGGATATAAAATAAAATATTAAAAAAAAAGAATCGAAACGGCAAAAGGAACTACTTAAAAATAGACTTAAAATGTTTATTTACGCTTATATATTCAACATAAATTATTATTGCTTGTTTCTAGATTTCCTTCTAGTCTAAACTGTTCTATATTCAACTATTTGGCTATTGATTTCCTCCCGTGAATGATACAGCACACGTTGCTTGTATCAACATTAAAATAATTTAAAACATTTCAGAAGTCATATATTTATTACACATTTCCGATAAGTATAAAATAAAGATGACGTGCATATAACTTGTATTTTGTTAGTAAAAAAAGAGGACGCGATACACAAATTTTCTAATTATAATTAAAATTTATAATTTGCATCAGAACACAGCAATTTTATGTCTTGCGTTGTTTTAGTTTAAACTTTTTATGATCAACACGTTGTAAAATTGTCAACGGTCGCTGTGGTTTGTATTAATTACGTAACTATATGATGTTTGCGTTCTAGGTAGCAGTTTCCCTCATAAATATGGAGAAAAGGAATATTAAATCTTAATGAAATGTTACAGACAAAAACTTAACAAGATTAAACTTGGTTGACGCCATCATGGCGTGTTTGAGATGTAGCTGAATAAAAAGAATGGTTGTAGATTATAATTTCGTTTATTCCATACGTTTATGGATTTGATATATTCCGTTCCGTTTTTACGCGGTCTTTTTAATCGCACGTAATTCAGTTCCACTGCAGCTAACATGTCTTTAAATAAATATTTTTGCTTTGCGTTATTCTTTTCCTCAACAACTAAATACGAAAGGGACATAGGAGTTAAAAAATACTTAGATACTGATAAAAAATATTTTTCTTAACATTTTATAACTTTAACTTGCACTAAAGCAGAAGTACATCAACAGGAATCTTAACGACTTAAGAAAAACTTCGTAACGGACCATACCGGTATAGTGAGATTTAATAACGTGGCCCTATAAGGACATGGAACGGGATATTGATCGATGCTGATGGTACTGTAGGGAATTGAGATCATTAGATACTGTTGGAAATTTATGATACTTTGTCACATATAATTTTTATATGTATAAAACATATCAGCCTGGGTCTAGAAAATAAGTTACAATTTTTACTCGTTTTTAGAATTTTATCATAACAAAAAAGAGGAAAAGTTAATATATAAAACATACTGTAGAACCATTGACACAAGCAGTATTAACAAGCGAAACCAGTGAGACGAGTTAAGTAGTTGCAACAACATCTCATCTAGTTGAAATGATTGAGCCTGTTCTATAAGTATATATAATATATACAGGTACAAGTAATATAATCTGCTATGCGGAATTATGATCTTTATTTGGCGCATTATGTTTTTATCGCGTATTTATCAGCTTTTTTATATTATACAGAATAGAACATTGCTTATCATGTTATAAGTCTCTAATTTAAAATTTTGTTTCTTATAAGTAGGTACATATCAAGTATACCTATTTTTGTTATCTAACTTCATCTATATGGAGTCGAACCCCAATGGATTCAAATATCGTTTCCCTGTTTTGGTGAAATAGTGAAACCAAAAAAAATAGATGACGAAAACCAAAGGGATTTTGTGATCCAAAATGCAATATCTCAAATTTACAAGAACGAAGGCCACCAGAAACTTATTAATTTTCTTCCTAATTATAATTCTAATAATAAAATTATAAAAAAAAAAGATAAAAAAGCAGTTACATTAGCAGATTTAATTAATATAAAGGAAATAGAAAATACTGCTTTTGGACAGACATACCTAAACCTTTTTTATATGACAGTACATTTGAAGTAAATTGATTTTAATTTTATGTCTGCATCATAAAATCGAGAACAACAACGTATATAGGACGAGATCGTACATTAGAACATCTACGCGAGTTAAGCTGCGAGTGCAAACAAGTCATTAAGACAGAATTAGGGTGGCCTACATGTGAACGAACGTTACAAACGCATTTTTAATAAAATCCAATCATTTCGAATCACACTACAACAACACAAAATAAAATTGTCTTAACATATTGATCAATCAATCGCAAAGCAAATATACATGTAAAAATATTACAAAAATATTTATAAAACATTGAATAAACTATGTGGAAGCTTAGCAAATGTAAATAGTTTGTAAGAAGTGCTGTCGTAGCTGAAAATATTTTGGTGCATTCGTCATGGCCTCCGGTAAGCAAGGCTTTAAAATTTGTACCATTGTTTCGACAGTATGTTCGACATATGAATAACATGCCAATCCTATTTCTGTTTTTAGACGTTGGCGTAAAAAATTAAGTTTTACTCGTCCATACATTTTACATCTCTAAATACTTGTTAAGTTATACATTTAAAATTTGTAAGTGTAGAAAACCCTAATGACGTCAATATTCTAGGATCATTAAGTACATTTATGTATACAGCAGGTATTATATTAATCATTGCATATAAAATTATATCTTGGAACGGTTCTTTTGATCTTTAATGAATACCATATTATGCAATTTAAGCCATGATTTATAAGCATATTCTGCAACTCCAATAGTAAAAAGAAAACCTTTGAATATAAAACGTTAAAAACGTTGTAATAATAATAATATTTATTAATATTTGGAACATAGTATAAAAACGAATAACGAATTAAATTTAGTATAGAAGTGTGTCGCAGTTATAAAAGTGAATGTTAAATATATCTAGAAGTATTTTCTCTTATATAGGTAACCCTTAACTAAAAGCAAAATATTCAATTGGATAAAACATAATCTTTTAATTGTTTTTAAAATGGATCAATATCTAAATGACCTATTGCCACAGCACGTTTAATTGCGCGAATCTATAAATTTATATTAATAAATCAAAAGAACATCTACTTTATAATACCTTATTGGGCAACTAACTATCATCAAATGGCGCCAACAATCGATCGCTAACAAGAACATAGTCGCGAATCTTAAGCGGTGGCATGTATTTAAAGATACTAATGTCCCTGTTGACGCGTTAACAACGCGTTGTCTTTAGCAATGTATATGTCACTCTATATAAACATGGATGTCAAACCATTTAGTGTGTGTAACATTTATTTTATTAATTTAATATACATTTTATGCATTATTTAAAAAATATATTAGCATTCTGCACTCCTTCTCTATATAAACTATAAGTGTGCCAAGTTTCATGCTCCTCCGTCCACGTAGTTTTCATAAAAAGGGGTACAAAATTTTTGCTTCACGCTCTTTTTTTTTTTTTATTACCACGACGGTGGCAACAAGGCACACGGCCCACCTGATGGTAAGTGGTTACCGTGGCCTATGGACGCTTGCAACACCAGGGGCATCACTTACGCGTTGCCGACCCTTCAAAAACCTATTTATTCACGTATTTATATATAGATTATTGAAGGCAGGCATCTATCTTTTGTTACTTATTTGACGCAACATACACACACCTTTATATAACCTACGTTATAGATTGTCATTGGTATTCAATAATAAGCCGTTTGGATTAAAACACACATTACCGTGGGGTGTTATTAAACAGACATTAGCTGTATAACTGTATAATACAAGTATTTGTATTGGAATACGTTTTTAAAACATTATTCAGGTCGTCGCCTTTCTAAAGAAATAAAGAAGACTTAAAAAGTAATAGTAGACCATCAATAGTTGAAATCAATTTGTTCCATTGCCAACTAAAATGCTCTTTCAATTTAAGCACAAGAAACTTTCATCATCAATATCTATAATATTTTGCATATTAAATATATACATACATATCAAGAGTTTTAAAACTGAATCATGCGAGTCATTGACCTTTGCTTCTAATAGAAATTGTATAAGACAGAGCATTCGCAAATGGGTTCGACGCTGTATATATTAATGAATGGACGGTATCGGTGAGGTTGCAAGCCTCACTCGATTGCGGAGTTCGAAACACGAGATCGCCCTGACATAAGTCACCAAATGTAGCAAGCCGCCAACCTTGTCTTTCTATTTATATGACTAACATTCGTTCATTTTGTCCTCCGATGCAATAAAACTAACAACCTGTGACACTTTATCTCTATCTATGTCGTAATTGACTAAACCCTTATAAAAATATAACAGCTAAAGTAGGTATGCTTTGACAATTGTCAGATAGCTTTACATGGACTGGGTGTGACACGACAAATCTGACAAGAGTTTTAATCTTTTTGTCATCCATTAAACGTACTGTATGCTTCACTGATGTTGAAATTGTTTTATTATTATTTCAAGGCTCGGTTACGTTTCATTCATTAGAGTCCATTCATTATGTATATGTAGTGCAGTAATTTATTGTTATTTCATAAACCTTCCGGGTAGTTCCAGTTATGTTGACAAGTGTATCATTGACTTTAACGGTAACATAAAATAATTCCAATTAAGCTTACGGTTTTTGTCAACTTGCTATATTTGTACAGTTTTAGCACTGGCGTGGAAAATGACAGAAAGAGTGATCACCGCCTAGTGGAGTCTCCGTCGCTTTTTACCACATTTTTACATTATGAAATCATGAAAACGTCTACACCAAAATGTGACACGATATTAAAAAGTATTTCATATCTTGCTTTAAAATACAAGTCTTTTATACAATGATTCATATCAATAAAATTTATCAATCATTGAATATATGACAACATTGCAGAGTTTTATTTCGCAATATTGATTACCTAAGAGCTTACTCTTGTATTAGCGTGAGCTTCTAGTTTGTTGCATATAATATAGTCATATGATAAATATTCAAACAAAAAAATTGCATTACATTCCATTAATATTAATTTTATTAAAATATATGTTAATCGTTTAACAATAGCATAAAGGAAAATCTTTTACTGGAAACCGATGAACAATAGTAAATTGTATTGAACAATTGTTAGTAACAACATACATATGTGGGACACACGTATACATTAGAATCAAATATCTATTCCGGTGCCAAAGAGAATAGAGGGAATACTTACATCTGGATGTTCTTTTACAGGTACATATACTTTTTCTGTAAGTGTGGTGACCATGCCCTCTGGTTCTGGTAAAATGAGTGGTTCCTTTTTTACTCCATTTATTTGGAATAAACTTGCTCGAACTTTTGCTATTTCTGTAACGAAAAAAATATTTTATCAGTAAAAACGCCTGACTCTATAAATTTCAAAGATTAAGCTTGTCATATTAGTGACGATAATTTTAGATCTTCGCCCAAACGTTTACTAGGAAAGATAAAAGCTAATGTGCCGTAGAAAATTTACATTTACGAGAATTTTATTACGGCTTCGGGAAAACAACCGAAATTCCTTCCTGCCAATGTGCTCCAGTTTGTTTGAATGTTTTCTAATTATATTTCAGTATGATTTAAAATTTATCAACGTGTCGGCTTAGTATTGTTTATGACATCATTCAATTCATCTGATATTATTGATGGTCCTAATAGTAGGTACGTCAATAATGACAAATCGAATGAACATTAAACGCTTCGAGCTTTGTCATACTTATAACATTGTAATTTAACCAGATGTAAAAAACTAACAGTAATTTATAATTTTTCTTGTAGCCATTTTCTATTTCGGTACACAAATAAACAAGTAACTTTGCATATGTTGAAAATTTCTCAATTACCTACCGAAATATTCAGCGCAATTGAGCTTTGAATTTAAAACCCTGCCAAAACAATAAAAGTCAAGACAACAAAAATGTCAAATCAATAAATTAAAGCTTGTTAGCGCACCGCTATTCCCGTATCTTAATATTGGAATGTAACGACTCCTATAAAATAAGACTGGTGCTGTTATTACGGGACTAAATGTTATCTTCCTTAAACAGGTAAAGATAAAAGAACTGATGAGTCACTGTAACACATCCTGAGTACACAATTTTCTGCCATATGTTTTTGCAACATCGCTTGCATAAAAAGTATGTCAGGTTCTAATGCATATTCACGAACGACTATTTACAAAGCTGTGTGTGCAGAAAATCAAATAGAGTGTTATAATTATGCTAACTGAATTGCAAAATTTATACTGTTATATCTTTTAAATATTATTTTATTTCCATTTAAAACCATGATGAAATTAAGTTTACAACATATAGCATAAAATAGAAAGAATAGAATAGAAAAAGATACACTTTCCAAAGCATATCTTTTTCTATTCTATTCTTTCGACTAAACGTGGTGTGTTATTGGTTTAAAACACGCATATTATGCTTAAAAAGTTAATGTCGGTTACACCTTAAATAAGTCAAACCTTATAGAAACAAGGGTTTTACTGTACTTGCTTATAATTACTCAACCTAGGAAATTAAGGATTGTTTAATAATTTCAACTAATATAAATTTTATATTACATGAAATATATAAATTTAAAACATTGTAAGTACACATGAATTTCTTGTAAAAATCATTAGTCAATGTGTCATATAAAATAGATTTTTTTTAATCAAATGTTATACAAGGCGTACGCTTGTCCATATTAAGTTGATCGTCTACTGGCGACAATGTAGCGGAGCTTTCACGCCTTATAAGGTCAGTAAGTGAATAAGCAAGCCATTAACCGCTACAAAATTCTGTATTGAATTGTGGATTATAATATTTCTTTAATTACAATATGATACATCACAGATTCAACGCCTGCAGACATATTGAAAATATAAAAATATTTTCTAACAAACTTCTTACAAGCATTAGTTATTATACGTATGCTTTAATGTCTAACATGACAAGGTTGAAAAGGGTAAAAAAGTTTGAGACTTGTCACAGTGGACTCAACAGTGACGAGTGTCGAAATGCTTGTAACAAACTAAACAATACAACCTCTTTTGTTAACAAATGGGACTTGAAAACATAAACAAAAGGCATAATAGACGCTGTATTGACGCAGGTGATCTTAAGTCAGTCTGTCCGTCACACGCCGTGTATGTACTATGATTAATGTATTCGAACCAAGAGAACCAGTTCAAGATTATTCTTAAAGATTATGTAATCTTGTGGACTATTTTATGGTTATTGAAACCAAAGAGTTTTATTTAGAGACCCTAAGAGCCTAAGAACAGAACTGACCGTGACACAATAATACAAAAAGTTATCAAAGAAATAAAGTTTAGCTTATCGAAGAATTACTAAAATATATTAAATTAAACTTTTAATAAAATATTGCACGAACTACATACCACGCACAAACCACGATTGATATACAGACGTTATCCCTACATTCAACATATTTTTTGCAAGACATTTATATTTTAAGATCATATAAAAATCATATTCCGAGTTGCGTTTAACTTAAATATGTCAAAGTAAAAAATACTCATTATATAGTTTCGTTATCCACAAACTAGTTGAAAACCACAATCAGTACAGTTTAGTTTTCTGATTACTTGAATTACAATAACCACAACGACGTTCACTCTGTGCTAGTAATTCTAACCTTGCGAACTCCTCCTTACTCACACAGTAGGCGGTCTCAATCGAAATTAATAATTGAAATATTATAATATGGTCCTTTATGGAGCCCGTATAGGTTTTTTCTATCAGCCATTTTGTGTGCATATTGCATAACAACTATAACGGATATTTAGAAGATTAAAAAAAGAACTATTATTATGAAAATAAGAACGTTTATAATATTATAACTCCATTATATGTAAGAAAAATTTGTATTTGCATACAGCATGTAGTGTGCAAAGAAACCCATAAAACTCAGTCTCGGAATCACTTTTGTTTTTAGAATCTCTGTTAGGAAATTTTAATTACATGAATTATATCAAGTTCTTGTGTTTATTCATTAACATCGTTCACACGAAGCCTAGTTTTAGTAAGCGAAGGTGATGTCTAGACAGTGAAATTATACAATATGCGTTAATTAAACCTGACGGGGACAATTGGAGCAGAAATGAGTAAAATATATTTGCTCACATACCAGAAAATGCAAGATACATTTGTCATGGAAATGAGTAATGGTGTTTTACATGCGCTATTATGAAAGTGAAGGCAAAACATGCAAAATTTACTTACTAGTCGATGTTAAGCTGTTATATAAATAAGTTAAGTGTAACGCGTACACAAATTCTTATTAAAAAATTTATTGAAAATTTGTATTCTTTTGTAGTATGTCTAACTTTTCTAGTTATATTTTAAAACTAGATATTACCACAAATTGAATGTTATTAAGATCGTAAATGCACTACGATAATATTACTGATTATATTTATACTTTAAAAATAATGATGAAAATTAAATATTATCAATTATAAGAGGTAAAATTCACAGGAACTGATCCTAAACATAGATCTATATGATCCTAACAACGAAAATATTAACGACATAAGTAGGCATCTATCTAAAGCACAGCACAGAAACAAAGTGCCGATGTTACTTTGAAACTTGTTAATGAAAGTGGGTACAGTTAAAATTTAGGTCCTGACGGCACAAACAAGGGTATAGATAAGAACAATGAGGATGTAAAAGGAATTTTCTCACGTCGGGCAGCGACGCGTTAACGCTCCGCTACGGTCAGTTTACTTGCAGACTTGCACCGTGACTTGTATCACGCAAACGTCAATATGTAATGCTGGTATTATAGTGTAAAATGTTTTTTTTTTTATAATTCACTATCCAATTAAAAAAAAATAGTTATTTCAATAAAAAAAAGCTGAAGCTCGCTGCTCATTTTATTTATTCGTAAATCAACATTTCTAGCTAGCGACAACTTTTTCTATGCTTCACTTTAATTACGTTTTATATGATAAAATCATTCTATAGATTCATATTAATGACACATTAGCCTGGGTTTTTTTGCATCATTAAATGTGCAACAATTTTCAAATGATAATATCCAATTAGTTATTAACTATAATAAAATTTAATACCAACATGAAAACGTTATATGATTTGGCATGAGAAGTGAGGAAAAACTAATTTCAAAATAATACTCTTCAACTTTCGGCCCATATATAGAAGTGGTGTTTCATGATGGGATCCAGCCATAACCAACCATCAGACTGAGAATATTTTAAATATAACTAAGATAATAAATGAAGAGTAGATAAATATATTAAAAATATAACTCCCCTCTGCATAAATACACCCCCCGATAGTGCATTCGTGAAATTTTTGATGATTTATTGTAAAGTTTTGGCAAAATGGATGTTACAAAGACATTAACTGTCATCCTTATAGTCTAGATTTATCGCTATGGACTTGTTTGACTATAACTCACGAGTAAAGTATTTAATAACGACTCAGTGATTCTTAAGAAATTAAAGGAACATATTCGCGAGAAAATGCGTAGAATTTCATGAAAAATTTGATTATACCCGTTCTAGGTTGCACACAGTGTACAGTATTTTTTACATAAAATCTTTATTGTGTTATAATATCAGTTTTTATATAATATAACAAGTTTTTTTTTGCAATATCGTTCGAAATTTAAAAAGGCTCTTGGTCCACTTACACGAAGATATGATTATTCACAAAAGTTTAAGGAACTATGGAATTAGATATAACCATTAAAAAAAACGCTTGTCGTGGCGCAGAAGCACCAGCGTGCGTCTGTAAACGCGACAGGTTGTGAGTTCGATTCTCACTCCAAAAAATTGAATTTTTCATTTCATGGGTTTGGTAGCAAGGCAAAGCACGCCGTTGAGTTTCCGGTCAATTCGGCGGGAAGTGGGGAACAAAGTGTCTTAACACTAGGTTTCCTCTGCCTACCCAGCTATATGCGGGATACAGCGTGAAGCTATGTATGTATGTATGTATGTATGCATTAAAAATAAAAAGAAGTTCAAAATGATGAATGAGAGTACGTTAGCTTATAGACATATATTAAGTTGTTTTAAACACATTAATCTTATATCTTAACAAATAATTATGTAAATTCATTTAATCATCAGCTGATGTCAATGTAAAAATAAACGGTATTAAGCTTAACCCTTTTAATATATTTATCTTATGACAGCATAAATTAGACATTTTTAGTATCAAACGGAATATTCATATATGCCGAATTAGTTTATTCTATCCAAATATAAAAAAATATATTCACAATGCTTCGTTGAGCTCAGAACTTCAACCAAAGCCAAGTTGAGAAAATTTTAAATAGTTATTTCAACAAATCAGGCACTTTCAAACAATAGAAATACAGATTTCCTGCCTCCGACATCAAACGTGTGTTGTTACTTGTTAGTATGAATTATGCATTACATTTAAATGCAATTGACAATGACCAGGAAGGTTTAAAGAAAAATCGTTTGAATTACTTGTGAAGATAAATAATTAATGACAATATCGATTCATACTTCGATTTTTATTTCAAATACCTAATATTATATGTTATTTTTTGCCTACATTTATGAATAAAGCGGTATATTAAGCAAAATAACTAACTACTAGTAAAATAAAATATGTATGTCACCAAGTCAGTATAATTTTGAGAATTATTGCTTAGTAATTTTAAGCATAATAAAATAATGCTAAGCCATCGTCTTATTGACGTCGAAACTTTCTGAGAATGTTGACATAAACATATTAAATTTATAATATATCAATTTATTATACAAATAACAGATATTACATATGCGTATATGTATTGGGATTACTGGGTATTGCTAAACATCCTCAAAAAGGAATCTAGTTTGAAATGCCAGCAGGCTCGCTCTTTACTTTCAAAACTCGAATACTGCCATGACAAATTGAAATATTGTAAATAATTATACTCTGTGGTAATCTGAAGACATTAAAAGAGATATTTATCTCAAAAAAGCGGTTGGGTTAATACTGCTATTGCAATAACTTGAAGTCAATATGCGTATTAAAGGTTTATATTTTTAAAAAAATCTTTACATGTTTACTAAGTATTACTATAATAAAAATATCGAGTGACTAGACACTCCGTCCGCCATTAGGATTTGGGTAGAAAAAAAATATCGCAATGAGTTTAATCTGACTGGAATAGTGAAAATATATTTAAATGTAAACATTTCTCCGTACCAGCAACCTATTCAAGTATTTAGTCACGAATTTCTCCATTTCTTCATATTAAAATTTGTTTATAGAAAATTTTTAAATTATCACAGAAATACTCACTTAGCCTTTTTGATGACATCTTAAGACGAAATGACATTTTCCTCAGCATTTGATGTGCCAATAAGTGACACAATTTGACTCTATGTGGTCCTCCAACACCACACTACGTTTTTTATTTTATTTTAATACACGTGGCAGGCATAACCTATTAATATCTGATCAAAGCATTGTAATTAAATGATAATTAAGTATTGTAAAAAGTTTTAATGTGGATTAATGAATGAATAACAAACGATATCAATAATCTGTCTTTTTTTATATTTATCATAATGCATCGTATGAATTTTATGTTCAGTTTAGTTATTTAAAGTAAAAAAATTGCTTCTTCCTTCTGGTTTATACGACTAAATGTGCATTTGCTACGATATACATAGGCGATATGCATATATTGGATGTGGTAAATGTGTCGAATTTTAAGACAAAGTAATAGGCATACGTTATGTGTGCAACCAGTATGCAGGTCACGCTCTATATTATATATTCTTTGAACACTGTACACGACGGTTCTTTTATTATCGCTATAAAATCAGTAGAGTAAATCGGTAATTTTCAAAGATTTTATAGTTTAGTATTTATTTTCATGGTTTACTTGTAAACCAACTGATAATAGCGAGTTTACGGTAGCAAATTTTCGTTGCCTAGTTTTATACGACAGTCGTTAATCTTTTAATAAGTTATGTATGAACTATAAAGTTCCAGGCGGTTTGGTATATGTGTGTTTTATTGACAATAGAACATTTATGACGTCCGGTTTAGATTTAAGATCTTTGAATTTTTGCATACTCTTTTTCAGAATATTATTATTTAGTAAATTTTAAAATATGACATCTTAGAAAAAATATTTGAAAATGTACTTTTTGTAGTACTTTTATTAAGCTTTATACCTATATGCTAACAGGCAACTGAGGTATATATTATAAATAAAATCTATTATAATATTCAGTAATTAGTAGGTGCTCTCAGTACAAAATAAAACAGCTTAACCGTTTGGCACGTCCAAACTATCAAATGCTTGTCGACCTAAACATTAATAACAACGCCTATCAACTAGCGACGCCTATCTAAGAGTTGTCAGGTTTGCTTTTGATGAATGTATAATAATGTGTTGTCTCACTTAATATATGCAAAGGTAGTCCAGATGTTTATCTCAGGATCCTCCTACGCAGATGCTGTGACAATACTTATAAGTATTCACTCTGTCAGTTATTTTAATGGGTCACAATATTGCTTTTAACTGCCGCCTCTGTGAATCATCACGGTTCTTAGATTAGCAATTGCGTTTTAATCGCTTACTGTTATTTTGCTACTGCGAACAAGATTTTTTTTTAGTTTCACTGTGTATTCCGCATATAGCAGGGTAGATAGAGGGAACCTGAGAACCTAGTGTTAATACACTCCATTCTCTTTCAACAATTCCGTTTCCCACTTTCCGCCGAATTGAGGCATTGCGTGTTGAGTGGCGGAACTCAACACCACGCTTTGCCTTGTTACCAGACCCAGGAAATGAAAATACTATATATTATTTAAAATATTAAGAATTTTCTCTACAACAAATATTGCCATAAAATAAAGGATCGAATACTTACTCAAATAAAAGAGTAATCTTCTACTCAAAGAAGTCTAGCTACTATATAGAATTTGATAGTCTACTTAATTTAAACACGCTTTTTTTCTATACTATGCTGTATACTAAAAGTTTTAAATTATCATAAAAAATATAAAAAGTTTTATTATTTGATATCTAATATTTCATCAAGGAAACATACTGTCGGTCCTTTAATGTAATAGCATTTGAGGTGTGTCGCAGTATAAATTCCACCTATAGAAATATTTACATGTACATATGCTAAAGTAAAACTTACTTACAACTAAATTCAGTTATATTTCGCCACTCGACACATTCGATACAGTAATTTTCTAATAAATGGGGAGAAGATAGTGTGAGTAGAAATATAAGTAGATCGTCTCTGCATCATTCGGAAAATTTTAAATAATGTGTGGAGGGAAAAAACAAGAGTAATACTAGACGTGAGTTGAAAACGTCTTCTGTAAGTTTTTTTTTTTAACTTCACGCTGTATACCGCATATAGCAGGGTAGGCAGAGGGAACAACAGAACCTAGTGTTAATACACTCCATTCTCTTTCAACAATTCCGTTTCCCACTTTCCGCCGAATTGAGGCATTGCGTCTTGAGTGGCGGAACTCAACGTCGCGCTTTGCCTTGTTACCAAACCCAAGAAATGAAAATACTAAAACTTACATTTCCTGGAGTGGGAATCGAACCCACAACCTGTCGCATTTACAGTCGCACGCTTGTGCCTCTGCGCAACGACAGGCGTCAAGTGTCGTCTGTAAGTTTGTAAAGATAAAGGTATTCAATTCTTAAGATTTATTTTAGAAATGTAAAACTTTATTTATATTGGCATTAACACCAGCATATATAACATGCGTGACGCTGGCCAGCATCCCGGTCGTTATTATAATTCAAGTAGACACATCTTGGAACCCATTTTGTCGTGTTCATTAAATGCTAGCTGAATTCATTTACTAAGCGTTTTCTTATGAATGTAAATTATGTTAATGTATACGTTATCCTTGGCAGAAATATTTTCTGCAGCTAAACCAGATTTATGGAGATCTTTTTTATACTTATGTCGTTTGTTGATCGCATTTGATGCATTTGTAATTGGTTGACAGTAAACCTTCATATGTCTTATTACTAATTAAATATAAGACAAAATACTCATGTACAATTTATAATATCTGTTCATGTTCAATAACAAACAATACATAATTTAATAATTTTATGCTTTATTAGTTGATTTCAACATTTTAAAACGTTTCAATTTATCAAGTGTAACCTATGTTAAAATTATTACATCATCGTCCCCTGCAAACATCATCTTAGACATGACGAGTAATCTTAAGACGTATTCACTTGCGAGTTTTATTACAGTATTGTCATCCCGTTTGCCTAATAGCAAGGTACTTTATGTAAATGTCGCAAGTGACAACTTCGATGTAATGTAACCATTATAGGTGGAGGTAGTTGCGGTGTAAACAGCTTATTACATATTCCAAATAGGTTTCATTTGTAATGAATAATTATGAAAATATTATTTTAACAAAGCTAATATTGATTTTATTACTAAAATATAGATAAAATAAAAAATATTTATTTCAACGCACCTTCCGTAGATACTTTGCGCACTTTATTTCGTTGTCACTTTTCTTAATCGCAATGCCAATGCTTATTTTTTTCTTATATTTCCTACGTGTTATAAAACTTAATCATTTGAATGATAAATTATTACAAAGGGCTAGGGAATAAGACCTCCCACGAGCCTAGCGCGCATTAATTGATCATGCTTCGTTGTCCGATGGACAGGAAAGGTCAAAGGCTGTAACGTATGACTTCTTAGTTTTTGTCATAACCGTCATAGGTCATGAGAATACATTATTTTGATGAAGTAATAAATTAGTTATTCCTCAGGCTAAACGCAGCTCCGCACTCAGGCCCGCAGGAAGTTTCATAATAAAAGATTTATGATTGTCTAATCAGGTCATATATCTTTTAAATTATTCTTCGAATGTCATATGGCAAATATTTTTAGTTTAATAGCAAACACTGTTTTAAATAAATATTTTTATATTTAATATATATGCTAATATACTGGGTACATAAAATTAGAAGTCATATATAGAAGCTAATATAGCTCATGACTTTACATTTTTGCGCCTAATTTTATGATTAATTTTCAATGGGTATATAATATTTGATTATTTAGCAGGATTACAAAATATATAAAATAATATTTCTTTAAGCATGAAGAGTGGAAAAATATATCGGTTACCGTCAGAACCATTAAGAAATACTCAATACATTTATAAGCGCAGTTCAAGAATACGTACTTTAATATCTATGCTTATAATAAAATCAAAGGTAAATTAATCGCCCACGTGGCGGCAAAAACTAGTCATCAATACCTATTCTAATAAAAGTATCCGATTCGTCGTTCCGTTGTTGGAACGCCCATAATAACTAATATGGACATTTAAACACTGCAAGTGTAGGAGGCGCCGGCGGCCCATAACTTTATAAGGCCAGAGATACTTAAGTTCTTTGTTTTAGAGGCACAAGTGCTTGATGCTTAGATAAAAATAAATTTAAATGTGGATGAATATTCACCTAGTAATATTATACATTGTTAGGAGGTATCGACATAAAAATAATCGTTTGACATAACGCGTAATGGAATATAGACTAAAGAAGAAATGAAAACAATAACAGCAGACACAATCTATAAGCATCAAAACAAAACATCTTAATAAATGATGTCCTAATGGCATGTTTTGTAAATATGTTGAAACCTTTAAAAATGGATAATATTTTAATAATAAGAAGGTAATATTCTTTAAGCAGCTTTAACTATAGACAATAAATAATAATAAGAAAATATTTAATTTCTGCTTTAAATTTCATATAAAAAGTGTTTGTGAAAATATACAACTACCTAGAATAGTGAGGAAAAATGTACTATACATATCAGTAGATTAAATATAAAGAACAAACTAATAATATTATATTATATCATGAGATTATTTAAATTTGATTGCATATTCATGTATAAATGAGATGATGATAAGATTTCCTATAGCACAATGAAAACAATCAGCCATCATATGAACCGACGATATAGACTAACGGTGCGTTGCCGCAAAAGGCTATATTTCACGCAATATGGCTTATTGTATGTTGCTCTGTGACAAATTATGCTAACAATACTTGGATAATACTATAGCACGTCTTGTAAAGGTAATTCTAATTCTATATACCGATATGGTGTTTTGAGGGGAATCATTATTTGATTGTATTTCTCAATTACTTTTATTCGCACAAATGTACATTTATTACTATCTATCTGGTAGTAAATGCATTATGAGAGCTCAATTTTAAATAAAATAAATAATTATAATCGATATACATACATTCGTATACCATCAATCAGAAAAACTATGTATAGTACACTAAAATAATAATTATTAGATATTTTTGTTTATTGAACATAATATCGATCCATAACCCATTGTAGTATGGCAGAAATCTTAAACGATTCAGATAACATTGCATACATCGTTGACCTAAAAATATAATACAATCTCATAAAGTAGTCAGATTGTTGTCTTAACAGCCCCGTTCGCCTCCAGACCCTCTATTATAATAAGCTTCGCATTGTTTTCAGAGCAAAATACCTTATAGATTATGTCATTGCTGTATCACGATGAAGATAAAGGGATCAGTAATAACAGCACGAGGCCAGGTTTTGTCAGCGGTGATAAATGTAAACATGTATCCAAATGCCAATGTACCCTGTATACTTATATCTCAAATTACAATAAATAATAATGAATTAGTAAGTGTATATCTATCGAACTATTGAACCATCGAACAGAATTTTCTAATTTTCTGGATTAGTCGAAAACGTCGAAATTTTATTTCTGAAGTTTTGAATTTAGTAAATCCTAAAAAGTTAACTGCTAAATAGTAAATATAAATAACAACGACGTGTAATAATCCAGTAACACAAAAAGACAACCAACAATACAAATACTTTTTTTTTACATAGGGCAAATGTATCTTAAAACACATACCATGGTTCTGGAATTTGATGCAACCACTTTAACTACGCACTCAAGAGTAGCTATTTACAAACGAAATTCCAAATATAGATTTTAACATGAAAGCTATTCAATTCAATGCCGCAGCAGTGATTTTAATGGCTTATTATCAATAAGGAACCCTGTTTCGAAATGTATCATATTATTTAGTCGTAATTACCCCCCTACTCCATCCTACGTCAATTTGATCTTTAAAAAATTGGTATTATTTATCTTTACGTACATGCGAGTACTCGTAAGTAAAAGTAATTTTTAATTTGAATAAGAATTGAAATATTCATTAGTCATATAGATTTTTGGGTTTTGAAAAAAAAATTCTATCGTCGAATGACTATAAAGCTAACAATTGACTCGGAAAGCAGTTCCGTTGAGCAAAGCCGGCATAAACTCAACAGGCAAGACAGTTGATCTTTGTTCATTTATATGTACACAAAATTAATATTCATATTATACAATAAAATTACAATACGCCTGTCGTGGCGCAGAGGCATAAGCGTACGACTGTAAACGCGACAGGTTGTGGGTTTTATTTTCATTTCAGGAAATGGAATTTTACATTTGGTAACAAGGCAAAGCGCGGCGTTTAGTTCCAATACTCAACACGCAATTCGGCGGAAAGTGGGGAACGGAATTGTTGAAAGTCTTAACACTAGGTTCTCTGGTTCCCTCTGCCTACCCTGCTATATGCGGGTTACAGCGTGAAGTTAAAAAAAAAAAATTACAATTGGATACGACTCGTCCGATATAGGCACTCTACGCGCATATTTTTTTCAATTTTTTGGATACTTAAACCATTTTTTGGGTAGTATTATTCAATTAAGTAAAAATATAATGGTAAAGATTAAGAATTTAAAAAGATTAAATGATGAAAAGCCAATAAAAATTATTTAATAAGTATTATAAAAAAATAATAATTTAAAAGAAATCCTTCAAAATAGTTTTGCGAAATTATTATGAACATAATAATTTTTTATATGTTATATAAACTTATTTAAAACGAGTCATAAATATAAATTTTCCACTCTTTACTAAATGACACTTAAACATATATGGAAATCCGTTGCGCAGTTCAAAAGGAATAAATTAAGAAACAGACAGACGAGGCGCTATATTTTTTGAGGATCACTATATTTTTGCAACTTATATGTATCTGATTTTTTTTACATCATCTTGCCTTTTTGTCTGCTGATTTCTGCGCGAATTAAATGGCGCAACTCAACGCCGCGCTTTGTACCCAATATAAAGAAAAGAAAATAATTAAATACAATCATTTCCAAAAGTGAGAATCGAACCTACAACCAGTCGCATTCACACGCAGACTGTCCCACTGCGCCACGATGACATCGATAGTTGTAGATGGATATGATAAAAATCCCATGCAGTCTATTGTAAATTAAAAGCGAAATAGCATTTAAAAAAATAAGCCGTTACAATAGAAGACAATAAAGAATATTAAAATAATGACATGGCAAAGAAAATATGGAAATCATTACGAGGTGCATGCTTCGCACGAGAAAAACGAATAGCAAAAAGAAACAAGTAACGGGCGTCCTTTTGTCTGGTCGTTGAAGAAATCTTTGCATAACAGATTCGTTATAATTATTTCTTAGATATTTGTAAGTTACAAGGGTAAATCTGGGCTAATGTAAAGTGATAAAAATAAATTTGTAAGGAAATCACAGTATTTTTTTCCGATAGTTAATCTAATAACGGTTGTTATGATATGACGCTATCGTAGCACAATTGTCGGACTGTACAAGTGATGGTTTTGGGTTCGATCCCTATTCGGGAGTATTTCGATTTAAGTTAGTTTTTAAATTTGTAGCAATGTTTTGCGCTATCCAACATTTTTTTTTGATGCGCTGTTTAGGCTATTTAATTATATAGTTGTAGGAAATTCCAAAATTATAGAAAAATCTTAAAACCCACATTGTAAGTTTATTTAGTTGTTTTTGATTTCAAAATTTTCAAATTAATTTATATTTAAAAAATTAGGTCCCAATACTCATTGGAAATTCTTTAAAGTACAATAGTCAAAATATTAAAAAATTAGACGTGTCTGTTAGCATTAACCTTGTAACCTCGCCATTGTGAATGGTGTAAGAGGCTGAATTATACTCAATTTAAAAAAAATCTTTTATACTATATACCCCTCATCAATAGATTCACCTGTTCAGGTATTCGAGCAAAAAAATTGTAAGGAACAACAAAAGTCGACCTGTTGTGTGGCATATGAGCAGAACAAAAAATAACAATAGAACCTAAAAATACGTATTATGAGCTTTATATTCATATAAATATATCTGATAATTTTATATCGTCACCAGAAAAAAGTTTCTTCTTTTTTAAGATTTTCTTCTTTCTTTCTTTTTTTTTCAACTTCACGCTGTATCCCACATGCAGCGGGGTAGGCAGAGGGAACCGGAGAACCTAGTGTTAAGACACTCCACCATTTTCTTTCAACAATTCCGTTCCCCACTTTCCGCCGAATTGAGGCATTGCGTGTTGAGTGGCGGAACTCAACGCCGCGCTTTGCCTTGTTACCAATCCCAAGAAATGAAAATACTAAATTTTACATTTCCTGGAGTGGGAATCGAACCCACAACCTGTCGCGTTTACAGTCGCACGCTTGTGCTTCTGCGCCACGACAGGCAAATCCTAAGAGTAAGAATTACTCCTAGTGGTAAACGGAGTGACGTGTCACTATATCTATATATTAATACGTGAAGGAAAAACTTTGGATCCCTTTTTACGAAAATTATGTGGACGGAGGAGAATAAAACTTGGCACACTTATAGTTTATGTAGCGAAGGAGTGCACAATGATAATATCTTTTTTAAAATAATGCATAAAAAATATATTAAATTAATAAAATAAATGTTACACACACTACCATGGTTTAACATCCATGTTTATATAAAGTAACATTTACATTGATAGACAACGCGCTATTAACGCGTCAACGGGAACTCTAGTTCTTATTACTCTTTCTGCTTAACTCACAAGATATGATGTCAAGAGTCGATAATTTTAATTTATTTTATATATATCTTTACGACTGGTGTCTTAAAGGATAGTTTTCATACATAAACTATCAATCTCATAAAGATTTGTATCTAACTATTACAGCTTGACAAGTTCATAAAACTACGTGTAATATTGTCAACGATAAGTATTCAATAATAAAGATATTAAATTTATATAAAATAAATATTAACGTGATGATCAATAATGATGATTTACGCAATGTTTACTTTATTACTAATCTTAGGCGCAATGTGATGTCATATTTGTACTAACAAGTTTTAAATTTATATATCTGTCCTAGTAAAAAATATGTATAGGCCACTTCACGGTATTATTATTACCGTCTCTTTTTTATCCATGGTCATCTTATACAACTTATTTAGAAATAAAAAAATATCAAATCTGCAATAACATCTAAATTACATTTTTAACTGTGTTAAGGCGAAACTGCGTAAAGGGACCCAACATAAAGTACAGTTACAGCGGTATGTAATGCTCTGGAACGAATCCGTGATTAAAACCCAATGGATTTAAAGACTTTTGTACATTATAACACGTTACAAGCACGCTAACTTGTCACAATCGCAAGTTCAAGGCAATATCTGAGAAGGTTGCGATTTGGCGCTCCCTCTTTTGAGTCAAGTATCGACGAAATAAAGTCTAAATTCATTCGCGTCGGCAATTCCGCATCGCTACAATAAACGTTTCAAAACTGCAATCACAAATTGTTACGTGGCAGCGGACGGCAACAACCTGATTGTACCGTTAAGTGAGACGCGCAGAACTGACCTAGTGCCGGGAAAGTTATCAGGGACGACCGAGTTCCGCTTTAAAGCGTAGTAAAGTATCCTACCGTTTTATATTGTCTTCCTTAATAAGACCTCATTGTAGAAGCAACTGCTTAATGCAACGGGTCATCAAATGACGATAAAATCACTTACAAATCAAAATGATGTCATTCTGCGGAATAGAACAGGACGTCCTAATGAACGTTTAAGTAACAGGAGTGCCTAGTGTTTGATATTTCTTATGAATTCATCTTCTGAAGCGTGTCATATAATCACTTGTTAATTGAACACTAATTTGTTGCAAGTGGAACAGATTCAATTGCTATCACCATTAACATACGGCATTGACCTTTACCGAAACAATGTGTATCAGTTTGCCGTTGAATGCTCGGAAAGATATCTGTTACATTATATTCGTGTACGACGACTTAAGGAAGATAACACATATAACAGTATTCATTAACCTTTGACAAAATTAGTCATTTACCTATAATAATATTTTTCCTTGTGATCACGAAAGCCAAAGAAAAAAAATATTCACCATAACAATATTTACTACATTTTTATAATATATTTAACATACGTTTAATACCGAAAATTATATACAGACGTCTACTCCATAAAACAAGTAGAGGTTTGACTTCTGAGTAAAAGTATAAGAAAAAAGAACTTGGTAAAATGAAAAATTTAAAAGTCCGCTTTATCTACTGCAATAACGAAATATAAATATCGTGTAGTCAACTAAATAACAAAAGTATCAATCAATTCTCACAAAAAGCGTCCACGTGTTTGAATGGGTATAGAATTTAAAATATTTACATATTACTAATTGGATACCATTCGCTGTTCAATAAACGCAATAGACGATCACAATAGAATGACAATAAAATAATAATGTCAATGTAATAGAAAGCGAAACTGTATTTAGGCCTGAAAGACACGAATAGCAAGGTAGGGAGTTCCCGATGCGTAGATTAAATATATTTATAGTTGCATGCGGGGTCGATGTTCGTGCACATATCCCACGCCGCGATGGGACGAAGCTCTTGCTAATCTACAGTATTATAACATTTATTTATTTTCCTTCAGTTTTTTTTTTTTTAACTTCACGCTGTATCCCGCATATAGCTGGGTAGGCAGAAGGAACCTGAGAACCTAGTGTTAAAACACTGCATTCTCTTACAACAATTCCGTTCCCCACTTTCCGCCAAATTGAGGCATTGCGTTCAGTTTTATGATTTTTAGAAATATTTTATATGTGTAAACATTCAATTTAAGAATCTTTATAACTAGTTTAAAATAAAAATTTCTACAACTTTCTAAATTGTTGTAGATAATAAATATAAATCAAAAGAATATAAAGAAAAACAAATATTTTTTTCTGATTCTTATGTATGCATCACTATAATAAATTTAATAAAAATGTAAAAAAAAGATGTAGTTATTATGAAATAATTCTATTAAAATGCTAATTTTGTGAATAGTTTAACGTATTTATAATATATAAATACAGGTATACGTAATCTGTGCATTATTTTTTTTATTATAAAATGTATGACAAAGCAAAAACGTTTTGTCAAAAAATATACCAAGTATTTCGGTAAACTTTTCTTTATTTCTTCTTTTAAATTAAAATTATTTAGTTAAATTCATGAATCATTAAAGTAAAATGTTTCCAATTGTACTCCCGAAGAAATCTAAATGCAAAATTTTTGCTTCCTACGATCAATATTTTGGGTGTGCGTTATCTGTAATTCACAGAATAACGGAAGATTTTTATTTAATTATTAATTATTGATGGATGGGTGGATAGGTATTTAGCATATTTAAATTTTATTGATGACATCTTTATTTAAAAACTAATTTTATAGTAAGCAAGTGAATGCTTTATATCATGAATTTGCATTCCTAGAAGGTACTGTGAATATACTTTTTCAGTTTCAAGCGTTTCTCTGCATAGGTAGGCGGAAAGAAACTAGCGCCAAACCGCTCCGTTCTTCTATATTCAGGATTTCAAATATTACGTCTATGTTAGTGGCGAAACTCAACGCCGCGGATTTAAAAATAATGATGCCCCCGAGTGGGAATCGAACCCAAAACCAATCACCTTTACAGTCAGACATTATCTCACTGTGCCATGATGACCTCAATATACATTTTTCTTAATTATATTGAAAATATAAGTTTATTGTACTAAAAATAGTCTAATAACACGTTTATTTTATTATATTCAGTCATTCATAAACAAAATACTACGCATCATTCTTAAGAACCTTGAACAAATGTTGCGTTTGACATTTAAAATTAATTATTTTTTTATATATATATTTAGTAGTAATATTAAAAATGCATTTCCTATGAATAATTTTACACAAAATTATGTGTTGATTTAGTACAAAATTAAACTTTACGTCATGTCAATTGAGTCCAAGGGCAACAAGATTTCTAAACTTAATTGTCACAAGTTAGATGTTATTTTTGCTCAATGTAGAACTTAAACAAAACCTTAGATAAACATAAAAATATTAAAAGAACAAGCTGCTATAATTGATTATACATTTTAAATACATTTACGTCGTTAATTTAAATTTGAGTAAGTTAGAAATAGATCCGACCTGCTTACAATTTTATTAATGAACCATGTAAGAGGTCACTAATGCAGATGACCTTTAACAAGAAGACTAATCAATTGAGTATGATTAACGACTTTATCTTTAGTGGTGTTATGTTGATACAATTAAAAAAAATATAGTAATAAAATAGACGACTATAATAAAAATTGTAACAAAATAGAGAATTGACTTCACAATGCACTAAAAAGTATAATTATTACGGATAACTCAAAAACTACTCGTCCGATCTTAACTAAATTTAAATGGGACCACATCAGAAGCAGTAACTATCGTATAAAAAAAGAATCATCAAAATTGGTACACTCAGTAAAATATTGTGCGGTAACACACATAAAAAATGCAGTCGAATTAAGACCTTTCTTGAAGTCAGAAAAAAACAGCACGTAATTCCAAAAAAATTATATATCATTAAATGTTATTAAAGAACCATTCATTAATTTTTGTTTACTGAATTTATAATTCAATTTTAATGAAAGGTATATTTTAAAAAAATGGAAACAGTATAAGTACATAAGTAGGACGAATTGGAAATGTGGTAAGTAGGCCTGTTAATAAAACGACGATTCGTGCAATGCCTATTATGGACATGGCTCTGCGTTCTGCGACCCTTGTCCAAAAGTAGGTTACATCACTTATATAGTGCTAGTACAAGTTTAATACATGAACTTTTATATAACTTTTATATATATATAT